>CAXARU010000031.1:2537500-2971586 GCA_963971365.1 Lasioglossum villosulum | reverse complement strand
TTAAGTAGCATTCGCCGATTAAAAAAATAGCTCTTCACGTACGTTGACCAGTAACATGGGACTGCATGTGACCACCCGTTTCCACTATTTTTTCAGCTTCACTGCTACTGGCAATCTCTTTTGTTGCATCAATTGGAGGCGTTTTGAACAATGTTCAATGTAGTTCAATACCCTGTTTGATATCGAACCCGTTCTAAACCCGTTCTGCATTGAACGAGAAACGCGTCGACCGATCTTGAGAGATCCATGGATAGATGTACAATAGCCATACTGCGTACTGTTCAACTGCCATACTGTGCATGCGCTATACCTGTACCTGTGCCTGTACCTGTCGTGAAATATATATATATATATATTTCTTACTATATTTATAAAGGACATTCAAATAATCTATTACATCATGGTTCAAATGATTAACATTAAAACTGTCATAAATGTGTACATTGCCGTTACCATCAGGTCTTGTGCAAATCCAATGTCCTACTACCTTTTGTCCAATTTCATCAGTGTATATTATCTGAATATTCGTCTCATGTCCAGGGATCTCTTGTAAATTACTCAAAAAGCTCGAACATAACCTGTATCTTGAGCAAAATTGTATACTCCACGCTCGTTTAGATTTTGCTCATAATTTCGTGAAATAAATTAATATGTTTATCTTGTAAATAACAATCAGTTTTTATGACTTCTTTACATTCGGCTGTTTCTAAAGCATAGTTATAACCATCATTGAGGACACAGTCTGCAGGCACTTCACATTCATGATTATTTTGCTCCATATGCTGGTCCGAGATCATTAAACATTCATCAAAAATTGTAAAATTGTTTTCAGGATTCATTTTTTGATTTGTGAATGTTTTCTCTACATTCTCTTCTTTTTATATTTGACAACCTTCTTATCGAGGATTGCATAAATTGGCTTATGATAGCTGAAATATGTTTCATAAGTAGCTTTTGATGATTTATAACCACTTATTATATAATAATTTCCGAATTTAAACGTGAACAGTTCTACATACGCATTTGAACTAAATTCCTGGTTAACAAATAATTTTTCTATTGATAATTCTGTTTCCTTTTTCATAACAAATTAATCCGCGGCTGTTGTTGTTGTCAATGTCGGATCGGAATAATATATCATAATTTAAAATATTCAAACTCATCATCGGTTGTCGTTAATGTTTCACTAAAAACCTCTCCTTCTTTTCAGTGGAAAATTTCACCTGAGGCAAAAATACCCTGTCGTGTGCTAATGTAAGTGTAAAATAATTCTTCATTTATTAGAATGCGACGTGGAACAAATGTAAGTTCCGAATAATGAAAAAATAGGTGGATACCACAATACAGGTTTCTCTATTCGAGAGATAGCCAAAACAAAATTAATAGATCTAGTACTTGCGTACATCATTTTCTAAAATTCCTTGAAAATATGGCACAAACCAATATATAGGTGGAAATACGAAACTCGCAAAGCGTGGTCAGCCTCATATTTTAAAAGAATTAACAACTAATAATAGCACAGGTTAAAATGGAGTAAAAAAATAATGAAGCCACCTCTTAGCCAGGGAGCGCAAAATTGCAAGATTAAAATTCGCAAGAGATCACATGACCTGGTGTCAAGAGTTGAAAAATATATTTTCCGATGAAAAAAATTAAATCTAGACTGTCCTGATGAATTTAAATACTATTGGCATGATTTACGTAAGGATAAAGTCGTAGCAATGAGTAGGAATTTCGACGGTGGAAGTTTAATGGTGTGGGCTGCGTTTAGCTATAATTCGAAGACCCAATATGCAAAATTTGTACGCGAATGAGGGTAAGAAAAATACATCACCCTATTAGAAGACACTTTGCTTTGCTTCGTAGAGAAAAATCATGACTACAACGTTGTTTTTCAACAAGATAACGCGGTGATATCCCATGCTAAGAAGACTCCGGAGTGGTTTAGACAAAAGAATTTACGCCTAATGAACTGATCGTTACGTTGCCTGATCTAAACCCAATAGAAAATTTACAGGGAATCCTACCACGAGCAATATATGTATAAAAATGGGAAGCAGTATAACAACATTAAAGAGTTAGAAAACGCAGTAAGACACGAGCGGAATCAAATCCATATAACAACGTTAGAAAACTTAGTCGGCAGTATGGAAAATATAGTATTTGAAGTGATTAAATGTAACGGTGGAAGTACTAAATACTGGTATTATAAACTTAGTTTCTCGTTCGAATTCATGAGACTGTTCTTATAAAAATTTCGTTCAAGTTGTAATATTTTGTTCATAACAAGTTCTTGTGGATTCAGAATATTGATTTCTGCTTTCTTATATTCCTTAATTACTTTTTAGCCTTTCATTAATCATATTATAAAAATACTTGACTATTTTGTTCATAAATAGTAGTGTTCTTATAGAAATTTCGTTCACTGTATTTGAACATGGATTTCCCTCGATATGGCCCGCTCGTCGTTCTCGATTGTTCCCGACAGAACTAAACGTTAAAAAATGCTACGGTCGACGTGCGAATTGTATTCGAATGTCGAGCCAACGTTTCCCCATCGACAACAGCCTACTGTTTGATGATACACGACCGCATCGTGGAGTACAGTCCATTAATGAATATTGTTTGAAAAATTACTTAAACCGCTCTTATGTTGACAAAAATATATACTTTATCAAATAAAACAAAATTATGAGAATGATCTTTTTTTTTTATTTATTTAAAAACAATCCTCCTCCTCCTCCTCCTCACACAATGAAACTCGTATTTATTAAAAGAAAAAATTATAGTAATAATATCACCCATCCCACCACCGTAGAGCGAGATATGGTGGTAGGGGTATTCATTATAAAGTGCTCACCACAGTCGTTGTATGAAGTTATATCATACAAACGTTGACAATCACAGTCGCTATACGACGTTATATCGCGTGTATGATCTTATCATCCGACCGGTCAACTTCACGCATTCCCCCTTTTCTTCAACGGTAAGTATAATAAAAAAATTTAAAGAAAGACGATGCAAAAAAATTTAGTGAAAATTTTCTCTATTTAGATGGATCGAATCACTCAAATCATTGACATGGACGGATTCATTGTGGAAAAAAAATTTATATGCAAAGAATTAGCTATGATCGATGTTTGTCACGACGGCTCGTTCGAACTCTCCGAATTTCGCTTGGGGAAGAATTTTCATTGTTTATCCGACGCTGACAAAAAGTCTGCACGATATGTCAGCAATTTCGTGCACGGGATTCCATTTAAAGATTTTGGCTATGAAAAGTACCAACAGCACGATATATTCGACGTTATACAAAATTTTGTGCGCGATTACGCGAATCCTGTCGTAGCCTACAAAGGTGGATGTTTCGAGAGAGATATCCTTCGAAAAATGCGAATAAACTCGATAAATTTAGAAGATTTCAACTGTCCGAAATACGACGTGCTAGTTCAAGATCCCGTGTACGAAATTGCCGAACCGTGTCGACTTCACTGTTGGCAACCGACGAGAAACGTTAAAACGAAACCGTATCATTGTTGTCTACGCGAAGTGCAAACATTTCGAGCATGGCTTAACAATTATAAAAACACGGATCAGTTATAAAAACACGTCTTTGAATTTTCCCCGCCAAAATCGCAAACGCGACACCTCCTTTTACATTTGATTTTTACACAGAGTATCACAATGATCGCGAAATCCGAGGGAACCGTCGCAACAACCGATCACGCAACACCACCACCCGATTACCGTCTCGAACGCGACAGATTTGAGAGTTTTCGCGATTGGCGTTACTCACACGTCGTTCAGCCGGAGAAACTCGCCGCCGCAGGATTTTTCCATCTGGGTGATGAGGATTTCGTTGAATGTTTCGAATGCGGCATACAGCTGACTCGATGGGAAGAGGATGATGATCCTATGACGGAGCATCGCGCCTGGTCAAGATCCTGCGGATACGTTTGCGGGGTGAACTGTGGCAACGTACCGATCGGAGTCGATCCGGATACAATCCCGCCAAACCCACGTGGTATAGATACCTGTGGAATCGCGAAAGAATCGTCGCTCGAACGTGATGAAATACATTTAAAAACTGAAAAACCTAAAGTGTAAAATAACGAATGTAAGATTTTCATTTAAAAATAATTCTATTGATTATATATGTTTCTTTATTGTGTCTACAAACAGAAAAACGTTATTAAGTATTAATTTTAATTAATTAATAAATATATGAAATTATTATTTTGTACTTACAGTATCTAAATATATACTTTTAGTAAATAAAAAAGTTATACAAATTTTTATTTATATCGTCTGTATCTAATAATAGCTGTTTGTTGCCGAAGTCTGAAATCATTTACTTCGTCATTTTCCCCATTATTGTCAGCATCACTTTCCTCTTGTTCCATTTTTCATGATCTTTTGGTAATTCGTTGCAAACTAAGCGAGACACATATCGTGTAAATCAATATCTCTTCTACTATAATTATCAAATATATTATCCCTATAAATTTCGGTGGAGTCTTCATTTAATTTTTTAAAGCATTGGTAATATTTTGAAATTCTTCTCTAAGAGTCTTATTGTTTATTACCACAATCACTAACAGCTTCCCTTAATAATTTTGATAAACTTCCATCAATTTTACTAATGTAATTGGTTACATAACTCACCGCCGAATATTCGTCAAGTACAAACTGTAAATCCATATTCGATTCGAATAATTGTAAAATATCTGCATTATAACCATTAATATTTACTTCAAGGCTGGATCGTTTTTAAGAATACCCGTTTTTTCTTTTAAACTACTTCGAATAGCTGATAGCTATTCTTCATCAGTTATATTCAGTTTCTCTAGAATTTCATCATAGCTCATAACTATTTTTTCTTATAAAATTCATTTATTAATTCATCAATAAGTTTATAGGATTTAGGCGTTATTTCATTTTTATTTAATGGTTCCAGTACCATCGTTCTTCTCATTACTGGATAAGGGATATGAAATCAACACCGCTTATTTCTTTGTCCTTTGTAACAACTATGATTTGAAATTTAATATATGCATTATTTTCGTTATATCTACATGCGATAAATCGGTCAATTAAATCAATCAATTCTTTGTTATCATCATTATCGTGTCTATCTTTAACACTATTGTACATAGATGCTCATTTCAACCACGGAAAAATATGTTCATGTGGATTTCCACGTTGCTGAATTTCCACTCGTTCATAACTATCCACATATTCTCCGAAATTAGTTTGTTTTGTCTTAATAACCACATAAGCTTATGTGCTTCTATGATCGAAATATCGAGCGCATGTAACGGGATCATTTCTAATTAGATCAGTTTTTGGTATTGTAACCCAAATTGAATGCGTATTTTACGGATAATGTTTTACCGATATTTCATCAATGTTTGCAATAACTCAGGCCAGTAACTTTCTGCAACCGACACTGTCATAAAGAAAGTGGGGTTTACCCAATTGATGGATCATTGCTGGTAACTCTTTCTTTTTTGTTCCCAATATGCTGGCGATGAACGAATATTTTTAAGTAACTTCAATCAAATTATTCAAAAAATCCGGATTCAAAACATTTTCAGCACGTAAATTCTTATTCGTATTAATTTATAAAGAAAGATGGAACGAAATCTCCGCTCGCGAGATGAGAAAAGATGTTCGGACACGATCTTACATCGAAAAAGATAAGAGGAATCTCTATACCGCGAATTAGAAGCTCTCTCTCTCTCTCTCTCTTACATCCTGAACGGTCTCTCTCTAACATCGTGAACGGTCTCTCTCTAACATCGTGAACGGTCTCTCTCTCTCTCTCTCTCTCTTACATCTTCAACGGTCTCTCTCTCTCTTTCTAACATCGTTCAGGTCAATCGTCTTAAACGAAAGTGCACGTGTTCTCGTGGGTATAGAAGCCTGATATGGAAAAGAATAAGCAAAACAGCGCGTCTAGATATCTCGGTTTTGACAACTCGATACCAGCCGTGATCGTACTCCTCCCCACGGAGACTTATACCAGGAAACTGTACTTGATAAGAGAGTTCACTAAGCTTGGCATCTTTAAAGTCTACATTCGTTATTTAAACTATTATTTCAACGGTAAAATTGTTATTAACAGTGTTCCCCAGGAAGTATCATATTACATACCGCGAAAACCCCCCTCCCTCACCAAAGAACGGGGCTTGCGCAATACCAGGAAACTGGCCTTGAACGCAGTACCAGGAAACTGTCCTTTATTTAAACTATTACTTCAACAATAAATTGTTTGTCATAGATAACCCCTGCAAAAAATTATCTTCTCGATGTATCATATTCGCGAAGCACGTACGAAATATCATATTCGTAGGGGGGTACAATAGAAATGCATTGAGTAGATAAGAGGAAACTACTCTCTCTCTCTTACATCGTGAACGGTCTCTTTCTTTCTCACATCGCGTTCAGGTCAATCGTCTTTAAACGATGGGTAGAAACGACGTTCGAACACGTTCAAGGTCAAGTCTAAAGCATGTATTCCCCCAGGGGTATCGTATTACATTTGTCGTAGGTACAATAGGAATGCATCGAGTAGATAAGAGGAAACTATATACAGCTGTGTACAGATAGTATGGTCTCGCTATGTTCTTAAAATAAATCCCCCCTCCCCCGCGAAAATTATCTTCTCGATGTATCATATTCGCGAAGCACGTTCAGAATATCATATTCGCAAAACCCTTGTCATAGATAAGAGGAAACTATATACAGCTGTGTACAGATAATGTGATCCCCCCCTCCCCCACCCCCGCAAAAAAGTATGCTCGCACTATAACGTGGGAAACTATCCTTGAAAAGTCCCCCCTCCCCCGCAAAAGTAGCTTGCGCTATAACGTGGGAAACTGTCCTTGAAAAATCCCCCCTCCCCCGCAAAAGTATGCTCGCGCTATAAGGTATCATATTCGCGAAGCACGTTCGGAATATCATATTCGCAAAACCCTTGTCATAGATAAGAGGAAACTATATACAGCTGTGTACAGATAATGTGGTCCCCCCTCCCCCACCCCCCCCGCAAAAAGTATGCTCGCACTATAACGTGGGAAACAGTCCTTGAAAAATCTCCCCTCCCCCACCCCACCCCTCGCAAAGTAGCTCGCGCTATAAGGTAATGGTGCCGGTAAGGTAGGAATCTACCTACAATGATAAGTCTGATCGTAGAACCGGCATACACTATCTACTCACAGTCTTCATTTCACACTGCAGTCTTCACAGTGCACAGGTTACAGTCCACAGATCACAGTTCACAGTTCTCAGTTCACAGATCACAGTTCACAGTCTTCATTTCACACTTCACAGTTCGCAGTTCACAGTTCTCAGTTCACAGATCACAGACCACAGTTCACTGTTCACAGATCACAGTTCACAGTTCACAGTTCACATTTCACAGTCTTCATTTCACACTTCAGTCTTCACAGTGCACAGTTCACAGTCCACAGATCACAGTTCACAGTTCTCAGTTCACAGATCACAGTTCACAGTCTTCATTTCACACTTCACAGTTCGCAGTTCACAGTTCAAAGATCACAGTTCACAGTTCACAGTTCACAGTACACAGTCCACACTTCACTATTCACAGCTCACAGTTCTCAGTTCACAGATCACAGTTCACAGTCTTCATTTCACACTTAACAGTTCACAGTCTTCATTTCACACTTAACAGTTCGCAGTTCACAGTTCACAGTTCACAGATCACAGTTCACAGTTCACAGTTCACAGTTCACAGTTCACAGTTCACAGTCCACGGATGACAGTTCACAGTTTACAGTTATCAGTTTACAGTTCTCATTTCACAGTTGACAGTTCACAGTTCACAGTTCACACTTCACAGTTCACAGTTCACAGTTCACAGTCCACAGTTCACTGTTCACAATTCACAGGTCACAGTTCACAGTTCACTGTTCACTGTTCACAGTTCACAGTCTTCATTTCACAATTCACAGTTCACAGATCACAGTTCACAGTTCACAGTTCACAGTTCACAGTTCACAGTTCACAGTTCGCAGTTTACAGTTCTCAGTTCACAGTTCACAGTTCACAGTTCACAGTTCACAGTTCACAGTCCACAGTTCACAGTTCACAGTTCTCAGTTCACAGATCACAGTTCACAGTCTTCATTTCACAGTTCACAGTTCACAGTTCACAGTTCACAGTTCCCCGTCCACAGTATTCATTTCACACTTCACAGTTCGCAGTTCACAGTTGACAGTTCACAGTCCACAGTTCACTATTCACAGTTCACAATTCACAGTTCACAGTTCACAGTTCACAGTTCACAGTTCACAGTTCACAGTTCACAGTTCACAGTTCACAGTCCACAGTTCAGAGTTCACAGTTCTCAGTTCACAGATCACAGTTTACAGTCTTCATTTCACAGTTCACAGTTCACAGTGCACAGTTCACTGTTCCCCGTTTACAGTATTCATTTCACATTTCACAGTTCGCAGTTCACAGTTGACAGTTCACAGTCCACAGTTCACAGTTCACAGTTCACAGTTTACAGTTCTCAGTTCACAGTTCACAGTTCACAGTTCACAGTTCACAGTCCACAGTTCACTGTTCACAATTCACAGTTCACAGTTCACAGTCCACAGTTCTCAGTTCACAGTCTTCATTTCACACTTAACAGTTCGCAGTTCACAGTTCACAGTTCACAGATCACAGTTCACAGTTCACAGTTCACAGTTTACAGTTCACAGTTCACAGTTCACAGTTCACATTTCACAGTCCACAGTTCAGAGTTCACAGTTCTCAGTTCACAGATCACAGTTTACAGTCTTCATTTCACAGTTCACAGTTCACAGTGCACAGTTCACAGTTCCCCGTTCACAGTATTCATTTCACATTTCACAGTTCGCAGTTCACAGTTGACAGTTCACAGTCCACAGTTCACAGTTCACAGTTCACAGTTCACAGTTCACAGTTTACAGTTCTCAGTTCACAGTTCACAGTTCACAGTTCACAGTTCACAGTTTACAGTTCTCAGTTCACAGTTCACAGTTCACAGTTCACAGTTCACAGTTCACAGTTCACAGTCCACAGTTCACAGTTCACAGTTCACAGTCCACAGTTCACAGTTCACAGTTCTCAGTGCACAGTTCACAGTTCCCCGTTCACAGTATTCATTTCACATTTCACAGTTCGCAGTTCACAGTTGACAGTTCACAGACCACAGTTCACAGTTCACAGTTCACAGATCACAGTTCACAGTTCACAGTTCACAGTCCACAGATCACAGTTCACAGTCTTCATTTCACACTTCACAGTTCGCAGTTCACAGTTCACAGATCATAGATCACAGTTCACAGTTCACAGATCACTGATCACAGTTTACAGTTCTCAGTTTACAGTTCTCATTTCACAGTTGACAGTTCACAGTTCAAACTTCACAGTTCACAGTTCACAGTCCACAGTTCACTGTTCACAATTCGCAGTTCACAGTTGACAGTTCACAGTCCACAGTTCACTATTCACAGTTCACAGTTCTCAGTTCACAGATCACAGTTCACAGTCTTCATTTCATACTTCACAGTTCACAGATCACAGTTCACAGTCTTCATTTCACACTTAACAGTTCGCAGTTCACAGTTCACAGTTCACAGATCACAGTTCACAGTTCACAGTTCACAGTTCACAGTTCACAGTTTACAGTTCTCAGTTCACAGTTCACAGTTGACAGTTCACAGTTCACAGTCTTCGTTTCACACTTCAGCCTTCACAGTGCATAGGTTACAGTCCACAGTTCAC
Source organism: Lasioglossum villosulum (assembly GCA_963971365.1). Taxonomy (NCBI): domain Eukaryota; kingdom Metazoa; phylum Arthropoda; class Insecta; order Hymenoptera; family Halictidae; genus Lasioglossum; species Lasioglossum villosulum. The sequence goes on along the minus strand of CAXARU010000031.1, from coordinate 2,961,803 downwards.
AGTTCACAGTTCACAGTTCACAGTTTACAGTTCTCAGTTCACAGTTGACAGTTCACAGTTCACAGTCTTCATTTCACACTGCAGTCTTCACAGTGCACAGGTTACAGTCCACAGATCACAGTTCACAGTTCTCAGTTCACAGATCACAGTTCACAGTCTTCATTTCACACTTCACAGTTCGCAGTTCACAGTTCTCAGTTCACAGATCACAGACCACAGTTCACTGTTCACAGATCACAGTTCACAGTTCACAGTTCACATTTCACAGTCTTCATTTCACACTTCAGTCTTCACAGTGCACAGTTCACAGTCCACAGATCACAGTTCACAGTTCTCAGTTCACAGATCACAGTTCACAGTCTTCATTTCACACTTCACAGTTCGCAGTTCACAGTTCAAAGATCACAGTTCACAGTTCACAGTTCACAGTACACAGTCCACACTTCACTATTCACAGCTCACAGTTCTCAGTTCACAGATCACAGTTCACAGTCTTCATTTCACACTTAACAGTTCACAGTCTTCATTTCACACTTAACAGTTCGCAGTTCACAGTTCACAGTTCACAGATCACAGTTCACAGTTCACAGTTCACAGTTCACAGTTCACAGTTCACAGTCCACGGATGACAGTTCACAGTTTACAGTTATCAGTTTACAGTTCTCATTTCACAGTTGACAGTTCACAGTTCACAGTTCACACTTCACAGTTCACAGTTCACAGTTCACAGTCCACAGTTCACTGTTCACAATTCACAGGTCACAGTTCACAGTTCACTGTTCACTGTTCACAGTTCACAGTCTTCATTTCACAATTCACAGTTCACAGATCACAGTTCACAGTTCACAGTTCACAGTTCACAGTTCACAGTTCACAGTTCGCAGTTTACAGTTCTCAGTTCACAGTTCACAGTTCACAGTTCACAGTTCACAGTTCACAGTCCACAGTTCACAGTTCACAGTTCTCAGTTCACAGATCACAGTTCACAGTCTTCATTTCACAGTTCACAGTTCACAGTTCACAGTTCACAGTTCCCCGTCCACAGTATTCATTTCACACTTCACAGTTCGCAGTTCACAGTTGACAGTTCACAGTCCACAGTTCACTATTCACAGTTCACAATTCACAGTTCACAGTTCACAGTTCACAGTTCACAGTTCACAGTTCACAGTTCACAGTTCACAGTCCACAGTTCAGAGTTCACAGTTCTCAGTTCACAGATCACAGTTTACAGTCTTCATTTCACAGTTCACAGTTCACAGTGCACAGTTCACTGTTCCCCGTTTACAGTATTCATTTCACATTTCACAGTTCGCAGTTCACAGTTGACAGTTCACAGTCCACAGTTCACAGTTCACAGTTCACAGTTTACAGTTCTCAGTTCACAGTTCACAGTTCACAGTTCACAGTATTCATTTCACACTTCACAGTTCGCAGTTCACAGTTGACAGTTCACAGTCCACAGTTCACTATTCACAGTTCACAGTTCTCAGTTCACAGATCAAAGTTCACAGTCTTCATTTCACACTTAACAGTTCGCAGTTCACAGTTCACAGTTCACAGATCACAGTTCACAGTTCACAGTTCACAGTCACAGATCACAGTTCACAGTCTTCATTTCACACTTCACAGTTCGCAGTTCACAGTTCACAGATCACAGATCACAGTTCACAGTTCACAGTTCACAGATCACTGATCACAGTTTACAGTTCTCAGTTTACAGTTCTCATTTCACAGTTGACAGTTCACAGTTCAAACTTCACAGTTCACAGTTCACAGTCCACAGTTCACTGTTCACAATTCGCAGTTCACAGTTGACAGTTCACAGTCCACAGTTCACTATTCACAGTTCACAGTTCTCAGTTCACAGATCACAGTTCACAGTCTTCATTTCATACTTCACAGTTCACAGATCACAGTTCACAGTCTTCATTTCACACTTAACAGTTCGCAGTTCACAGTTCACAGTTCACAGATCTCAGTTCACAGATCACAGTTCACAGTCTTCATTTCACAGTTCACAGTTCACAGTTCACAGTTCCCCGTTCACAGTATTCATTTCACACTTCACAGTTCGCAGTTCACAGTTGACAGTTCACAGTCCACAGTTCAGTATTCACAGTTCACAGTTTTCAGTTCACAGATCACAGTTCACAGTCTTCATTTCACACTTAACAGTTCACAGTCTTCATTTCACACTTAACAGTTCGCAGTTCACAGTTCACAGATCACAGTTCACAGTTCACAGTTCACAGTTCACAGTTCACAGTTCGCAGTTTACAGTTCTCAGTTCACAGTTCACAGTTCACAGTTCACAGTTCACAGTTCACTGTTCACAGATCACAGTTCTCAGTTCACAGTTCACAGTTCACAGTTCACAGTCCACAGTTCACTGTTCACAATTCACAGGTCACAGTTCACAGTTCACTGTTCACTGTTCACAGTTCACAGTCTTCATTTCACAATTCACAGTTCACAGATCACAGTTCACAGTTCACAGTTCACAGTTCACAGTTCACAGTTCACAGTTCGCAGTTTACAGTTCTCAGTTCACAGTTCACAGTTCACAGTTCACAGTTCACAGTTCACAGTCCACAGTTCACAGTTCACAGTTCTCAGTTCACAGATCACAGTTCACAGTCTTCATTTCACAGTTCACAGTTCACAGTTCACAGTTCACAGTTCCCCGTCCACAGTATTCATTTCACACTTCACAGTTCGCAGTTCACAGTTGACAGTTCACAGTCCACAGTTCACTATTCACAGTTCACAATTCACAGTTCACAGTTCACAGTTCACAGTTCACAGTTCACAGTTCACAGTTCACAGTTCACAGTTCACAGTTCACAGTTCACAGTCCACAGTTCAGAGTTCACAGTTCTCAGTTCACAGATCACAGTTTACAGTCTTCATTTCACAGTTCACAGTTCACAGTGCACAGTTCACTGTTCCCCGTTTACAGTATTCATTTCACATTTCACAGTTCGCAGTTCACAGTTGACAGTTCACAGTCCACAGTTCACAGTTCACAGTTCACAGTTTACAGTTCTCAGTTCACAGTTCACAGTTCACAGTTCACAGTATTCATTTCACACTTCACAGTTCGCAGTTCACAGTTGACAGTTCACAGTCCACAGTTCACTATTCACAGTTCACAGTTCTCAGTTCACAGATCAAAGTTCACAGTCTTCATTTCACACTTAACAGTTCGCAGTTCACAGTTCACAGTTCACAGATCACAGTTCACAGTTCACAGTTCACAGTCACAGATCACAGATCACAGTTCACAGTCTTCATTTCACACTTCACAGTTCGCAGTTCACAGTTCACAGATCACAGATCACAGTTCACAGTTCACAGTTCACAGATCACTGATCACAGTTTACAGTTCTCAGTTTACAGTTCTCATTTCACAGTTGACAGTTCACAGTTCAAACTTCACAGTTCACAGTTCACAGTCCACAGTTCACTGTTCACAATTCGCAGTTCACAGTTGACAGTTCACAGTCCACAGTTCACTATTCACAGTTCACAGTTCTCAGTTCACAGATCACAGTTCACAGTCTTCATTTCATACTTCACAGTTCACAGATCACAGTTCACAGTCTTCATTTCACACTTAACAGTTCGCAGTTCACAGTTCACAGTTCACAGATCTCAGTTCACAGATCACAGTTCACAGTCTTCATTTCACAGTTCACAGTTCACAGTTCACAGTTCCCCGTTCACAGTATTCATTTCACACTTCACAGTTCGCAGTTCACAGTTGACAGTTCACAGTCCACAGTTCAGTATTCACAGTTCACAGTTTTCAGTTCACAGATCACAGTTCACAGTCTTCATTTCACACTTAACAGTTCACAGTCTTCATTTCACACTTAACAGTTCGCAGTTCACAGTTCACAGATCACAGTTCACAGTTCACAGTTCACAGTTCACAGTTCACAGTCCACGGATGACAGTTCACAGTCTTCATTTCACACTTCACAGTTCGCAGTTCACAGTTCACAGATCACAGTTCACAGTTCACAGTTCACAGTTCACAGATCACTGTTCACAGTTTACAGTTATCAGTTTACAGTTCACAGTTCACAGTTCACAGTCCACAGTTCACAGTTCACAGTTCACAGTCCACAGTTCACAGTTCACAGTTCTCAGTTCACAGATCACAGTTCACAGTCTTCATTTCACAGTTCACAGTTCACAGTTCACAGTTCCCCGTTCACAGTATTCATTTCACACTTCACAGTTCGCAGTTCACAGTTGACAGTTCACAGTCCACAGTTCACTATTCACAGTTCAAAATTCACAGTTCACAGTTCACAGTTCACAGTTCACAGTTCACAGTTCACAGTTCACAGTTCACAGTTCACAGTTCACAGTTCACAGTTCACAGTTCACAGTCCACAGTTCAGAGTTCACAGTTCTCAGTTCACAGATCACAGTTTACAATCTTCATTTCACAGTTCACAGTTCACAGTGCACAGTTCACAGTTCCCCGTTCACAGTATTCATTTCACATTTCACAGTTCGCAGTTCACAGTTGACAGTTCACACTTCACAGTTCACAGTTCACAGTTCACAGTCCACAGTTCACTGTTCACAATTCACAGTTCACAGTTCACAGTTCACTGTTCACTGTTCACAGTTCACAGTCTTCATTTCACAATTCACAGTTCACAGATCACAGTTCACAGTTCACAGTTCACAGTTCACAGTATTCATTTCACATTTCACAGTTCGCAGTTCACAGTTGACAGTTCACAGTCCACAGTTCACAGTTCACAGTTCACAGTTTACAGTTCTCAGTTCACAGTTCACAGTTCACAGTTCACAGTTCACAGTTTACAGTTCTCAGTTCACAGTTCGCAGTTCACAGTTCACAGTTCACAGTTCACAGTCCACAGTTCACAGTTCACAGTTCACAGTTCACAGTTCACAGTTCACAGTCCACAGTTCACAGTTCACAGTTCACAGTTCTCAGTTCACAGATCACAGTTCACAGTATTCATTTCACACTTCACAGTTCGCAGTTCACAGTTCACAGATCACAGTTCACAGATTACAGTTCACAGTTCCCCGTTCACAGTATTCATTTCACATTTCACAGTTCGCAGTTCGCAGTTGACAGTTCACAGTCCACAGTTCACAGTTCACAGTTCACAGTTTACAGTTCTCAGTTCACAGTTCACAGTTCACAGTTCACAGTTCACAGTTCTCAGTTCACAGATCGCAGTTCACAGTCTTCATTTCACAGTTCACAGTTCACAGTTCACAGTTCACAGTTCCCCGTTCACAGTATTCATTTCACACTTGACAGTTCGCAGTTGACAGTTGGCAGTTCACAGTTGACAGTTCACAGTCCACAGTTGACAGTTCACAGTCCACAGTTCACTATTCACAGTTCACAGTTCACTGTTCACTGTTCACAGTTCACAGTCTTCATTTCACAATTCACAGTTCACAGATCACAGTTCACAGTTCACAGTTCACAGTATTCATTTCACATTTCACAGTTCGCAGTTCACAGTTGACAGTTCACAGTCCACAGTTCACAGTTCACAGTTCACAGTTTACAGTTCTCAGTTCACAGTTCACAGTTCACAGTTCACAGTTCACAGTTTACAGTTCTCAGTTCACAGTTCACAGTTCACAGTTCACAGTTCTCAGTTCACAGATCGCAGTTCACAGTCTTCATTTCACAGTTCACAGTTCACAGTTCACAGTTCACAGTTCCCCGTTCACAGTATTCATTTCACACTTGACAGTTCGCAGTTGACAGTTGGCAGTTCACAGTTGACAGTTCACAGTCCACAGTTGACAGTTCACAGTCCACAGTTCACTATTCACAGTTCACAGTTCTCAGTTCACAGATCACAGTTCACAGTCTTCATTTCATACTTCACAGTTCGCAGTTCACAGTCCGCAGTTCACAGTTCACAGATCACAGTTCACAGTTCACAGTTCACAGTTCACAGTTCACAGTTCACAGTTCACAGTTCACAGTTCACAGTTCACAGTTCACAGTTTACAGTTCTCAGTTCACAGTTGACAGTTGACAGTTCACAGTTCACAGTCTTCGTTTCACACTTCAGTCTTCACAGTGCATAGGTTACAGTCCACAGATCACAGTTCACAGTTCTCAGTTCACAGATCACAGTTCAGAGTCATCATTTCACACTTCACAGTTCGCAGTTCACAGTTCACAGATCACAGTTCACAGATTACAGTTCACAGCTGACAGTTGACAGTTCACAGTACACACTTCACAGTTCACAGTCCACAGTTCACTGTTCACAATTCACAGTTCACAGTTCACAGTCCACAGTTCTCAGTTCACAGATCACAGTTCACAGTCTTCATTTCACACTTAACAGTTCGCAGTTCACAGTTCACAGTTCACAGATCACAGTTCACAGTTCACAGTTCACAGTTCACAGTTCACATTTCACAGTCCACTGTTCAGAGTTCACAGTTCTCAGTTCACAGATCACAGTTTACAGTCTTCATTTCACAGTTCACAGTTCACAGTGCACAGTTCACAGTTCCCCGTTCACAGTATTCATTTCACATTTCACAGTTCGCAGTTCACAGTTGACAGTTCACAGTCCACAGTTCACAGTTCACAGTTCACAGTTTACAGTTCACAGTATTCATTTCACACTTCACAGTTCGCAGTTCACAGTTGACAGTTCACAGTCCACAGTTCACTATTCACAGTTCAAAATTCACAGTTCACAGTTCACAGTTCACAGTTCACAGTTCACAGTTCACAGTTCACAGATCACAGTTCACAGTTCACAGTTCACAGTTCACAGTTCACAGTTCACAGTTTACAGTTCTCAGTTCACAGTTCACAGTTCACAGTTCACAGTTCACAGTTCACAGTTCACAGTTCACAGTTCACAGTTCACAGTTCACAGTTCACAGTTCACAGTTCACAGTTCACATTTCACAGTCCACAGTTCAGAGTTCACAGTTCTCAGTTCACAGATCACAGTTTACAGTCTTCATTTCACAGTTCACAGTTCACAGTTCACAGTGCACAGTTCACAGTTCCCCGTTCACAGTATTCATTTCACATTTCACAGTTCGCAGTTCACAGTTGACAGTTCACAGTCCACAGTTCACAGTTCACAGTTTACAGTTCTCAGTTCACAGTTCACAGTTCACAGTTCACAGTTTACAGTTCACAGTTCACAGTTCACAGTTCACAGTTCACAGTTCACAGTCTACAGTTCACAGTTCACAGTTCACAGTTCACAGTTCACAGTTCACAGTCCACAGTTCACAGTTGACAGTTCTCAGTTCACAGATCACATTTCACAGTATTCATTTCACACTTCACAGTTCGCAGTTCACAGTTCACAGATCACAGTTCACAGATTACAGTTCACAGTTCCCCGTTCACAGTATTCATTTCACATTTCACAGTTCGCAGTTCACAGTTGACAGTTCCCAGTCCACAGTTCACAGTTCACAGTTCACAGTTCACAGTTCACAGTTCACAGTCCACAGGTCACAGTTCACAGTTCACAGTTCACAGTTCACAGTTCACAGTTCACAGTTCACAGTTCACAGTTTACAGTTCTCAGTTCACAGTTGACAGTTGACAGTTCACAGTTCACAGTCTTCGTTTCACACTTCAGTCTTCACAGTGCTTAGGTTACAGGTCACAGTTCACAGTTCACAGTTCTCAGTTCACAGATCACAGTTCACAGTTCACAGTTCACAGTTCACAGTTTACAGTTCTCAGTTCACAGTTGACAGTTGACAGTTCACAGTTCACAGTCTTCGTTTCACACTTCAGTCTTCACAGTGCTTAGGTTACAGTCCACAGATCACAGTTCACAGTTCTCAGTTCACAGATCACAGTTCAGAGTCATCATTTCACACTTCACAGATCGCAGTTCACAGTTCACAGATCACAGTTCACAGATTACAGTTCACAGCTGACAGTTGACAGTTCACAGTACACACTTCACAGTTCACAGTCCACAGTTCACTGTTCACAATTCACAGTTCACAGTTCACAGTCCACAGTTCTCAGTTCACAGTCTTCATTTCACACTTAACAGTTCGCAGTTCACAGTTCACAATTCACAGATCACAGTTCACAGTTCACAGTTCACAGTTTACAGTTCACAGTTCACAGTTCACAGTTCACAGTTCACATTTCACAGTCCACAGTTCAGAGTTCACAGTTCTCAGTTCACAGATCACAGTTTACAGTCTTCATTTCACAGTTCACAGTTCACAGTGCACAGTTCACAGTTCCCCGTTCACAGTATTCATTTCACATTTCACAGTTCGCAGTTCACAGTTGACAGTTCACAGACCACAGTTCACAGTTCACAGTTCACAGTTCACAGTTCACAGTTCACAGTTCACAGTTTACAGTTCTCAGTTCACAGTTCACAGTTGACAGTTCACAGTTCACAGTCTTCGTTTCACACTTCAGCCTTCACAGTGCATAGGTTACAGTCCACAGTTCACAGTTCACAGTTCACAGTTTACAGTTCTCAGTTCACAGTTGACAGTTCACAGTTCACAGTCTTCATTTCACACTGCAGTCTTCACAGTGCACAGGTTACAGTCCACAGATCACAGTTCACAGTTCTCAGTTCACAGATCACAGTTCACAGTCTTCATTTCACACTTCACAGTTCGCAGTTCACAGTTCTCAGTTCACAGATCACAGACCACAGTTCACTGTTCACAGATCACAGTTCACAGTTCACAGTTCACATTTCACAGTCTTCATTTCACACTTCAGTCTTCACAGTGCACAGTTCACAGTCCACAGATCACAGTTCACAGTTCTCAGTTCACAGATCACAGTTCACAGTCTTCATTTCACACTTCACAGTTCGCAGTTCACAGTTCAAAGATCACAGTTCACAGTTCACAGTTCACAGTACACAGTCCACAGTTCACTATTCACAGCTCACAGTTCTCAGTTCACAGATCACAGTTCACAGTCTTCATTTCACACTTAACAGTTCACAGTCTTCATTTCACACTTAACAGTTCGCAGTTCACAGTTCACAGTTCACAGATCACAGTTCACAGTTCACAGTTCACAGTTCACAGTTCACAGTTCACAGTCCACGGATGACAGTTCACAGTTTACAGTTATCAGTTTACAGTTCTCATTTCACAGTTGACAGTTCACAGTTCACAGTTCACACTTCACAGTTCACAGTTCACAGTTCACAGTCCACAGTTCACTGTTCACAATTCACAGGTCACAGTTCACAGTTCACTGTTCACTGTTCACAGTTCACAGTCTTCATTTCACAATTCACAGTTCACAGATCACAGTTCACAGTTCACAGTTCACAGTTCACAGTTCACAGTTCACAGTTCGCAGTTTACAGTTCTCAGTTCACAGTTCACAGTTCACAGTTCACAGTTCACAGTTCACAGTCCACAGTTCACAGTTCACAGTTCTCAGTTCACAGATCACAGTTCACAGTCTTCATTTCACAGTTCACAGTTCACAGTTCACAGTTCACAGTTCCCCGTCCACAGTATTCATTTCACACTTCACAGTTCGCAGTTCACAGTTGACAGTTCACAGTCCACAGTTCACTATTCACAGTTCACAATTCACAGTTCACAGTTCACAGTTCACAGTTCACAGTTCACAGTTCACAGTTCACAGTTCACAGTTCACAGTTCACAGTCCACAGTTCAGAGTTCACAGTTCTCAGTTCACAGATCACAGTTTACAGTCTTCATTTCACAGTTCACAGTTCACAGTGCACAGTTCACTGTTCCCCGTTTACAGTATTCATTTCACATTTCACAGTTCGCAGTTCACAGTTGACAGTTCACAGTCCACAGTTCACAGTTCACAGTTCACAGTTTACAGTTCTCAGTTCACAGTTCACAGTTCACAGTTCACAGTTCACAGTATTCATTTCACACTTCACAGTTCGCAGTTCACAGTTGACAGTTCACAGTCCACAGTTCACTATTCACAGTTCACAGTTCTCAGTTCACAGATCAAAGTTCACAGTCTTCATTTCACACTTAACAGTTCGCAGTTCACAGTTCACAGTTCACAGATCACAGTTCACAGTTCACAGTTCACAGTCACAGATCACAGTTCACAGTCTTCATTTCACACTTCACAGTTCGCAGTTCACAGTTCACAGATCACAGATCACAGTTCACAGTTCACAGTTCACAGATCACTGATCACAGTTTACAGTTCTCAGTTTACAGTTCTCATTTCACAGTTGACAGTTCACAGTTCAAACTTCACAGTTCACAGTTCACAGTCCACAGTTCACTGTTCACAATTCGCAGTTCACAGTTGACAGTTCACAGTCCACAGTTCACTATTCACAGTTCACAGTTCTCAGTTCACAGATCACAGTTCACAGTCTTCATTTCATACTTCACAGTTCACAGATCACAGTTCACAGTCTTCATTTCACACTTAACAGTTCGCAGTTCACAGTTCACAGTTCACAGATCACAGTTCACAGTTCACAGTTCACAGTTCACAGTTCACAGTTCACAGTTCACAGTTCACAGTTCACAGTTCACAGTTTACAGTTCTCAGTTCACAGTTGACAGTTGACAGTTCACAGTTCACAGTCTTCGTTTCACACTTCAGCCTTCACAGTGCATAGGTTACAGTCCACAGTTCACAGTTCACAGTTCACAGTTCACAGTTTACAGTTCTCAGTTCACAGTTGACAGTTCACAGTTCACAGTTCACAGTTCACAGTTCACAGTTCGCAGTTTACAGTTCTCAGTTCACAGTTCACAGTTCACAGTTCACAGTTCACAGTTCACAGTTCACAGTTCACAGTCCACAGTTCACAGTTCACAGTTCTCAGTTCACAGATCACAGTTCACAGTCTTCATTTCACAGTTCACAGTTCACAGTTCACAGTTCCCCGTCCACAGTATTCATTTCACACTTCACAGTTCGCAGTTCACAGTTGACAGTTCACAGTCCACAGTTCACTATTCACAGTTCACAATTCACAGTTCACAGTTCACAGTTCACAGTTCACAGTTCACAGTTCACAGTTCACAGTTCACAGTCCACAGTTCAGAGTTCACAGTTCTCAGTTCACAGATCACAGTTTACAGTCTTCATTTCACAGTTCACAGTCCACAGTTCACAGTTCACAGTTCACAGTTTACAGTTCTCAGTTCACAGTTCACAGTTCACAGTTCACAGTTCACAGTTTACACTTCACAGTTCACAGTTCACAGTTCACAGTTCACAGTTCACAGTCCACAGTTCACAGTTCACAGTTCACAGTTTACAGTTCACAGTTCACAGTCCACAGTCCACAGTTCACAGTTCACAGTTCTCAGTTCACAGATCACAGTTCACAGTATTCATTTCACACTTCACAGTTCGCAGTTCACAGTTGACAGTTCACAGTCCACAGTTCACTATTCGCAGTTCACAGTTCTCAGTTCACAGATCAAAGTTCACAGTCTTCATTTCACACTTAACAGTTCGCAGTTCACAGTTCACAGTTCACAGATCACAGTTCACAGTTCACAGTTCACAGTCCACAGATCACAGTTCACAGTCTTCATTTCACACTTCACAGTTCGCAGTTCACAGTTCACAGATCATAGATCACAGTTCACAGTTCACAGTTCACAGATCACTGATCACAGTTTACAGTTCTCAGTTTACAGTTCTCATTTCACAGTTGACAGTTCACAGTTCAAACTTCACAGTTCACAGTTCACAGTCCACAGTTCACTGTTCACAATTCGCAGTTCACAGTTGACAGTTCACAGTCCACAGTTCACTATTCACAGTTCACAGTTCTCAGTTCACAGTTCACAGTTTACAGTTCTCAGTTCACAGTTCACAGTTCACAGTTCACAGTTCACAGTTCTCAGTTCACAGATCGCAGTTCACAGTCTTCATTTCACAGTTCACAGTTCACAGTTCACAGTTCACAGTTCCCCGTTGACAGTATTCATTTCACACTTGACAGTTCGCAGTTGACAGTTGGCAGTTCACAGTTGACAGTTCACAGTCCACAGTTGACAGTTCACAGTCCACAGTTCACTATTCACAGTTCACAGTTCTCAGTTCACAGATCACAGTTCACAGTCTTCATTTCATACTTCACAGTTCGCAGTTCACAGTCCGCAGTTCACAGTTCACAGATCACAGTTCACAGTTCACAGTTCACAGTTGACAGTTCACAGTTCACAGTTCACAGTTCACAGTTCACAGTTTACAGTTCTCAGTTCACAGTTGACAGTTGACAGTTCACAGTTCACAGTCTTCGTTTCACACTTCAGTCTTCACAGTGCATAGGTTACAGTCCACAGATCACAGTTCACAGTTCTCAGTTCACAGATCACAGTTCAGAGTCATCATTTCACACTTCACAGTTCGCAGTTCACAGTTCACAGATCACAGTTCACAGATTACAGTTCACAGCTGACAGTTGACAGTTCACAGTACACACTTCACAGTTCACAGTCCACAGTTCACTGTTCACAATTCACAGTTCACAGTTCACAGTCCACAGTTCTCAGTTCACAGATCACAGTTCACAGTCTTCATTTCACACTTAACAGTTCGCAGTTCACAGTTCACAGTTCACAGATCACAGTTCACAGTTCACAGTTCACAGTTCACAGTTCACAGTTCACATTTCACAGTCCACAGTTCAGAGTTCACAGTTCTCAGTTCACAGATCACAGTTTACAGTCTTCATTTCACAGTTCACAGTTCACAGTGCACAGTTCACAGTGCACAGTTCACAGTTCCCCGTTCACAGTATTCATTTCACATTTCACAGTTCGCAGTTCACAGTTGACAGTTCACAGTCCACAGTTCACAGTTCACAGTTCACAGTTTACAGTTCTCAGTTCACAGTTCACAGTTCACAGTTCACAGTTCACAGTTTACAGTTCTCAGTTCACAGTTCACAGTTCACAGTTCACAGTTCACAGTTCACAGTTCACAGTTCACAGTTCACAGTTCACAGTTCACAGTTCACAGTTCACAGTCTTCATTTCACAGTTCACAGTTCACAGTTCACAGTTCACAGTTCCCCGTTCACAGTATTCATTTCACACTTGACAGTTCGCAGTTGACAGTTGGCAGTTCACAGTTGACAGTTCACAGTCCACAGTTGACAGTTCACAGTCCACAGTTCACTATTCACAGTTCACAGTTCACTGTTCACTGTTCACAGTTCACAGTCTTCATTTCACAATTCACAGTTCACAGATCACAGTTCACAGTTCACAGTTCACAGTATTCATTTCACATTTCACAGTTCGCAGTTCACAGTTGACAGTTCACAGTCCACAGTTCACAGTTCACAGTTCACAGTTTACAGTTCTCAGTTCACAGTTCACAGTTCACAGTTCACAGTTCACAGTTTACAGTTCTCAGTTCACAGTTCACAGTTCACAGTTCACAGTTCACAGTTCACAGTCCACAGTTCACAGTTCACAGTTCACAGTTCACAGTTCACAGTCCACAGTTCACAGTTCACAGTTCACAGTTCTCAGTTCACAGATCACAGTTCACAGTATTCATTTCACACTTCACAGTTCGCAGTTCACAGTTCACAGATCACAGTTCACAGATTACAGTTCACAGTTCCCCGTTCACAGTATTCATTTCACATTTCACAGTTCGCAGTTCGCAGTTGACAGTTCACAGTCCACAGTTCACAGTTCACAGTTCACAGTTTACAGTTCTCAGTTCACAGTTCACAGTTCACAGTTCACAGTTCACAGTTCTCAGTTCACAGATCGCAGTTCACAGTCTTCATTTCACAGTTCACAGTTCACAGTTCACAGTTCCCCGTTCACAGTATTCATTTCACACTTGACAGTTCGCAGTTGACAGTTGGCAGTTCACAGTTGACAGTTCACAGTCCACAGTTGACAGTTCACAGTCCACAGTTCACTATTCACAGTTCACAGTTCTCAGTTCACAGATCACAGTTCACAGTCTTCATTTCATACTTCACAGTTCGCAGTTCACAGTCCGCAGTTCACAGTTCACAGATCACAGTTCACAGTTCACAGTTCACAGTTCACAGTTCACAGTTCACAGTTCACAGTTCACAGTTTACAGTTCTCAGTTCACAGTTCACAGTTGACAGTTCACAGTTCACAGTCTTCGTTTCACACTTCAGTCTTCACAGTGCATAGGTTACAGTCCACAGATCACAGTTCACAGTTCTCAGTTCACAGATCACAGTTCAGAGTCATCATTTCACACTTCACAGTTCGCAGTTCACAGTTCACAGATCACAGTTCACAGATTACAGTTCACAGCTGACAGTTGACAGTTCACAGTACACACTTCACAGTTCACAGTCCACAGTTCACTGTTCACAATTCACAGTTCACAGTTCACAGTCCACAGTTCTCAGTTCACAGATCACAGTTCACAGTCTTCATTTCACACTTAACAGTTCGCAGTTCACAGTTCACAGTTCACAGATCACAGTTCACAGTTCACAGTTCACAGTTCACAGTTCACATTTCACAGTCCACTGTTCAGAGTTCACAGTTCTCAGTTCACAGATCACAGTTTACAGTCTTCATTTCACAGTTCACAGTTCACAGTGCACAGTTCACAGTTCCCCGTTCACAGTATTCATTTCACATTTCACAGTTCGCAGTTCACAGTTGACAGTTCACAGTCCACAGTTCACAGTTCACAGTTTACAGTTCTCAGTTCACAGTTCACAGTTCACAGTTCACAGTTCACAGTTTACAGTTCTCAGTTCACAGTTCACAGTTCACAGTTCACAGTTCACAGTTCACAGTTCACAGTTCACAGTTCACAGTTCACAGTTCACAGTTCACAGTTCACAGTTCACAGTTCACATTTCACAGTCCACAGTTCAGAGTTCACAGTTCTCAGTTCACAGATCACAGTTTACAGTCTTCATTTCACAGTTCACAGTTCACAGTTCACAGTGCACAGTTCACAGTTCCCCGTTCACAGTATTCATTTCACATTTCACAGTTCGCAGTTCACAGTTGACAGTTCACAGTCCACAGTTCACAGTTCACAGTTTACAGTTCTCAGTTCACAGTTCACAGTTCACAGTTCACAGTTTACAGTTCACAGTTCACAGTTCACAGTTCACAGTTCACAGTTCACAGTCTACAGTTCACAGTTCACAGTTCACAGTTCACAGTTCACAGTTCACAGTCCACAGTTCACAGTTCACAGTTCTCAGTTCACAGATCACATTTCACAGTATTCATTTCACACTTCACAGTTCGCAGTTCACAGTTCACAGATCACAGTTCACAGATTACAGTTCACAGTTCCCCGTTCACAGTATTCATTTCACATTTCACAGTTCGCAGTTCACAGTTGACAGTTCCCAGTCCACAGTTCACAGTTCACAGTTCACAGTTCACAGTTCACAGTTCACAGTTCACAGTCCACAGGTCACAGTTCACAGTTCTCAGTTCACAGTTCACAGTTTACAGTTCTCAGTTCACAGTTGACAGTTGACAGTTCACAGTTCACAGTCTTCGTTTCACACTTCAGTCTTCACAGTGCATAGGTTACAGTCCACAGATCACAGTTCACAGTTCACAGTTCACAGTTCACAGTTCACAGTTCACAGTTCACAGTTCACAGTTTACAGTTCTCAGTTCACAGTTGACAGTTGACAGTTCACAGTTCACAGTCTTCGTTTCACACTTCAGTCTTCACAGTGCATAGGTTACAGTCCACAGATCACAGTTCACAGTTCTCAGTTCACAGATCACAGTTCAGAGTCATCATTTCACACTTCACAGTTCGCAGTTCACAGTTCACAGATCACAGTTCACAGATTACAGTTCACAGCTGACAGTTGACAGTTCACAGTACACACTTCACAGTTCACAGTCCACAGTTCACTGTTCACAATTCACAGTTCACAGTTCACAGTCCACAGTTCTCAGTTCACAGTCTTCATTTCACACTTAACAGTTCGCAGTTCACAGTTCACAGTTCACAGATCACAGTTCACAGTTCACAGTTCACAGTTCACAGTTTACAGTCTTCATTTCACAGTTCACAGTTCACAGTGCACAGTTCACAGTTCCCCGTTCACAGTATTCATTTCACATTTCACAGTTCGCAGTTCACAGTTGACAGTTCACAGTCCACAGTTCACAGTTGACAGTTCACAGACCACAGTTCACAGTTCACAGTTCACAGATCACAGTTCACAGTTCACAGTTCACAGTCCACAGATCACAGTTCACAGTCTTCATTTCACACTTCACAGTTCGCAGTTCACAGTTCACAGATCATAGATCACAGTTCACAGTTCACAGATCACTGATCACAGTTTACAGTTCTCAGTTTACAGTTCTCATTTCACAGTTGACAGTTCACAGTTCAAACTTCACAGTTCACAGTTCACAGTCCACAGTTCACTGTTCACAATTCGCAGTTCACAGTTGACAGTTCACAGTCCACAGTTCACTATTCACAGTTCACAGTTCTCAGTTCACAGATCACAGTTCACAGTCTTCATTTCATACTTCACAGTTCACAGATCACAGTTCACAGTCTTCATTTCACACTTAACAGTTCGCAGTTCACAGTTCACAGTTCACAGATCACAGTTCACAGTTCACAGTTCACAGTTCACAGTTCACAGTTTACAGTTCTCAGTTCACAGTTCACAGTTGACAGTTCACAGTTCACAGTCTTCGTTTCACACTTCAGCCTTCACAGTGCATAGGTCACAGTCCACAGTTCACAGTTCACAGTTCACAGTTTACAGTTCTCAGTTCACAGTTGACAGTTCACAGTTCACAGTCTTCATTTCACACTGCAGTCTTCACAGTGCACAGGTTACAGTCCACAGATCACAGTTCACAGTTCTCAGTTCACAGATCACAGTTCACAGTCTTCATTTCACACTTCACAGTTCGCAGTTCACAGTTCTCAGTTCACAGATCACAGACCACAGTTCACTGTTCACAGATCACAGTTCACAGTTCACAGTTCACATTTCACAGTCTTCATTTCACACTTCAGTCTTCACAGTGCACAGTTCACAGTCCACAGATCAAAGTTCACAGTTCTCAGTTCACAGATCACAGTTCACAGTCTTCATTTCACACTTCACAGTTCGCAGTTCACAGTTCAAAGATCACAGTTCACAGTTCACAGTTCACAGTACACAGTCCACAGTTCACTATTCACAGCTCACAGTTCTCAGTTCACAGATCACAGTTCACAGTCTTCATTTCACACTTAACAGTTCACAGTCTTCATTTCACACTTAACAGTTCGCAGTTCACAGTTCACAGTTCACAGATCACAGTTCACAGTTCACAGTTCACAGTTCACAGTTCACAGTTCACAGTTCACAGTTCACAGTTCACAGTTTACAGTTCTCAGTTCACAGTTGACAGTTGACAGTTCACAGTTCACAGTCTTCGTTTCACACTTCAGCCTTCACAGTGCATAGGTTACAGTCCACAGTTCACAGTTCACAGTTCACAGTTTACAGTTCTCAGTTCACAGTTGACAGTTGACAGTTCACAGTTCACAGTTCACAGTTCACAGTTCGCAGTTTACAGTTCTCAGTTCACAGTTCACAGTTCACAGTTCACAGTTCACAGTCCACAGTTCACAGTTCACAGTTCTCAGTTCACAGATCACAGTTCACAGTCTTCATTTCACAGTTTACAGTTCACAGTTCACAGTTCCCCGTCCACAGTATTCATTTCACACTTCACAGTTCGCAGTTCACAGTTGACAGTTCACAGTCCACAGTTCACTATTCACAGTTCACAATTCACAGTTCACAGTTCACAGTTCACAGTTCACAGTTCACAGTTCACAGTTCACAGTTCACAGTTCACAGTCCACAGTTCAGAGTTCACAGTTCTCAGTTCACAGATCACAGTTTACAGTCTTCATTTCACAGTTCACAGTTCACAGTGCACAGTTCACAGTTCCCCGTTCACAGTATTCATTTCACATTTCACAGTTCGCAGTTCACAGTTGACAGTTCACAGTCCACAGTTCACAGTTTACAGTTCTCAGTTCACAGTTCACAGTTCACAGTTCACAGTTCACAGTTTACACTTCACAGTTCACAGTTCACAGTTCACAGTTCACAGTCCACAGTTCACAGTTCACAGTTCACAGTTTACAGTTCACAGTTCACAGTCCACAGTCCACAGTTCACAGTTCACAGTTCTCAGTTCACAGATCACAGTTCACAGTATTCATTTCACACTTCACAGTTCGCAGTTCACAGTTGACAGTTCACAGTCCACAGTTCACTATTCGCAGTTCACAGTTCTCAGTTCACAGATCAAAGTTCACAGTCTTCATTTCACACTTAACAGTTCGCAGTTCACAGTTCACAGTTCACAGATCACAGTTCACAGTTCACAGTTCACAGTCCACAGATCACAGTTCACAGTCTTCATTTCACACTTCACAGTTCGCAGTTCACAGTTCACAGATCATAGATCACAGTTCACAGTTCACAGTTCACAGATCACTGATCACAGTTTACAGTTCTCAGTTTACAGTTCTCATTTCACAGTTGACAGTTCACAGTTCAAACTTCACAGTTCACAGTTCACAGTCCACAGTTCACTGTTCACAATTCGCAGTTCACAGTTGACAGTTCACAGTCCACAGTTCACTATTCACAGTTCACAGTTCTCAGTTCACAGTTCACAGTTTACAGTTCTCAGTTCACAGTTCACAGTTCACAGTTCACAGTTCACAGTTCTCAGTTCACAGATCGCAGTTCACAGTCTTCATTTCACAGTTCACAGTTCACAGTTCACAGTTCACAGTTCACAGTTCCCCGTTCACAGTATTCATTTCACACTTGACAGTTCGCAGTTGACAGTTGGCAGTTCACAGTTGACAGTTCACAGTCCACAGTTGACAGTTCACAGTCCACAGTTCACTATTCACAGTTCACAGTTCTCAGTTCACAGATCACAGTTCACAGTCTTCATTTCATACTTCACAGTTCGCAGTTCACAGTCCGCAGTTCACAGTTCACAGATCACAGTTCACAGTTCACAGTTCACAGTTGACAGTTCACAGTTCACAGTTCACAGTTCACAGTTCACAGTTTACAGTTCTCAGTTCACAGTTGACAGTTGACAGTTCACAGTTCACAGTCTTCGTTTCACACTTCAGTCTTCACAGTGCATAGGTTACAGTCCACAGATCACAGTTCACAGTTCTCAGTTCACAGATCACAGTTCAGAGTCATCATTTCACACTTCACAGTTCGCAGTTCACAGTTCACAGATCACAGTTCACAGATTACAGTTCACAGCTGACAGTTGACAGTTCACAGTACACACTTCACAGTTCACAGTCCACAGTTCACTGTTCACAATTCACAGTTCACAGTTCACAGTCCACAGTTCTCAGTTCACAGATCACAGTTCACAGTCTTCATTTCACACTTAACAGTTCGCAGTTCACAGTTCACAGTTCACAGATCACAGTTCACAGTTCACAGTTCACAGTTCACCGTTCACATTTCACAGTCCACAGTTCAGAGTTCACAGTTCTCAGTTCACAGATCACAGTTTACAGTCTTCATTTCACAGTTCACAGTTCACAGTGCACAGTTCACAGTGCACAGTTCACAGTTCCCCGTTCACAGTATTCATTTCACATTTCACAGTTCGCAGTTCACAGTTGACAGTTCACAGTTCACAGTCCACAGTTCACAGTTCACAGTTCACAGTTCACAGTTTACAGTTCTCAGTTCACAGTTCACAGTTCACAGTTCACAGTTCACAGTTTACAGTTCTCAGTTCACAGTTCACAGTTCACAGTTCACAGTTCACAGTTCACAGTTCACAGTTCACAGTTCACAGTTCACAGTTCACAGTTCACAGTTCACAGTTCACAGTTCACAGTTCACAGTTCACAGTTCACAGTTCACAGTTCACAGTTCACAGTTCACAGTTCACAGTTCACAGTTCACAGTTCACAGTTCACAGTCCACAGTTCAGAGTTCACAGTTCTCAGTTCACAGATCACAGTTTACAGTCTTCATTTCACAGTTCACAGTTCACAGTGCACAGTTCACAGTTCCCCGTTCACAGTATTCATTTCACATTTCACAGTTCGCAGTTCACAGTTGACAGTTCACAGTCCACAGTTCACAGTTCACAGTTCACAGTTTACAGTTCTCAGTTCACAGTTCACAGTTCACAGTTCACAGTTCACAGTTTACAGTTCTCAGTTCACAGTTCACAGTTCACAGTTCACAGTTCACAGTTCACAGTCTACAGTTCACAGTTCACAGTTCACAGTTCACAGTTCACAGTTCACAGTCCACAGTTCACAGTTCACAGTTCTCAGTTCACAGATCACAGTTCACAGTATTCATTTCACACTTCACAGTTCGCAGTTCACAGTTGACAGTTCACAGACCACAGTTCACAGTTCACAATTCACAGATCACAGTTCACAGTTCACAGTTCACAGTCCACAGATCACAGTTCACAGTCTTCATTTCACACTTCACAGTTCGCAGTTCACAGTTCACAGATCATAGATCACAGTTCACAGTTCACAGATCACTGATCACAGTTTACAGTTCTCAGTTTACAGTTCTCATTTCACAGTTGACAGTTCACAGTTCAAACTTCACAGTTCACAGTTCACAGTCCACAGTTCACTGTTCACAATTCGCAGTTCACATTTGACAGTTCACAGTCCACAGTTCACTATTCACAGTTCACAGTTCTCAGTTCACAGATCACAGTTCACAGTCTTCATTTCATACTTCACAGTTCACAGATCACAGTTCACAGTCTTCATTTCACACTTAACAGTTCGCAGTTCACAGTTCACAGTTCACAGATCACAGTTCACAGTTCACAGTTCACAGTTCACAGTTCACAGTTCACAGTTTACAGTTCTCAGTTCACAGTTCACAGTTGACAGTTCACAGTTCACAGTCTTCGTTTCACACTTCAGCCTTCACAGTGCATAGGTTACAGTCCACAGTTCACAGTTCACAGTTCACAGTTTACAGTTCTCAGTTCACAGTTCACAGTCTTCATTTCACACTGCAGTCTTCACAGTGCACAGGTTACAGTCCACAGATCACAGTTCACAGTTCTCAGTTCACAGATCACAGTTCACAGTCTTCATTTCACACTTCACAGTTCGCAGTTCACAGTTCACAGATCACAGTTCACAGATTACAGTTCACAGTTGACAGTTGACAGTTCACAGTACACACTTCACAGTTCACAGTCCACAGTTCACTGTTCACAATTCACAGTTCACAGTTCACAGTCCACAGTTCACTATTCACAGCTCACAGTTCTCAGTTCACAGATCACAGTTCACAGTCTCCATTTCACACTTCACAGTACGCAGTTCACAGTTCACAGATCACAGTTCACAGTTCACAGTTCACACTTCACAGTTCACAGATCACAGTTCTCAGTTCACAGATCTCAGTTCACAGTCTTCATTTCACAGTTCACAGTTCACACGTCACAGTTCACAGTCCACTGTTCACAGTTCACAGTTCTCAGTTCACAGATCACAGACCACAGTTCACTGTTCACAGATCACAGTTCACAGTTCACAGTTCACATTTCACAGTCTTCATTTCACACTTCAGTCTTCACAGTGCACAGTTCACAGTCCACAGATCACAGTTCACAGTTCTCAGTTCACAGATCACAGTTCACAGTCTTCATTTCACACTTCACAGTTCGCAGTTCACAGTTCAAAGATCACAGTTCACAGTTCACAGTTCACAGTACACAGTCCACAGTTCACTATTCACAGCTCACAGTTCTCAGTTCACAGATCACAGTTCACAGTCTTCATTTCACACTTAACAGTTCACAGTCTTCATTTCACACTTAACAGTTCGCAGTTCACAGTTCACAGTTCACAGTTCACAGTTCACAGTTCCCCGTCCACAGTATTCATTTCACACTTCACAGTTCGCAGTTCACAGTTGACAGTTCACAGTTCACAGTTGACAGTTCACAGTCCACAGTTCACTGTTCACTGTTCACAGTTCACAGTCTTCATTTCACAATTCACAGTTCACAGATCACAGTTCACAGTTCACAGTTCACAGTTCACAGTTCACAGTTCACAGTTCGCAGTTTACAGTTCTCAGTTCACAGTTCACAGTTCACAGTTCACAGTTCACAGTTCACAGTTCACAGTCCACAGTTCACAGTTCACAGTTCTCAGTTCACAGATCACAGTTCACAGTCTTCATTTCACAGTTCACAGTTCACAGTTCACAGTTCCCCGTCCACAGTATTCATTTCACACTTCACAGTTCGCAGTTCACAGTTGACAGTTCACAGTCCACAGTTCACTATTCACAGTTCACAATTCACAGTTCACAGTTCACAGTTCACAGTTCACAGTTCACAGTTCACAGTTCACAGTTCACAGTTCACAGTTCACAGTCCACAGTTCAGAGTTCACAGTTCTCAGTTCACAGATCACAGTTTACAGTCTTCATTTCACAGTTCACAGTTCACAGTTCACTGTTCACTGTTCCCCATTTACAGTATTCATTTCACATTTCACAGTTCGCAGTTCACAGTTGACAGTTCACAGTCCACAGTTCACAGTTCACAGTTCACAGTTTACAGTTCTCAGTTCACAGTTCACAGTTCACAGTTCACAGTATTCATTTCACACTTCACAGTTCGCAGTTCACAGTTGACAGTTCACAGTCCACAGTTCACTATTCACAGTTCACAGTTCTCAGTTCACAGATCAAAGTTCACAGTCTTCATTTCACACTTAACAGTTCGCAGTTCACAGTTCACAGTTCACAGATAACAGTTCACAGTTCACAGTTCACAGTCCACAGATCACAGTTCACAGTCTTCATTTCACACTTCACAGTTCGCAGTTCACAGTTCACAGATCACAGATCACAGTTCACAGTTCACAGTTCACAGATCACTGATCACAGTTTACAGTTCTCAGTTTACAGTTCTCATTTCACAGTTGACAGTTCACAGTTCAAACTTCACAGTTCACAGTTCACAGTCCACAGTTCACTGTTCACAATTCGCAGTTCACAGTTGACAGTTCACAGTCCACAGTTCACTATTCACAGTTCACAGTTCTCAGTTCACAGATCACAGTTCACAGTCTTCATTTCATACTTCACAGTTCACAGATCACAGTTCACAGTCTTCGTTTCACACTTCAGCCTTCACAGTGCATAGGTTACAGTCCACAGTTCACAGTTCACAGTTCACAGTTTACAGTTCTCAGTTCACAGTTGACAGTTCACAGTTCACAGTCTTCATTTCACACTGCAGTCTTCACAGTGCACAGGTTACAGTCCACAGATCACAGTTCACAGTTCTCAGTTCACAGATCACAGTTCACAGTCTTCATTTCACACTTCACAGTTCGCAGTTCACAGTTCACAGTTCACAGTTCACAGTCCACAGTTCACTGTTCACAATTCACAGTTCACAGTTCACAGTTCACTGTTCACTGTTCACAGTTCACAGTCTTCATTTCACAATTCACAGTTCACAGATCACAGTTCACAGTTCACAGTTCACAGTTCACAGTTCACAGTTCACAGTTCACAGTTCGCAGTTTACAGTTCTCAGTTCACAGTTCACAGTTCACAGTTCACAGTTCACAGTTCACAGTCCACAGTTCACAGTTCACAGTTCTCAGTTCACAGATCACAGTTCACAGTCTTCATTTCACAGTTCACAGTTCACAGTTCACAGTTCACAGTTCCCCGTCCACAGTATTCATTTCACACTTCACAGTTCGCAGTTCACAGTTGACAGTTCACAGTCCACAGTTCACTATTCACAGTTCACAATTCACAGTTCACAGTTCACAGTTCACAGTTCACAGTTCACAGTTCACAGTTCACAGTTCACAGTTCACAGTCCACAGTTCAGAGTTCACAGTTCTCAGTTCACAGATCACAGTTTACAGTCTTCATTTCACAGTTCACAGTTCACAGTGCACAGTTCACAGTTCCCCGTTCACAGTATTCATTTCACATTTCACAGTTCGCAGTTCACAGTTGACAGTTCACAGTCCACAGTTCACAGATCACAGTTCACAGTTCACAGTTCACAGTTCACAGTTCACAGTTCACAGTTTACAGTTCTCAGTTCACAGTTCACAGTTGACAGTTCACAGTTCACAGTCTTCGTTTCACACTTCAGCCTTCACAGTGCATAGGTTACAGTCCACAGTTCACAGTTCACAGTTCACAGTTTACAGTTCTCAGTTCACAGTTGACAGTTCACAGTTCACAGTCTTCATTTCACACTGCAGTCTTCACAGTGCACAGGTTACAGTCCACAGATCACAGTTCACAGTTCTCAGTTCACAGATCATAGTTCACAGTCTTCATTTCACACTTCACAGTTCGCAGTTCACAGTTCACAGATCACAGTTCACAGATTACAGTTCACAGTTGACAGTTGACAGTTCACAGTACACACTTCACAGTTCACAGTCCACAGTTCACTGTTCACAATTCACAGTTCACAGTTCACAGTCCACAGTTCACTATTCACAGCTCACAGTTCTCAGTTCACAGATCACAGTTCACAGTCTCCATTTCACACTTCACAGTACGCAGTTCACAGTTCACAGATCACAGTTCACAGTTCACAGTTCACACTTCACAGTTCACAGATCACAGTTCTCAGTTCACAGATCTCAGTTCACAGTCTTCATTTCACAGTTCACAGTTCACAGGTCACAGTTCACAGTCCACTGTTCACAGTTCACAGTTCTCAGTTCACAGATCACAGACCACAGTTCACTGTTCACAGATCACAGTTCACAGTTCACAGTTCACATTTCACAGTCTTCATTTCACACTTCAGTCTTCACAGTGCACAGTTCACAGTCCACAGATCACAGTTCACAGTTCTCAGTTCACAGATCACAGTTCACAGTCTTCATTTCACACTTCACAGTTCGCAGTTCACAGTTCAAAGATCACAGTTCACAGTTCACAGTTCACAGTACACAGTCCACAGTTCACTATTCACAGCTCACAGTTCTCAATTCACAGATCACAGTTCACAGTCTTCATTTCACACTTAACAGTTCACAGTCTTCATTTCACACTTAACAGTTCGCAGTTCACAGTTCACAGTTCACAGATCACAGTTCACAGTTCACAGTTCACAGTTCACAGTTCACAGTTCACAGTTCACAGTTCACAGTTCACAGTTCACAGTTCACAGTTCACAGTTTACAGTTCTCATTTCACAGTTCTCATTTCACAGTTGACAGTTCACAGTTCACAGTTCACACTTCACAGTTCACAGTTCACAGTTCACAGTCCACAGTTCACTGTTCACAATTCACAGGTCACAGTTCACAGTTCACTGTTCACTGTTCACAGTTCACAGTCTTCATTTCACAATTCACAGTTCACAGATCACAGTTCACAGTTCACAGTTCACAGTTCACAGTTCGCAGTTTACAGTTCACAGTTCACAGTTCACAGTTCACAGTTCACAGTTCACAGTTCACAGTCCACAGTTCACAGTTCACAGTTCTCAGTTCACAGATCACAGTTCACAGTCTTCATTTCACAGTTCACAGTTCACAGTTCACAGTTCCCCGTCCACAGTATTCATTTCACACTTCACAGTTCGCAGTTCACAGTTGACAGTTCACAGTCCACAGTTCACTATTCACAGTTCACAATTCACAGTTCACAGTTCACAGTTCACAGTTCACAGTTCACAGTTCACAGTTCACAGTTCACAGTTCACAGTTCACAGTTCACAGTTCACAGTCCACAGTTCAGAGTTCACAGTTCTCAGTTCACAGATCACAGTTTACAGTCTTCATTTCACAGTTCACAGTTCACAGTGCACAGTTCACTGTTCCCCGTTTACAGTATTCATTTCACATTTCACAGTTCGCAGTTCACAGTTGACAGTTCACAGTCCACAGTTCACAGTTCACAGTTCACAGTTCACAGTTTACAGTTCTCAGTTCACAGTTCACAGTTCACAGTTCACAGTATTCATTTCACACTTCACAGTTCGCAGTTCACAGTTGACAGTTCACAGTCCACAGTTCACTATTCACAGTTCACAGTTCTCAGTTCACAGATCAAAGTTCACAGTCTTCATTTCACACTTAACAGTTCGCAGTTCACAGTTCACAGTTCACAGATCACAGTTCACAGTTCACAGTTCACAGTCCACAGATCACAGTTCACAGTCTTCATTTCACACTTCACAGTTCGCAGTTCACAGTTCACAGATCACAGATCACAGTTCACAGTTCACAGTTCACAGATCACTGATCACAGTTTACAGTTCTCAGTTTACAGTTCTCATTTCACAGTTGACAGTTCACAGTTCAAACTTCACAGTTCACAGTTCACAGTCCACAGTTCACTGTTCACAATTCGCAGTTCACAGTTGACAGTTCACAGTCGACAGTTCACTATTCACAGTTCACAGTTCTCAGTTCACAGATCACAGTTCACAGTCTTCATTTCATACTTCACAGTTCACAGATCACAGTTCACAGTCTTCATTTCACAGTTCACAGTTCACAGTTCACAGTTCCCCGTCCACAGTATTCATTTCACACTTCACAGTTCGCAGTTCACAGTTGACAGTTCACAGTCCACAGTTCACTATTCACAGTTCACAATTCACAGTTCACAGTTCACAGTTCACAGTTCACAGTTCACAGTTCACAGTTCACAGTTCACAGTTCACAGTTCACAGTTCACAGTTCACAGTCCACAGTTCAGAGTTCACAGTTCTCAGTTCACAGATCACAGTTTACAGTCTTCATTTCACAGTTCACAGTTCACAGTGCACAGTTCACTGTTCCCCGTTTACAGTATTCATTTCACATTTCACAGTTCGCAGTTCACAGTTGACAGTTCACAGTCCACAGTTCACAGTTCACAGTTCACAGTTCACAGTTTACAGTTCTCAGTTCACAGTTCACAGTTCACAGTTCACAGTATTCATTTCACACTTCACAGTTCGCAGTTCACAGTTGACAGTTCACAGTCCACAGTTCACTATTCACAGTTCACAGTTCTCAGTTCACAGATCAAAGTTCACAGTCTTCATTTCACACTTAACAGTTCGCAGTTCACAGTTCACAGTTCACAGATCACAGTTCACAGTTCACAGTTCACAGTCCACAGATCACAGTTCACAGTCTTCATTTCACACTTCACAGTTCGCAGTTCACAGTTCACAGATCACAGATCACAGTTCACAGTTCACAGTTCACAGATCACTGATCACAGTTTACAGTTCTCAGTTTACAGTTCTCATTTCACAGTTGACAGTTCACAGTTCAAACTTCACAGTTCACAGTTCACAGTCCACAGTTCACTGTTCACAATTCGCAGTTCACAGTTGACAGTTCACAGTCCACAGTTCACTATTCACAGTTCACAGTTCTCAGTTCACAGATCACAGTTCACAGTCTTCATTTCATACTTCACAGTTCACAGATCACAGTTCACAGTCTTCATTTCACACTTAACAGTTCGCAGTTCACAGTTCACAGTTCACAGATCACAGTTCACAGTTCACAGTTCACAGTTCACAGTTCACAGTTCACAGTTCACAGTTCACAGTTCACAGTTCACAGTTTACAGTTCTCAGTTCACAGTTGACAGTTGACAGTTCACAGTTCACAGTCTTCGTTTCACACTTCAGCCTTCACAGTGCATAGGTTACAGTCCACAGTTCACAGTTCACAGTTTACAGTTCTCAGTTCACAGTTGACAGTTCACAGTTCACAGTCTTCATTTCACACTGCAGTCTTCACAGTGCACAGGTTACAGTCCACAGATCACAGTTCACAGTTCTCAGTTCACAGATCACAGTTCACAGTCTTCATTTCACACTTCACAGTTCGCAGTTCACAGTTCACAGTTCACAGTTCACAGTCCACAGTTCACTGTTCACAATTCACAGTTCACAGTTCACAGTTCACTGTTCACTGTTCACAGTTCACAGTCTTCATTTCACAATTCACAGTTCACAGATCACAGTTCACAGTTCACAGTTCACAGTTCACAGTTCACAGTTCACAGTTCGCAGTTTACAGTTCTCAGTTCACAGTTCACAGTTCACAGTTCACAGTTCACAGTTCACAGTCCACAGTTCACAGTTCACAGTTCTCAGTTCACAGATCACAGTTCACAGTCTTCATTTCACAGTTCACAGTTCACAGTTCACAGTTCCCCGTCCACAGTATTCATTTCACACTTCACAGTTCGCAGTTCACAGTTGACAGTTCACAGTCCACAGTTCACTATTCACAGTTCACAATTCACAGTTCACAGTTCACAGTTCACAGTTCACAGTTCACAGTTCACAGTTCAGAGTTCACAGTCCACAGTTCAGAGTTCACAGTTCTCAGTTCACAGATCACAGTTTACAGTCTTCATTTCACAGTTCACAGTTCACAGTGCACAGTTCACAGTTCCCCGTTCACAGTATTCATTTCACATTTCACAGTTCGCAGTTCACAGTTGACAGTTCACAGTTCACAGTTCACAGTTTACAGTTCTCAGTTCACAGTTCACAGTTCACAGTTCACAGTTCACAGTTCACAGTTTACACTTCACAGTTCACAGTTCACAGTTCACAGTTCACAGTTCACAGTCCACAGTTCACAGTTCACAGTTCACAGTTTACAGTTCACAGTTCACAGTCCACAGTCCACAGTTCACAGTTCACAGTTCTCAGTTCACAGATCACAGTTCACAGTATTCATTTCACGCTTCACAGTTCGCAGTTCACAGTTGACAGTTCACAGTCCACAGTTCACTATTCGCAGTTCACAGTTCTCAGTTCACAGATCAAAGTTCACAGTCTTCATTTCACACTTAACAGTTCGCAGTTCACAGTTCACAGTTCACAGATCACAGTTCACAGTTCACAGTTCACAGTCCACAGATCACAGTTCACAGTCTTCATTTCACACTTCACAGTTCGCAGTTCACAGTTCACAGATCATAGATCACAGTTCACAGTTCACAGTTCACAGATCACTGATCACAGTTTACAGTTCTCAGTTTACAGTTCTCATTTCACAGTTGACAGTTCACAGTTCAAACTTCACAGTTCACAGTTCACAGTCCACAGTTCACTGTTCACAATTCGCAGTTCACAGTTGACAGTTCACAGTCCACAGTTCACTATTCACAGTTCACAGTTCTCAGTTCACAGATCACAGTTCACAGTCTTCATTTCATACTTCACAGTTCACAGATCACAGTTCACAGTCTTCATTTCACACTTAACAGTTCGCAGTTCACAGTTCACAATTCACAGATCACAGTTCACAGTTCACAGTTCACAGTTCACAGTTCACAGTTCACAGTTTACAGTTCTCAGTTCACAGTTCACAGTTGACAGTTCACAGTTCACAGTCTTCGTTTCACACTTCAGCCTTCACAGTGCATAGGTTACAGTCCACAGTTCACAGTTCACAGTTCACAGTTTACAGTTCTCTGTTCACAGTTGACAGTTCACAGTTCACAGTCTTCATTTCACACTGCAGTCTTCACAGTGCACAGGTTACAGTCCACAGATCACAGTTCACAGTTCTCAGTTCACAGATCACAGTTCACAGTCTTCATTTCACACTTCACAGTTCGCAGTTCACGGTTCACAGATCACAGTTCACAGATTACAGTTCACAGTTGACAGTTGACAGTTCACAGTACACACTTCACAGTTCACAGTCCACAGTTCACTGTTCACAATTCACAGTTCACAGTTCACAGTCCACAGTTCACTATTCACAGCTCACAGTTCTCAGTTCACAGATCACAGTTCACAGTCTCCATTTCACACTTCACAGTACGCAGTTCACAGTTCACAGTTCACAGATCACAGTTCACAGTTCACAGTTCACAGTTCACAGTTCACAGTTCACAGTTCACAGTTCACAGTTTACAGTTCTCAGTTCACAGTTGACAGTTCACAGTTCACAGTTCACAGTCTTCGTTTCACACTTCAGCCTTCACAGTGCATAGGTTACAGTCCACAGTTCACAGTTCACAGTTCACAGTTTACAGTTCTCAGTTCACAGTTGACAGTTCACAGTTCACAGTCTTCATTTCACACTGCAGTCTTCACAGTGCACAGGTTACAGTCCACAGATCACAGTTCACAGTTCTCAGTTCACAGATCACAGTTCACAGTCTTCATTTCACACTTCACAGTTCGCAGTTCACAGTTCACAGATCACAGTTCACAGATTACAGTTCACAGTTGACAGTTGACAGTTCACAGTACACACTTCACAGTTCACAGTCCACAGTTCACTGTTCACAATTCACAGTTCACAGTTCACAGTCCACAGTTCACTATTCACAGCTCACA
Source organism: Lasioglossum villosulum (assembly GCA_963971365.1). Lineage (NCBI taxonomy): Eukaryota > Metazoa > Arthropoda > Insecta > Hymenoptera > Halictidae > Lasioglossum > Lasioglossum villosulum. The sequence goes on along the minus strand of CAXARU010000031.1, from coordinate 2,931,404 downwards.
GTTCTCAGTTCACAGATCACAGTTCACAGTCTCCATTTCACACTTCACAGTACGCAGTTCACAGTTCACAGATCACAGTTCACAGTTCAAAGTTCACACTTCACAGTTCACAGATCACAGTTCTCAGTTCACAGATCTCAGTTCACAGTCTTCATTTCACAGTTCACAGTTCACAGTTCACAGTTCACAGTTCACATATCACAGACCACAGTTCACTGTTCACAGATCACAGTTCACAGTACACAGTCTTCATTTCATACTTCACAGTTCGCAGTTCACAGTTCACTGTTCACAGGTCACAGTTCACAGTCCACTGTTCACAGTTCACAGTTCTCAGTTCACAGATCACAGTTCACAGACTTCATTTCACAATTCAGTTTTCACAGTTCAGAGTTCACAGTTCACAGATCACAGACCACAGTTCACTGTTCACAGATCACAGTTCACAGTTCACAGTTCACATTTCACAGTCTTCATTTCACACTTCGGTCTTCACAGTGCACAGTTCACAGTCCACAGATCACAGTTCACAGTTCTCAGTTCACAGATCACAGTTCACAGTCTTCATTTCACACTTCACAGTTCGCAGTTCACAGTTCAAAGATCACAGTTCACAGTTCACAGTTCACAGTACACAGTCCACAGTTCACTATTCACAGCTCACAGTTCTCAGTTCACAGATCACAGTTCACAGTCTTCATTTCACACTTAACAGTTCACAGTCTTCATTTCACACTTAACAGTTCGCAGTTCACAGTTCACAGATCACAGTTCACAGTTCACAGTTCACAGTTCACAGTTCACAGTCCACGGATGACAGTTCACAGTTTACAGTTCTCATTTCACAGTTGACAGTTCACAGTTCACAGTTCACACTTCACAGTTCACAGTTCACTGTTCACAGTCCACAGTTCACAGTTCACAGTTCACAGTTTACAGTTCTCAGTTCACAGTTCACAGTTCACAGTTCACAGTTCACAGTTCACAGTCCACAGTTCACAGTTCACAGTTCTCAGTTCACAGATCACAGTTCACAGTTCACAGTTCACAGTTCACAGTTCCCCGTCCACAGTATTCATTCCACACTTCACAGTTCGCAGTTCACAGTTGACAGTTCACAGTCCACAGTTCACTATTCACAGTCCACAATTCACAGTTCACAGTTCACAGTTCACAGTTCACAGTTCACAGTTCACAGTTCACAGTTCACAGTCCACAGTTCAGAGTTCACAGTTCTCAGTTCACAGATCACAGTTTACAGTCTTCATTTCACAGTTCACAGTTCACAGTGCACAGTTCACAGTTCCCCGTTCACAGTATTCATTTCACATTTCACAGTTCGCAGTTCACAGTTGACAGTTCACAGTCCACAGTTCACAGTTCACAGTTCACAGTTTACAGTTCTCAGTTCACAGTTCACAGTTCACAGTTCACAGTTCACAGTTTACAGTTCTCAGTTCACAGTTCACAGTTCACAGTTCACAGTTCACAGTTCACAGTCCACAGTTCACAGTTCACAGTTCACAGTTTACAGTTCACAGTTCACAGTCCACAGTTCACAGTTCACAGTTCTCAGTTCACAGATCACAGTTCACAGTATACATTCCACACTTCACAGTTCGCAGTTCACAGTTGACAGTTCACAGTCCACAGTTCACTATTCACAGTTCACAATTCACAGTTCACAGTTCACAGTTCACAGTTCACAGTTCACAGTTCACAGTTCACAGTCCACAGTTCAGAGTTCACAGTTCTCAGTTCACAGATCACAGTTTACAGTCTTCATTTCACAGTTCACAGTTCACAGTGCACAGTTCACAGTTCCCCGTTCACAGTATTCATTTCACATTTCACAGTTCGCAGTTCACAGTTGACAGTTCACAGTCCACAGTTCACAGTTCACAGTTCACAGTTTACAGTTCTCAGTTCACAGTTCACAGTTCACAGTTCACAGTTCACAGTTTACAGTTCTCAGTTCACAGTTCACAGTTCGCAGTTCACAGTTCACAGATCACAGTTCACAGATTACAGTTCACAGTTGACAGTTGACAGTTCACAGTACACACTTCACAGTTCACAGTTCACAGTCCACAGTTCACTGTTCACAATTCACAGTTCACACTTCATTTCACACTTCAGTCTTCACAGTGCACAGGTTACAGTCCACAGATCACAGTTCACAGTTCTCAGTTCACAGATCACAGTTCACAGTCTTCATTTCACACTTGACAGTTCGCAGTTCACAGTTCACAGATCACAGTTCACAGATTACAGTTCACAGTTGACAGTTGACAGTTCACAGTACACACTTCACAGTTCACAGTCCACAGTTCACTGTTCACAATTCACAGTTCAGAGTTCACAGTTCACAGATTACAGTTGACAGTTGACAGTTCACAGTTCACAGTACACACTTCACAGTTCACAGTTCACAGTCCACAGTTCACAGTTCACAGTTCACAGTTTACAGTTCTCAGTTCACAGTTGACAGTTCACAGTTCACAGTCTTCATTTCACACTGCAGTCTTCACAGTGCACAGGTTACAGTCCACAGATCACAGTTCACAGTTCTCAGTTCACAGATCACAGTTCACAGTCTTCATTTCACACTTCACAGTTCGCAGTTCACAGTTCACAGATCACAGTTCACAGATTACAGTTCACAGTTGACAGTTGACAGTTCACAGTACACACTTCACAGTTCACAGTCCACAGTTCACTGTTCACAATTCGCAGTTCACAGTTGACAGTTCACAGTCCACAGTTCACTATTCACAGTTCACAGTTCTCAGTTCACAGATCACAGTTCACAGTTCACAGTCCACAGATCACAGTTCACAGTCTTCATTTCACACTTCACAGTTCGCAGTTCACAGTCCGCAGTTCACAGTTCACAGATCACAGTTCACAGTTCACAGTTCACAGTTCACAGTTCACAGTTCACAGTTCACAGTTCACAGTTCACAGTTCACAGTTCACAGTTCACAGTTCACAGTTCACAGTTCACAGTTCACAGTTTACAGTTTACAGTTCTCAGTTCACAGTTGACAGTTGACAGTTCACAGTTCACAGTCTTCGTTTCACACTTCAGTCTTCACAGTGCATAGGTTACAGTCCACAGATCACAGTTCACAGTTCTCAGTTCACAGATCACAGTTCACAGTCATCATTTCACACTTCACAGTTCGCAGTTCACAGTTCACAGATCACAGTTCACAGATTACAGTACACAGTTGACAGTTGACAGTTCACAGTACACACTTCACAGTTCACAGTCCACAGTTCACTGTTCACAATTCACAGTTCACAGTTCACAGTCCACAGTTCACTATTCACAGCTCACAGTACACAGTCTTCATTTCACACTTCAGTCTTCACAGTGCACAGGTTACAGTCCACAGATCACAGTTCACAGTTCTCAGTTCACAGATCACAGTTCACAGTCTTCATTTCACACTTGACAGTTCGCAGTTCACAGTTCACAGATTACAGTTCACAGATTACAGTTCACAGTTGACAGTTGACAGTTCACAGTACACACTTCACAGTTCACAGTCCACAGTTCACTGTTCACAATTCACAGTTCACAGTTCACAGTTCACAGATTACAGTTCACAGTCCACAGTTCACAGTTCACAGTTCACAGTTCACAGTTCACAGTTTACAGTTCTCAGTTCACAGTTGACAGTTCACAGTTCACAGTCTTCATTTCACACTGCAGTCTTCACAGTGCACAGGTTACAGTCCACAGATCACAGTTCACAGTTCTCAGTTCACAGATCACAGTTCACAGTCTTCATTTCACACTTCACAGTTCGCAGTTCACAGTTCACAGATCACAGTTCACAGATTACAGTTCACAGTTGACAGTTGACAGTTCACAGTACACACTTCACAGTTCACAGTCCACAGTTCACTGTTCACAATTCACAGTTCACAGTTCACAGTCCCCAGTTCACCATTCACAGCTCACAGTTCTCAGTTCACAGATCACAGTTCACAGTCTCCATTTCACACTTCACAGTTCGCAGTTCACAGTTCACAGATCACAGTTCACAGTTCACAGTTCACAGTTCACACTTCACAGTTCACAGATCACAGTTCTCAGTTCACAGATCTCAGTTCACAGTTCACAGTTCACAGTTCACAGATCACAGTTCTCAGTTCACAGATCTCAGTTCACAGTCTTCATTTCACAGTTCACAGTTCACAGTTCACAGATTACAGTTCACAGTTGACAGTTGACAGTTCACAGTACACACTTCACAGTTCACAGTCCACAGTTCACTGTTCAATATTCACAGTTCACAGTTCACAGTCTTCATTTCACAGTTCATAGTCCACAGTTCACTGTTCAGAATTCACAGTTCACAGTTCACAGTTCACAGTCTTGATTTCACACTTGACAGTTCGCAGTTCACAGTTCACAGATCACAGTTCACAGATTACAGTTCACAGTTGACAGTTGACAGTTCACAGTACACACTTCACAGTTCACAGTCCACAGTTCACTGTTCACAATTCGCAGTTCACAGTTGACAGTTCACAGTCCACAGTTCACTATTCACAGTTCACAGTTCTCAGTTCACAGATCACAGTTCACAGTTCACAGTCCACAGATCACAGTTCACAGTCTTCATTTCACACTTCACAGTTCGCAGTTCACAGTCCGCAGTTCACAGTTCACAGATCACAGTTCACAGTTCACAGTTCACAGTTCACAGTTCACAGTTCACAGTTCACAGTTCACAGTTCACAGTTCACAGTTCACAGTTCACAGTTCACAGTTCACAGTTCACAGTTCACAGTTTACAGTTTACAGTTCTCAGTTCACAGTTGACAGTTGACAGTTCACAGTTCACAGTCTTCGTTTCACACTTCAGTCTTCACAGTGCATAGGTTACAGTCCACATATCACAGTTCACAGTTCTCAGTTCACAGATCACAGTTCACAGTCATCATTTCACACTTCACAGTTCGCAGTTCACAGTTCACAGATCACAGTTCACAGATTACAGTACACAGTTGACAGTTGACAGTTCACAGTACACACTTCACAGTTCACAGTCCACAGTTCACTGTTCACAATTCACAGTTCACAGTTCACAGTCCACAGTTCACTATTCACAGCTCACAGTACACAGTCTTCATTTCACACTTCAGTCTTCACAGTGCACAGGTTACAGTCCACAGATCACAGTTCACAGTTCTCAGTTCACAGATCACAGTTCACAGTCTTCATTTCACACTTGACAGTTCGCAGTTCACAGTTCACAGATTACAGTTCACAGATTACAGTTCACAGTTCACAGTTGACAGTTGACAGTTCACAGTACACACTTCACAGTTCACAGTCCACAGTTCACTGTTCACAATTCACAGTTCACAGTTCACAGTTCACAGATCACAGTTCACAGTCTTCATTTCACACTTCACAGTTCGCAGTTCACAGTTCACAGATCACAGTTCACAGATTACAGTTCACAGTTGACAGTTGACAGTTCACAGTACACACTTCACAGTTCACAGTCCACAGTTCACTGTTCACAATTCACAGTTCACAGTTCACAGTCCACAGTTCACTATTCACAGCTCACAGTTCTCAGTTCACAGATCACAGTTCACAGTCTCCATTTCACACTTCACAGTACGCAGTTCACAGTTCACAGATCACAGTTCACAGTTCAAAGTTCACACTTCACAGTTCACAGATCACAGTTCTCAGTTCACAGATCTCAGTTCACAGTCTTCATTTCACAGTTCACAGTTCACAGTTCACATATCACAGACCACAGTTCACTGTTCACAGATCACAGTTCACAGTACACAGTCTTCATTTCATACTTCACAGTTCGCAGTTCACAGTTCACTGTTCACAGGTCACAGTTCACAGTCCACTGTTCACAGTTCACAGTTCTCAGTTCACAGATCACAGTTCACAGTTCACAGTCCACAGATCACAGTTGACAGTCTTCATTTCACACTTCACAGTTCGCAGTTCACAGTCCGCAGTTCACAGTTCACAGATCACAGTTCACAGTTCACAGTTCACAGTTCACAGTTCACAGTTCACAGTTCACAGTTCACAGTTCACAGTTCACAGTTCACAGTTCACAGTTCACAGTTCACAGTTTACAGTTTACAGTTCTCAGTTCACAGTTGACAGTTGACAGTTGACAGTTCACAGTCTTCGTTTCACACTTCAGTCTTCACAGTGCATAGGTTACAGTCCACAGATCACAGTTCACAGTTCTCAGTTCACAGATCACAGTTCACAGTCATCATTTCACACTTCACAGTTCGCAGTCCGCAGTTCACAGTTCACAGATCACAGTTCACAGTTCACAGTTCACAGTTCACAGTTCACAGTTCACAGTTCACAGTTCACAGTTCACAGTTCACAGTTCACAGTTCACAGTGCACAGTTCACAGTTTACAGTTTACAGTTCTCAGTTTACAGTTCTCAGTTCACAGTTGACAGTTGACAGTTCACAGTTCACAGTCTTCGTTTCACACTTCAGTCTTCACAGTGCATAGGTTACAGTCCACATATCACAGTTCACAGTTCTCAGTTCACAGATCACAGTTCACAGTCATCATTTCACACTTCACAGTTCGCAGTTCACAGTTCACAGATCACAGTTCACAGATTACAGTACACAGTTGACAGTTGACAGTTCACAGTACACACTTCACAGTTCACAGTCCACAGTTCACTGTTCACAATTCACAGTTCACAGTTCACAGTCCACAGTTCACTATTCACAGCTCACAGTACACAGTCTTCATTTCACACTTCAGTCTTCACAGTGCACAGGTTACAGTCCACAGATCACAGTTCACAGTTCTCAGTTCACAGATCACAGTTCACAGTCTTCATTTCACACTTGACAGTTCGCAGTTCACAGTTCACAGATTACAGTTCACAGATTACAGTTCACAGTTCACAGTTGACAGTTGACAGTTCACAGTACACACTTCACAGTTCACAGTCCACAGTTCACTGTTCACAATTCACAGTTCACAGTTCACAGTTCACAGATCACAGTTCACAGTCTTCATTTCACACTTCACAGTTCGCAGTTCACAGTTCACAGATCACAGTTCACAGATTACAGTTCACAGTTGACAGTTGACAGTTCACAGTACACACTTCACAGTTCACAGTCCACAGTTCACTGTTCACAATTCACAGTTCACAGTTCACAGTCCACAGTTCACTATTCACAGCTCACAGTTCTCAGTTCACAGATCACAGTTCACAGTCTCCATTTCACACTTCACAGTACGCAGTTCACAGTTCACAGATCACAGTTCACAGTTCAAAGTTCACACTTCACAGTTCACAGATCACAGTTCTCAGTTCACAGATCTCAGTTCACAGTCTTCATTTCACAGTTCACAGTTCACAGTTCACATATCACAGACCACAGTTCACTGTTCACAGATCACAGTTCACAGTACACAGTCTTCATTTCATACTTCACAGTTCGCAGTTCACAGTTCACTGTTCACAGGTCACAGTTCACAGTCCACTGTTCACAGTTCACAGTTCTCAGTTCACAGATCACAGTTCACAGTTCACAGTCCACAGATCACAGTTGACAGTCTTCATTTCACACTTCACAGTTCGCAGTTCACAGTCCGCAGTTCACAGTTCACAGATCACAGTTCACAGTTCACAGTTCACAGTTCACAGTTCACAGTTCACAGTTCACAGTTCACAGTTCACAGTTCACAGTTCACAGTTCACAGTTCACAGTTCACAGTTTACAGTTTACAGTTCTCAGTTCACAGTTGACAGTTGACAGTTCACAGTTCACAGTCTTCGTTTCACACTTCAGTCTTCACAGTGCATAGGTTACAGTCCACAGATCACAGTTCACAGTTCTCAGTTCACAGATCACAGTTCACAGTCATCATTTCACACTTCACAGTTCGCAGTTCACAGTTCACAGATCACAGTTCACAGATTACAGTACACAGTTGACAGTTGACAGTTCACAGTACACACTTCACAGTTCACAGTCCACAGTTCACTGTTCACAATTCACAGTTCACAGTTCACAGTCCACAGTTCACTATTCACAGCTCACAGTACACAGTCTTCATTTCACACTTCAGTCTTCACAGTGCACAGGTTACAGTCCACAGATCACAGTTCACAGTTCTCAGTTCACAGATCACAGTTCACAGTCTTCATTTCACACTTGACAGTTCGCAGTTCACAGTTCACAGATTACAGTTCACAGATTACAGTTCACAGTTAACAGTTGACAGTTCACAGTACACACTTCACAGTTCACAGTCCACAGTTCACTGTTCACAATTCACAGTTCACAGTTCACAGTTCACAGATTACAGTTCACAGTTCACAGTTCACAGTCCACAGTTCACAGTTCACAGTTCACAGTTCACAGTTCACAGTTTACAGTTCTCAGTTCACAGTTGACAGTTCACAGTTCACAGTCTTCATTTCACACTGCAGTCTTCACAGTGCACAGGTTACAGTCCACAGATCACAGTTCACAGTTCTCAGTTCACAGATCACAGTTCACAGTCTTCATTTCACACTTCACAGTTCGCAGTTCACAGTTCACAGATCACAGTTCACAGATTACAGTTCACAGTTGACAGTTGACAGTTCACAGTACACACTTCACAGTTCACAGTCCACAGTTCACTGTTCACAATTCACAGTTCACAGTTCACAGTCCCCAGTTCACCATTCACAGCTCACAGTTCTCAGTTCACAGATCACAGTTCACAGTCTCCATTTCACACTTCACAGTTCGCAGTTCACAGTTCACAGATCACAGTTCACAGTTCACAGTTCACAGTTCACACTTCACAGTTCACAGATCACAGTTCTCAGTTCACAGATCTCAGTTCACAGTTCACAGTTCACAGTTCACAGATCACAGTTCTCAGTTCACAGATCTCAGTTCACAGTCTTCATTTCACAGTTCACAGTTCACAGTTCACAGTTCACAGATTACAGTTCACAGTTGACAGTTGACAGTTCACAGTACACACTTCACAGTTCACAGTCCACAGTTCACTGTTCAATATTCACAGTTCACAGTTCACAGTCTTCATTTCACAGTTCATAGTCCACAGTTCACTGTTCACAATTCACAGTTCACAGTTCACAGTTCACAGTCTTGATTTCACACTTGACAGTTCGCAGTTCACAGTTCACAGATCACAGTTCACAGATTACACTTCACAGTTGACAGTTGACAGTTCACAGTACACACTTCACAGTTCACAGTCCACAGTTCACTGTTCACAATTCGCAGTTCACAGTTGACAGTTCACAGTCCACAGTTCACTATTCACAGTTCACAGTTCTCAGTTCACAGATCACAGTTCACAGTTCACAGTCCACAGATCACAGTTCACAGTCTTCATTTCACACTTCACAGTTCGCAGTTCACAGTCCGCAGTTCACAGTTCACAGATCACAGTTCACAGTTCACAGTTCACAGTTCACAGTTCACAATTCACAGTTCACAGTTCACAGTTCACAGTTCACAGTTCACAGTTCACAGTTCACAGTTCACAGTTCACAGTTCACAGTTCACAGTTCACAGTTCACAGTTTACAGTTTACAGTTCTCAGTTCACAGTTGACAGTTGACAGTTCACAGTTCACAGTCTTCGTTTCACACTTCAGTCTTCACAGTGCATAGGTTACAGTCCACATATCACAGTTCACAGTTCTCAGTTCACAGATCACAGTTCACAGTCATCATTTCACACTTCACAGTTCGCAGTTCACAGTTCACAGATCACAGTTCACAGATTACAGTACACAGTTGACAGTTGACAGTTCACAGTACACACTTCACAGTTCACAGTCCACAGTTCACTGTTCACAATTCACAGTTCACAGTTCACAGTCCACAGTTCACTATTCACAGCTCACAGTACACAGTCTTCATTTCACACTTCAGTCTTCACAGTGCACAGGTTACAGTCCACAGATCACAGTTCACAGTTCTCAGTTCACAGATCACAGTTCACAGTCTTCATTTCACACTTGACAGTTCGCAGTTCACAGTTCACAGTTCACAGATTACAGTTCACAGATTACAGTTCACAGTTCACAGTTGACAGTTGACAGTTCACAGTACACACTTCACAGTTCACAGTCCACAGTTCACTGTTCACAATTCACAGTTCACAGTTCACAGTTCACAGATCACAGTTCACAGTCTTCATTTCACACTTCACAGTTCGCAGTTCACAGTTCACAGATCACAGTTCACAGATTACAGTTCACAGTTGACAGTTGACAGTTCACAGTACACACTTCACAGTTCACAGTCCACAGTTCACTGTTCACAATTCACAGTTCACAGTTCACAGTCCACAGTTCACTATTCACAGCTCACAGTTCTCAGTTCACAGATCACAGTTCACAGTCTCCATTTCACACTTCACAGTACGCAGTTCACAGTTCACAGATCACAGTTCACAGTTCAAAGTTCACACTTCACAGTTCACAGATCACAGTTCTCAGTTCACAGATCTCAGTTCACAGTCTTCATTTCACAGTTCACAGTTCACAGTTCACATATCACAGACCACAGTTCACTGTTCACAGATCACAGTTCACAGTACACAGTCTTCATTTCATACTTCACAGTTCGCAGTTCACAGTTCACTGTTCACAGGTCACAGTTCACAGTCCACTGTTCACAGTTCACAGTTCTCAGTTCACAGATCACAGTTCACAGTTCACAGTCCACAGATCACAGTTGACAGTCTTCATTTCACACTTCACAGTTCGCAGTTCACAGTCCGCAGTTCACAGTTCACAGATCACAGTTCACAGTTCACAGTTCACAGTTCACAGTTCACAGTTCACAGTTCACAGTTCACAGTTCACAGTTCACAGTTCACAGTTCACAGTTCACAGTTCACAGTTTACAGTTTACAGTTCTCAGTTCACAGTTGACAGTTGACAGTTCACAGTTCACAGTCTTCGTTTCACACTTCAGTCTTCACAGTGCATAGGTTACAGTCCACAGATCACAGTTCACAGTTCTCAGTTCACAGATCACAGTTCACAGTCATCATTTCACACTTCACAGTTCGCAGTTCACAGTTCACAGATCACAGTTCACAGATTACAGTACACAGTTGACAGTTGACAGTTCACAGTACACACTTCACAGTTCACAGTCCACAGTTCACTGTTCACAATTCACAGTTCACAGTTCACAGTCCACAGTTCACTATTCACAGCTCACAGTACACAGTCTTCATTTCACACTTCAGTCTTCACAGTGCACAGGTTACAGTCCACAGATCACAGTTCACAGTTCTCAGTTCACAGATCACAGTTCACAGTCTTCATTTCACACTTGACAGTTCGCAGTTCACAGTTCACAGATTACAGTTCACAGATTACAGTTCACAGTTAACAGTTGACAGTTCACAGTACACACTTCACAGTTCACAGTCCACAGTTCACTGTTCACAATTCACAGTTCACAGTTCACAGTTCACAGATTACAGTTCACAGTTCACAGTTCACAGTCCACAGTTCACAGTTCACAGTTCACAGTTCACAGTTCACAGTTTACAGTTCTCAGTTCACAGTTGACAGTTCACAGTTCACAGTCTTCATTTCACACTGCAGTCTTCACAGTGCACAGGTTACAGTCCACAGATCACAGTTCACAGTTCTCAGTTCACAGATCACAGTTCACAGTCTTCATTTCACACTTCACAGTTCGCAGTTCACAGTTCACAGATCACAGTTCACAGATTACAGTTCACAGTTGACAGTTGACAGTTCACAGTACACACTTCACAGTTCACAGTCCACAGTTCACTGTTCACAATTCACAGTTCACAGTTCACAGTCCCCAGTTCACCATTCACAGCTCACAGTTCTCAGTTCACAGATCACAGTTCACAGTCTCCATTTCACACTTCACAGTTCGCAGTTCACAGTTCACAGATCACAGTTCACAGTTCACAGTTCACAGTTCACACTTCACAGTTCACAGATCACAGTTCTCAGTTCACAGATCTCAGTTCACAGTTCACAGTTCACAGTTCACAGATCACAGTTCTCAGTTCACAGATCTCAGTTCACAGTCTTCATTTCACAGTTCACAGTTCACAGTTCACAGTTCACAGATTACAGTTCACAGTTGACAGTTGACAGTTCACAGTACACACTTCACAGTTCACAGTCCACAGTTCACTGTTCAATATTCACAGTTCACAGTTCACAGTCTTCATTTCACAGTTCATAGTCCACAGTTCACTGTTCACAATTCACAGTTCACAGTTCACAGTTCACAGTCTTGATTTCACACTTGACAGTTCGCAGTTCACAGTTCACAGATCACAGTTCACAGATTACACTTCACAGTTGACAGTTGACAGTTCACAGTACACACTTCACAGTTCACAGTCCACAGTTCACTGTTCACAATTCGCAGTTCACAGTTGACAGTTCACAGTCCACAGTTCACTATTCACAGTTCACAGTTCTCAGTTCACAGATCACAGTTCACAGTTCACAGTCCACAGATCACAGTTCACAGTCTTCATTTCACACTTCACAGTTCGCAGTTCACAGTCCGCAGTTCACAGTTCACAGATCACAGTTCACAGTTCACAGTTCACAGTTCACAGTTCACAATTCACAGTTCACAGTTCACAGTTCACAGTTCACAGTTCACAGTTCACAGTTCACAGTTCACAGTTCACAGTTCACAGTTCACAGTTCACAGTTCACAGTTTACAGTTTACAGTTCTCAGTTCACAGTTGACAGTTGACAGTTCACAGTTCACAGTCTTCGTTTCACACTTCAGTCTTCACAGTGCATAGGTTACAGTCCACATATCACAGTTCACAGTTCTCAGTTCACAGATCACAGTTCACAGTCATCATTTCACACTTCACAGTTCGCAGTTCACAGTTCACAGATCACAGTTCACAGATTACAGTACACAGTTGACAGTTGACAGTTCACAGTACACACTTCACAGTTCACAGTCCACAGTTCACTGTTCACAATTCACAGTTCACAGTTCACAGTCCACAGTTCACTATTCACAGCTCACAGTACACAGTCTTCATTTCACACTTCAGTCTTCACAGTGCACAGGTTACAGTCCACAGATCACAGTTCACAGTTCTCAGTTCACAGATCACAGTTCACAGTCTTCATTTCACACTTGACAGTTCGCAGTTCACAGTTCACAGTTCACAGATTACAGTTCACAGATTACAGTTCACAGTTCACAGTTGACAGTTGACAGTTCACAGTACACACTTCACAGTTCACAGTCCACAGTTCACTGTTCACAATTCACAGTTCACAGTTCACAGTTCACAGATCACAGTTCACAGTCTTCATTTCACACTTCACAGTTCGCAGTTCACAGTTCACAGATCACAGTTCACAGATTACAGTTCACAGTTGACAGTTGACAGTTCACAGTACACACTTCACAGTTCACAGTCCACAGTTCACTGTTCACAATTCACAGTTCACAGTTCACAGTCCACAGTTCACTATTCACAGCTCACAGTTCTCAGTTCACAGATCACAGTTCACAGTCTCCATTTCACACTTCACAGTACGCAGTTCACAGTTCACAGATCACAGTTCACAGTTCAAAGTTCACACTTCACAGTTCACAGATCACAGTTCTCAGTTCACAGATCTCAGTTCACAGTCTTCATTTCACAGTTCACAGTTCACAGTTCACATATCACAGACCACAGTTCACTGTTCACAGATCACAGTTCACAGTACACAGTCTGCATTTCATACTTCACAGTTCGCAGTTCACAGTTCACTGTTCACAGGTCACAGTTCACAGTCCACTGTTCACAGTTCACAGTTCTCAGTTCACAGATCACAGTTCACAGACTTCATTTCACAATTCAGTTTTCACAGTTCAGAGTTCACAGTTCACAGATCACAGACCACAGTTCACTGTTCACAGATCACAGTTCACAGTTCACAGTTCACATTTCACAGTCTTCATTTCACACTTCAGTCTTCACAGTGCACAGTTCACAGTCCACAGATCACAGTTCACAGTTCTCAGTTCACAGATCACAGTTCACAGTCTTCATTTCACACTTCACAGTTCGCAGTTCACAGTTCAAAGATCACAGTTCACAGTTCACAGTTCACAGTACACAGTCCACAGTTCACTATTCACAGCTCACAGTTCTCAGTTCACAGATCACAGTTCACAGTCTTCATTTCACACTTAACAGTTCACAGTCTTCATTTCACACTTAACAGTTCGCAGTTCACAGTTCACAGATCACAGTTCACAGTTCACAGTTCACAGTTCACAGTTCACAGTCCACGGATGACAGTTCACAGTTTACAGTTATCAGTTTACAGTTCTCATTTCACAGTTGACAGTTCACAGTTCACAGTTCACACTTCACAGTTCACAGTTCACTGTTCACAGTCCACAGTTCACAGTTCACAGTTCACAGTTTACAGTTCTCAGTTCACAGTTCACAGTTCACAGTTCACAGTTCACAGTTCACAGTCCACAGTTCACAGTTCACAGTTCTCAGTTCACAGATCACAGTTCACAGTTCACAGTTCACAGTTCACAGTTCACAGTTCACAGTTCCCCGTCCACAGTATTCATTCCACACTTCACAGTTCGCAGTTCACAGTTTACAGTTCACAGTCCACAGTTCACTATTCACAGTTCACAATTCACAGTTCACAGTTCACAGTTCACAGTTCACAGTTCACAGTTCACAGTTCACAGTTCACAGTCCACAGTTCACTATTCACAGTTCACAGTTCTCAGTTCACAGATCAAAGTTCACAGTCTTCATTTCACACTTAACAGTTCGCAGTTCACAGTTCACAGTTCACAGATCACAGTTCACAGTTCACAGTTCACAGTTCACAGTCCACAGATCACAGTTCACAGTCTTCATTTCACACTTCACAGTTCGCAGTTCACAGTTCACAGATCACAGATCACAGTTCACAGTTCATAGTTCACAGATCACTGATCACAGTTTACAGTTCTCAGTTTACAGTTCACAGTTCACAGTTCACAGTTCCCCGTCCACAGTATTCATTCCACACTTCACAGTTCGCAGTTCACAGTTGACAGTTCACAGTTCACAGTTCACAGTTCACAGTCCACAGTTCACAGTTCACAGTTCACAGTTTACAGTTCACAGTTCACAGTCCACAGTTCACAGTTCACAGTTCTCAGTTCACAGATCACAGTTCACAGTATACATTTCACACTTCAGAGTTCGCAGTTCACAGTTGACAGTTCACAGTCCACAGTTCACTATTCACAGTTCACAGTTCTCAGTTCACAGATCAAAGTTCACAGTCTTCATTTCACACTTAACAGTTCGCAGTTCACAGTTCACAGTTCACAGATCACAGTTCACAGTTCACAGTTCACAGTTCACAGTTCACAGATCACAGTTCTCAGTTCACAGATCTCAGTTCACAGTTCACAGTTCACAGTTCACAGATCACAGACCACAGTTCACTGTTCACAGATCACAGTTCACAGTACACAGTCTTCATTTCATACTTCACAGTTCGCAGTTCACAGTCCGCAGTTCACAGTTCACAGATCACAGTTCACAGTTCACAGTTCACAGTTCACAGTTCACAGTTCACAGTTCACAGATCACAGTTCTCAGTTCACAGATCTCAGTTCACAGTTCACAGTTCACAGTTCACAGTTCACAGATCACAGACCACAGTTCACTGTTCACAGATCACAGTTCACAGTACACAGTCTTCATTTCATACTTCACAGTTCGCAGTTCACAGTTCACTGTTCACAGGTCACAGTTCACAGTCCACTGTTCACAGTTCACAGTTCTCAGTTCACAGATCACAGTTCACAGTCTTCATTTCACAGTTCACAGTTCACAGTTCACAGATCACAGACCACAGTTCACTGTTCACAGATCACAGTTCACAGTTCACAGTTCACATTTCACAGTCTTCATTTCACACTTCAGTCTTCACAGTGCACAGTTCACAGTCCACAGATCACAGTTCACAGTTCTCAGTTTACAGATCACAGTTCACAGTCTTCATTTCACACTCCACAGTTCGCAGTTCACAGTTCACAGATCACAGTTCACAGATTACAGTTCACAGCTGACAGTTGACAGTTCACAGTACACACTTCACAGTTCACAGTCCACAGTTCACTGTTCACAATTCACAGTTCACACTTCATTTCACACTTCAGTCTTCACAGTGCACAGGTTACAGTCCACAGATCACAGTTCACAGTTCACAGTTCACAGATCACAGTTCACAGTTCACAGTTCACAGTTCACAGTCCACAGATCACAGTTCACAGTCTTCATTTCACACTTCACAGTTCGCAGTTCACAGTTCACAGATCACAGATCACAGTTCACAGTTCATAGTTCACAGATCACTGATCACAGTTTACAGTTCTCAGTTTACAGTTCTCATTTCACAGTTGACAGTTCACAGTTCAAACTTCACAGTTCACAGTTCACAGTCCACAGTTCACTGTTCACAATTCGCAGTTCACAGTTGACAGTTCACAGTCCACAGTTCACTATTCACAGTTCACAGTTCTCAGTTCACAGATCACAGTTCACAGTCTTCATTTCATACTTCACAGTTCACAGATCACAGTTCACAGTCTTCATTTCACACTTAACAGTTCGCAGTTCACAGTTCACAGTTCACAGATCACAGTTCACAGTTCACAGTTCACAGTTCACAGTTCACAGTTCACAGTTCACAGTTTACAGTTCTCAGTTCACAGTTGACAGTTGACAGTTCACAGTTCACAGTCTTCGTTTCACACTTCAGCCTTCACAGTGCATAGGTTACAGTCCACAGATCACAGTTCACAGTTCTCAGTTCACAGATCACAGTTCACAGTCATCATTTCACACTTCACAGTTCGCAGTTCACAGTTCACAGATCACAGTTCACAGATTACAGTTCACAGTTGACAGTTGACAGTTCACAGTTCACAGTCCACAGTTCACTGTTCACAATTCACAGTTCACACTTCATTTCACACTTCAGTCTTCACAGTGCACAGGTTACAGTCCACAGATCACAGTTCACAGTTCTCAGTTCACAGATCACAGTTCACAGTCTTCATTTCACACTTGACAGTTCGCAGTTCACAGTTCACAGATCACAGTTCACAGATTACAGTTCACAGTTGACAGTTGACAGTTCACAGTACACACTTCACAGTTCACAGTCCACAGTTCACTGTTCACAATTCACAGTTCAGAGTTCACAGTTCACAGATTACAGTTGACAGTTGACAGTTGACAGTTCACAGTACACACTTCACAGTTCACAGTTCACAGTCCACAGTTCACAGTTCACAGTTCACAGTTTACAGTTCTCAGTTCACAGTTGACAGTTCACAGTTCACAGTCTTCATTTCACACTGCAGTCTTCACAGTGCACAGGTTACAGTCCACAGATCACAGTTCACAGTTCTCAGTTCACAGATCACAGTTCACAGTCTTCATTTCACACTTCACAGTTCGCAGTTCACAGTTCACAGATCACAGTTCACAGATTACAGTTCACAGTTGACAGTTGACAGTTCACAGTACACACTTCACAGTTCACAGTCCACAGTTCACTGTTCACAATTCACAGTTCACAGTTCACAGTCCACAGTTCACTATTCACAGCTCACAGTTCTCAGTTCACAGATCACAGTTCACAGTCTCCATTTCACAATTCACAGTTCGCAGTTCACAGTTCACAGATCACAGTTCACAGATCACAGTTCACAGTTCACAGTCCACAGATCACAGTTCACAGTCTTCATTTCACACTTCACAGTTCGCAGTTCACAGTCCGCAGTTCACAGTTCACAGATCACAGTTCACAGTTCACAGTTCACAGTTCACAGTTCACAGTTCACAGTTCACAGTTCACAGATCACAGTTCTCAGTTCACAGATCTCAGTTCACAGTTCACAGTTCACAGTTCACAGATCACAGACCACAGTTCACTGTTCACAGATCACAGTTCACAGTACACAGTCTTCATTTCATACTTCACAGTTCGCAGTTCACAGTTCACTGTTCACAGGTCACAGTTCACAGTCCACTGTTCACAGTTCACAGTTCTCAGTTCACAGATCACAGTTCACAGACTTCATTTCACAATTCAGTTTTCACAGTTCACAGTTCACAGTTCTCAGTTCACAGATCACAGTTCACAGTCTTCATTTCACAGTTCACAGTTCACAGTTCACAGATCACAGACCACAGTTCACTGTTCACAGATCACAGTTCACAGTTCACAGTTCACATTTCACAGTCTTCATTTCACACTTCAGTCTTCACAGTGCACAGTTCACAGTCCACAGATCACAGTTCACAGTTCTCAGTTCACAGATCACAGTTCACAGTCTTCATTTCACACTTCACAGTTCGCAGTTCACAGTTCACAGATCACAGTTCACAGATTACAGTTCACAGTTGACAGTTGACAGTTCACAGTACACACTTCACAGTTCACAGTCCACAGTTCACTGTTCACAATTCACAGTTCACACTTCATTTCACACTTCAGTCTTCACAGTGCACAGGTTACAGTCCACAGATCACAGTTCACAGTTCTCAGTTCACAGATCACAGTTCACAGTCTTCATTTCACACTTGACAGTTCGCAGTTCACAGTTCACAGATCACAGTTCACAGATTACAGTTCACAGTTGACAGTTGACAGTTCACAGTACATACTTCACAGTTCACAGTCCACAGTTCACTGTTCACAATTCACAGTTCAGAGTTCACAGTTCACAGATTACAGTTGACAGTTGACAGTTGACAGTTCACAGTACACACTTCACAGTTCACAGTTCACAGTCCACAGTTCACAGTTCACAGTTCACAGTTTACAGTTCTCAGTTCACAGTTGACAGTTCACAGTTCACAGTCTTCATTTCACACTGCAGTCTTCACAGTGCACAGGTTACAGTCCACAGATCACAGTTCACAGTTCTCAGTTCACAGATCACAGTTCACAGTCTTCATTTCACACTTCACAGTTCGCAGTTCACAGTTCACAGTTCACAGTTCACAGTCCACAGTTCACTATTCACAGCTCACAGTTCTCAGTTCACAGATCACAGTTCACAGTCTCCATTTCACAATTCACAGTTCGCAGTTCACAGTTCACAGATCACAGTTCACAGTTCACAGTTCACACTTCACAGTTCACAGATCACAGTTCTCAGTTCACAGATCTCAGTTCACAGTCTTCATTTCACAGTTCACAGTTCACAGTTCACAGTTCTCAGTTCACAGATCACAGTTCACAGTCTCCATTTCACACTTCACAGTTCGCAGTTCACAGTTCACAGATCACAGTTCACAGTTCACAGTTCACACTTCACAGTTCACAGATCACAGTTCTCAGTTCACAGATGTCAGTTCACAGTCTTCATTTCACAGTTCACAGTTCACAGTTCACAGTTCACAGTTCACAGATTACAGTTCACAGTTGACAGTTGACAGTTCACAGTACACACTTCACAGTTCACAGTCCACAGTTCACTGTTCACAATTCACAGTTCACAGTTCACAGTCTTCATTTCACACTTGACAGTTCGCAGTTCACAGTTCACAGATCACAGTTCACAGATTACAGTTCACAGTTGACAGTTGACAGTTCACAGTACACACTTCACAGTTCACAGTCCACAGTTCACTGTTCACAATTCGCAGTTCACAGTTGACAGTTCACAGTCCACAGTTCACTATTCACAGTTCACAGTTCTCAGTTCACAGATCACAGTTCACAGTTCACAGTCCACAGATCACAGTTCACAGTCTTCATTTCACACTTCACAGTTCGCAGTTTGCAGTACACAGTCCGCAGTTCACAGTTCACAGATCACAGTTCACAGTTCACAGTTCACAGTACACACTTCACAGTTCACAGTCCACAGTTCACTGTTCACAATTCACAGTTCACAGTTCACAGTTCACAGATTACAGTTCACAGTTCACAGTTCACAGTCCACAGTTCACAGTTCACAGTTCACAGTTTACAGTTCTCAGTTCACAGTTGACAGTTCACAGTTCACAGTCTTCATTTCACACTGCAGTCTTCACAGTGCACAGGTTACAGTCCACAGATCACAGTTCACAGTTCTCAGTTCACAGATCACAGTTCACAGTCTTCATTTCACACTTCACAGTTCGCAGTTCACAGTTCACAGATCACAGTTCACAGATTACAGTTCACAGTTGACAGTTGACAGTTCACAGTACACACTTCACAGTTCACAGTCCACAGTTCACTGTTCACAATTCACAGTTCACAGTTCACAGTCCTCAGTTCACCATTCACAGCTCACAGTTCTCAGTTCACAGATCACAGTTCACAGTCTCCATTTCACACTTCACAGTTCGCAGTTCACAGTTCACAGATCACAGTTCACAGTTCACAGTTCACAGTTCACACTTCACAGTTCACAGATCACAGTTCTCAGTTCACAGATCTCAGTTCACAGTTCACAGTTCACAGTTCACAGATCACAGACCACAGTTCACTGTTCACAGATCACAGTTCACAGTACACAGTCTTCATTTCATACTTCACAGTTCGCAGTTCACAGTTCACTGTTCACAGGTCACAGTTCACAGTCCACTGTTCACAGTTCACAGTTCTCAGTTCACAGATCACAGTTCACAGACTTCATTTCACAATTCAGTTTTCACAGTTCACAGTTCACAGTTCTCAGTTCACAGATCACAGTTCACAGTCTTCATTTCACAGTTCACAGTTCACAGTTCACAGATCACAGACCACAGTACACTGTTCACAGATCACAGTTCACAGTTCACAGTTCACATTTCACAGTCTTCATTTCACACTTCAGTCTTCACAGTGCACAGTTCACAGTCCACAGATCACAGTTCACAGTTCTCAGTTCACAGATCACAGTTCACAGTCTTCATTTCACACTTCACAGTTCGCAGTTCACAGTTCAAAGATCACAGTTCACAGTTCACAGTTCACAGTTCACAGTACACAGTTCACAGTTCACAGTCCACAGTTCAGAGTTCACAGTTCTCAGTTCACAGATCACAGTTTACAGTCTTCATTTCACAGTTCACAGTTCACAGTGCACAGTTCACAGTTCCCCGTTCACAGTATTCATTTCACATTTCACAGTTCGCAGTTCACAGTTGACAGTTCACAGTCCACAGTTCACAGTTCACAGTTCACAGTTTACAGTTCTCAGTTCACAGTTCACAGTTCACAGTTCACAGTTTACAGTTCTCAGTTCACAGTTCACAGTTCACAGTTCACAGTTCACAGTCCACAGTTCACAGTTCACAGTTCACAGTTTACAGTTCACAGTTCACAGTCCACAGTTCACAGTTCACAGTTCTCAGTTCACAGATCACAGTTCACAGTATTCATTTCACACTTCACAGTTCGCAGTTCACAGTTGACAGTTCACAGTCCACAGTTCACTATTCACAGTTCACAGTTCTCAGTTCACAGATCAAAGTTCACAGTCTTCGTTTCACACTTCAGCCTTCACAGTGCATAGGTTACAGTCCACAGATCACAGTTCACAGTTCTCAGTTCACAGATCACAGTTCACAGTCATCATTTCACACTTAACAGTTCGCAGTTCACAGTTCACAGTTCACAGATCACAGTTCACAGTTCACAGTTCACAGTTCACAGTTCACAGTCCACAGATCACAGTTCACAGTCTTCATTTCACACTTCACAGTTCGCAGTTCACAGTCCGCAGTTCACAGTTCACAGATCACAGTACACACTTCACAGTTCACAGTCCACAGTTCACTGTTCACAATTCACAGTTCACAGTTCACAGTTCACAGATTACAGTTCACAGTTGACAGTTGACAGTTCACAGTACACACTTCACAGTTCACAGTTCACAGTTCACAGTTCACAGTCCACAGTTCACAGTTCACAGTTCACAGTTTACAGTTCTCAGTTCACAGTTGACAGTTCACAGTTCACAGTCTTCATTTCACACTGCAGTCTTCACAGTGCACAGGTTACAGTCCACAGATCACAGTTCACAGTTCTCAGTTCACAGATCACAGATCACAGTTCACAGTCTTCATTTCACACTTGACAGTTCGCAGTTCACAGTTCACAGATCACAGTTCACAGATTACAGTTGACAGTTGACAGTTGACAGTTCACAGTACACACTTCACAGTTCACAGTCCACAGTTCACTGTTCACAATTCACAGTTCACAGTTCACAGTTCACAGATTACAGTTCACAGTTGACAGTTCACAGTTCACAGTTCACAGTTTACAGTTCTCAGTTCACAGTTGACAGTTGACAGTTCACAGTTCACAGTCTTCGTTTCACACTTCAGTCTTCACAGTGCATAGGTTACAGTCCACAGATCACAGTTCACAGTTCTCAGTTCACAGATCACAGTTCACAGTCATCATTTCACACTTCACAGTTCGCAGTTCACAGTTCACAGATCACAGTTCACAGATTACAGTTCACAGTTGACTGTTGACAGTTCACAGTACACACTTCACAGTTCACAGTCCACAGTTCCCTGTTCACAGGTCACAGTTCACAGTCCACTGTTCACAGTTCACAGTTCTCAGTTCACAGATCACAGTTCACAGACTTCATTTCACAATTCAGTTTTCACAGTTCACAGTTCACAGTTCTCAGTTCACAGATCACAGTTCACAGTCTTCATTTCACAGTTCACAGTTCACAGTTCACAGATCACAGACCACAGTTCACTGTTCACAGATCACAGTTCACAGTTCACAGTTCACATTTCACAGTCTTCATTTCACACTTCAGTCTTCACAGTGCACAGTTCACAGTCCACAGATCACAGTTCACAGTTCTCAGTTCACAGATCACAGTTCACAGTCTTCATTTCACACTTCACAGTTCGCAGTTCACAGTTCAAAGATCACAGTTCACAGTTCACAGTTCACAGTACACAGTCCACAGTTCACTATTCACAGCTCACAGTTCTCAGTTCACAGATCACAGATCACAGTCTTCATTTCACACTTCACAGTTCGCAGTTCACAGTTCACAGATCACAGTTCACAGTTCACAGTTCACAGTTCACAGTCCACGGATGACAGTTCACAGTCTACATTTCACACTTCACAGTTCGCAGTTCACAGTTCACAGATCACAGTTCACAGTTCACAGTTCACAGTTCACAGATCACTGTTCACAGTTTACAGTTATCAGTTTACAGTTCTCATTTCACAGTTGACAGTTCACAGTTCACAGTTCACAGTTCACAGATCACAGTTCACAGATTACAGTTCACAGTTGACAGTTGACAGTTCACAGTACACACTTCACAGTTCACAGTCCACAGTTCACTGTTCACAATTCACAGTTCACAGTTCACAGTTCACAGATTACAGTTCACAGTTGACAGTTGACAGTTCACAGTACACACTTCACAGTTCACAGTTCACAGTTCACAGTTCACAGTTCACAGATCACAGTTCACAGTTCACAGTTCACAGTCCACAGATCACAGTTCACAGTCTTCATTTCACACTTCACAGTTCGCAGTTCACAGTTCACAGATCACAGATCACAGTTCACAGTTCACAGTTCACAGATCACTGATCACAGTTTACAGTTCTCAGTTTACAGTTCTCATTTCACAGTTGACAGTTCACAGTTCAAACTTCACAGTTCACAGTTCACAGTCCACAGTTCACTGTTCACAATTCGCAGTTCACAGTTGACAGTTCACAGTCCACAGTTCACTATTCACAGTTCACAGTTCTCAGTTCACAGATCACAGTTCACAGTCTTCATTTCATATCTCACAGTTCACAGATCACAGTTCACAGTCTTCATTTCACACTTAACAGTTCGCAGTTCACAGTTCACAGTTCACAGATCACAGTTCACAGTTCACAGTTCAAAGTCTTCATTTCACACTTCACAGTTCGCAGTTCACAGTCCGCAGTTCACAGTTCACAGATCACAGATCACAGTTCACAGTTCACAGTTCACAGTTCACAGTTCACAGTTCACAGTTCACAGTTTACAGTTCTCAGTTCACAGTTGACAGTTGACAGTTCACAGTTCACAGTCTTCGTTTCACACTTCAGTCTTCACAGTGCATAGGTTACAGTCCACAGATCACAGTTCACAGTTCTCAGTTCACAGATCACAGTTCACAGTCATCATTTCACTCTTCACAGTTCGCAGGTCACAGTTCACAGACACACAGTTCACAGATTACAGTTCACAGTTGACTGTTGACAGTTCACAGTACACACTTCACAGTTCACAGTCCACAGTTCCCTGTTCACAGGTCACAGTTCACAGTCCACTGTTCACAGTTCACAGTTCTCAGTTCACAGATCACAGTTCACAGACTTCATTTCACAATTCAGTTTTCACAGTTCACAGTTCACAGTTCTCAGTTCACAGATCACAGTTCACAGTCTTCATTTCACAGTTCACAGTTCACAGTTCACAGATCACAGACCACAGTTCACTGTTCACAGATCACAGTTCACAGTTCACAGTTCACATTTCACAGTCTTCATTTCACACTTCAGTCTTCACAGTGCACAGTTCACAGTCCACAGATCACAGTTCACAGTTCTCAGTTCACAGATCACAGTTCACAGTCTTCATTTCACACTTCACAGTTCGCAGTTCACAGTTCAAAGATCACAGTTCACAGTTCACAGTTCACAGTACACAGTCCACAGTTCACTATTCACAGCTCACAGTTCTCAGTTTACAGATCACAGTTCACAGTCTTCATTTCACACTTCACAGTTCGCAGTTCACAGTTCACAGATCACAGTTCACAGTTCACAGTTCACAGTTCACAGTTCACAGTCCACGGATGACAGTTCACAGTCTTCATTTCACACTTCACAGTTCGCAGTTCACAGTTCACAGATCACAGTTCACAGTTCACAGTTCACAGTTCACAGATCACTGTTCACAGTTTACAGTTATCAGTTTACAGTTCTCATTTCACAGTTGACAGTTCACAGTTCACAGTTCACAGATCACAGTTCACAGATTACAGTTCACAGTTGACAGTTGACAGTTCACAGTACACACTTCACAGTTCACAGTCCACAGTTCACTGTTCACAGGTCACAGTTCACAGTCTTCATTTCACAATTCACAGTTCACAGATCACAGTTCACAGTTCACAGTTCACAGTTCACAGTTCACAGTTCACAGTTTACAGTTCTCAGTTCACAGTTCACAGTTCACAGTTCACAGTTCACAGTCCACAGTTCACAGTTCACAGTTCTCAGTTCACAGATCACAGTTCACAGTCTTCATTTCACAGTTCACAGTTCACAGTTCACAGTTCCCCGTTCACAGTCCACAGTTCAGAGTTCACAGTTCTCAGTTCACAGATCACAGTTTACAGTCTTCAATTCACAGTTCACAGTTCACAGTGCACAGTTCACAGTTCCCCGTTCACAGTATTCATTTCACATTTCACAGTTCGCAGTTCACAGTTGACAGTTCACAGTCCACAGTTCACAGTTCACAGATCACAGTTTACAGTTCTCAGTTCACAGTTCACAGTTCACAGTTCACAGTTTACAGTTCTCAGTTCACAGTTCACAGTTCACAGTTCACAGTTCACAGTTCACAGTCCACAGTCCACAGTTCACAGTTCACAGTTCACAGTTCACAGTTCACAGTTCACAGTTCACAGTCCACAGTTCACAGTTCACAGTTCACAGTTGACAGTTCACAGTCCACAGTTCACTATTCACAGTTCACAGTTCTCAGTTCACAGATCACAGTTCACAGTCTTCATTTCACACTTAACAGTTCGCAGTTCACAGTTCACAGTTCACAGATCACAGTTCACAGTTCACAGTTCACAGTCCACAGATCACAGTTCACAGTCTTCATTTCACACTTCACAGTTCGCAGTTCACAGTTCACAGATCACAGTTCACAGTTCACAGTTCACAGTTCACAGTTCACAGATCACTGATCACAGTTTACAGTTCTCAGTTTACAGTTCTCATTTCACAGTTGACAGTTCACAGTCCACAGTTCACAGTTCACAGTTCACAGTTGACAGTTCACAGTCCACAGTTCACTATTCACAGTTCACAGTTCTCAGTTCACAGATCACAGTTCACAGTCTTCATTTCACACTTAACAGTTCGCAGTTCACAGTTCACAGTTCACAGATCACAGTTCACAGTTCACAGTTCACAGTCCACAGATCACAGTTCACAGTCTTCATTTCACACTTCACAGTTCGCAGTTCACAGTTCACAGATCACAGTTCACAGTTCACAGTTCACAGTTCACAGTTCACAGATCACTGATCACAGTTTACAGTTCTCAGTTTACAGTTCTCATTTCACAGTTGACAGTTCACAGTTCACACTTCACAGATCACAGTTCACAGTCTTCATTTCACACTTCACAGTTCGCAGTTCACAGTTCACAGATCACAGTTCACAGATTACAGTTCACAGTTGACAGTTGACAGATTACAGTTCACAGTTGACAGTTCACAGTTCACAGTACACACTTCACAGTTCACAGTTCACAGTTCACAGTCCACAGTTCAAAGTTCACAGTTCACAGTTTACAGTTCTCAGTTCACAGTTGACAGTTCACAGTTCACAGTCTTCATTTCACACTGCAGTCTTCACAGTGCACAGGTTACAGTCCACAGATCACAGTTCACAGTTCTCAGTTCACAGATCACAGTTCACAGTCTTCATTTCACACTTCACAGTTCGCAGTTCACAGTTCACAGATCACAGTTCACAGATTACAGTTCACAGTTGACAGTTGACAGTTCACAGTACACACTTCACTGTTCACAGTCCACAGTTCACTGTTCACAATTCACAGTTCACAGTTCACAGTCCACAGTTCACTATTCACAGCTCACAGTTCTCAGTTCACAGATCACAGATCACAGTTCACAGTCTCCATTTCACAATTCACAGTTCGCAGTTCACAGTTCACAGATCACAGTTCACAGTTCACAGTTCACACTTCACAGTTCACAGATCACAGTTCTCAGTTCACAGATCTCAGTTCACAGTCTTCATTTCACAGTTCACAGTTCACAGTTCACAGTTCACAGATTACAGTTCACAGTTGACAGTTGACAGTTCACAGTACACACTTCACAGTTCACAGTCCACAGTTCACTGTTCAATATTCACAGTTCACAGTTCACAGTTCACAGTCTTCATTTCACACTTGACAGTTCGCAGTTCACAGTTCACAGATCACAGTTCACAGATTACAGTTCACAGTTGACAGTTGACAGTTCACAGTACACACTTCACAGTTCACAGTCCACAGTTCACAGTTCACAGTCCACAGTTCACTATTCACAGCTCACAGTTCTCAGTTCACAGATCACAGTTCACAGTCTCCATTTCACAATTCACAGTTCGCAGTTCACAGTTCACAGATCACAGTTCACAGTCTTCATTTCACACTTCACAGTTCGCAGTTCACAGTCCGCAGTTCACAGTTCACAGATCACAGTTCACAGTTCACAGTTCACAGTTCACAGTTCACAGTTCACAGTTCACAGTTCACAGTTCACAGTTCACAGTTCACAGTTCACAGTTCACAGTTTACAGTTTACAGTTCTCAGTTCACAGTTGACAGTTGACAGTTCACAGTTCACAGTCTTCGTTTCACACTTCAGTCTTCACAGTGCATAGGTTACAGTCCACAGATCACAGTTCACAGTTCTCAGTTCACAGATCACAGTTCACAGTCATCATTTCACACTTCACAGTTCGCAGTTCACAGTTCACAGATCACAGTTCACAGATTACAGTTCACAGTTGACAGTTGACAGTTCACAGTACATACTTCACAGTTCACAGTCCACAGTTCACTGTTCACAGTCCACAGTTCACTGTTCACAATTCACAGTTCACAGTTCACAGTCCACAGTTCACTATTCACAGCTCACAGTACACAGTCTTCATTTCACACTTCAGTCTTCACAGTGCACAGGTTACAGTCCACAGATCACAGTTCACAGTTCTCAGTTCACAGATCACAGTTCACAGTCATCATTTCACACTTCACAGTTCGCAGTTCACAGTTCACAGATCACAGTTCACAGATTACAGTTCACAGTTGACTGTTGACAGTTCACAGTACACACTTCACAGTTCACAGTCCACAGTTCCCTGTTCACAGGTCACAGTTCACAGTCCACTGTTCACAGTTCACAGTTCTCAGTTCATAGATCACAGTTCACAGACTTCATTTCACAATTCAGTTTTCACAGTTCACAGTTCACAGTTCTCAGTTCACAGATCACAGTTCACAGTCTTCATTTCACAGTTCACAGTTCACAGTTCACAGATCACAGACCACAGTTCACTGTTCACAGATCACAGTTCACAGTTCACAGTTCACATTTCACAGTCTTCATTTCACACTTCAGTCTTCACAGTGCACAGTTCACAGTCCACAGATCACAGTTCACAGTTCTCAGTTCACAGATCACAGTTCACAGTCTTCATTTCACACTTCACAGTTCGCAGTTCACAGTTCAAAGATCACAGTTCACAGTTCACAGTTCACAGTACACAGTCCACAGTTCACTATTCACAGCTCACAGATCTCAGTACACAGATCACAGTTCACAGTCTTCATTTCACACTTCACAGTTCGCAGTTCACAGTTCACAGATCACAGTTCACAGTTCACAGTTCACAGTTCACAGTTCACAGTCCACGGATGACAGTTCACAGTCTTCATTTCACACTTCACAGTTCGCAGTTCACAGTTCACAGATCACAGTTCACAGTTCACAGTTCACAGATCACTGTTCACAGTTTACAGTTATCAGTTTACAGTTCTCATTTCACAGTTGACAGTTCACAGTTCACAGTTCACAGATCACAGTTCACAGATTACAGTTCACAGTTGACAGTTGACAGTTCACAGTACACACTTCACAGTTCACAGTCCACAGTTCACTGTTCACAGGTCACAGTTCACAGTCTTCATTTCACAATTCACAGTTCACAGATCACAGTTCACAGTTCACAGTTCACAGTTCACAGTTCACAGTTTACAGTTCTCAGTTCACAGTTCACAGTTCACAGTTCACAGTTCACAGTTCACAGTTCACAGTTCACAGTTCACAGTCCACAGTTCACAGTTCACAGTTCACAGTTCACAGTTCACAGTTCCCCGTTCACAGTATTCATTTCACACTTCACAGTTCGCAGTTCACAGTTGACAGTTGACAGTTCACAGTCCACAGTTCACTATTCACAGTTCACAATTCACAGTTCACAGTTCACAGTTCACAGTTCACAGTTCACAGTTCACAGTCCACAGTTCAGAGTTCACAGTTCTCAGTTCGCAGATCACAGTTTACAGTCTTCATTTCACAGTTCACAGTTCACAGTGCACAGTTCACAGTTCCCCGTTCACATTATTCATTTCACATTTCACAGTTCGCAGTTCACAGTTGACAGTTCACAGTCCACAGTTCACAGTTCACAGATCACAGTTTACAGTTCTCAGTTCACAGTTCACAGTTCACAGTTCACAGTTTACAGTTCTCAGTTCACAGTTCACAGTTCACAGTTCACAGTTCACAGTTCACAGTCCACAGTCCACAGTTCACAGTTCACAGTTCACAGTTCACAGTTCACAGTTCACAGTTCACAGTCCACAGTTCACAGTTCACAGTTCTCAGTTCACAGATCACAGTTCACAGTATTCATTTCACACTTCACAGTTCGCAGTTCACAGTTGACAGTTCACAGTCCACAGTTCACTATTCACAGTTCACAGTTCACAGTTCTCAGTTCACAGATCACAGTTCACAGTCTTCATTTCACACTTAACAGTTCGCAGTTCACAGTTCACAGATCACAGTTCACAGTTCACAGTTCACAGTCCACAGATCACAGTTCACAGTCTTCATTTCACACTTCACAGTTCGCAGTTCACAGTTCACAGATCACAGTTCACAGTTCACAGTTCACAGTTCACAGTTCACAGTTCACAGATCACTGATCACAGTTTACAGTTCTCAGTTTACAGTTCTCATTTCACAGTTGACAGTTCACAGTTCACACTTCACAGATCACAGTTCACAGTCTTCATTTCACACTTCACAGTTCGCAGTTCACAGTTCACAGATCACAGTTCACAGATTACAGTTCACAGTTGACAGTTGACAGATTACAGTTCACAGTTGACAGTTGACAGTTCACAGTACACACTTCACAGTTCACAGTTCACAGTTCACAGTCCACAGTTCAAAGTTCACAGTTCACAGTTCACAGTTTACAGTTCTCAGTTCACAGTTGACAGTTCACAGTTCACAGTCTTCATTTCACACTGCAGTCTTCACAGTGCACAGGTTACAGTCCACAGATCACAGTTCACAGTTCTCAGTTCACAGATCACAGTTCACAGTATTCATTTCACACTTCACAGTTCGCAGTTCACAGTTCACAGATCACAGTTCACAGATTACAGTTCACAGTTGACAGTTGACAGTTCACAGTACACACTTCACTGTTCACAGTCCACAGTTCACTGTTCACAATTCACAGTTCACAGTTCACAGTCCACAGTTCACTATTCACAGCTCACAGTTCTCAGTTCACAGATCACAGTTCACAGTCTCCATTTCACAATTCACAGTTCGCAGTTCACAGTTCACAGATCACAGTTCACAGATTACAGTTCACAGTTGACAGTTGACAGTTCACAGTACACACTTCACAGTTCACAGTCCACAGTTCACTGTTCAATATTCACAGTTCACAGTTCACAGTTCACAGTCTTCATTTCACACTTGACAGTTCGCAGTTCACAGTTCACAGATCACAGTTCACAGATTACAGTTCACAGTTGACAGTTGACAGTTCACAGTACACACTTCACAGTTCACAGTCCACAGTTCACAGTTCACAGTCCACAGTTCACTATTCACAGCTCACAGTTCTCAGTTCGCAGATCACAGTTCACAGTCTCCATTTCACAATTCACAGTTCGCAGTTCACAGTTCACAGATCACAGTTCACAGTCTTCATTTCACACTTCACAGTTCGCAGTTCACAGTCCGCAGTTCACAGTTCACAGATCACAGTTCACAGTTCACAGTTCACAGTTCACAGTTCACAGTTCACAGTTCACAGTTCACAGTTCACAGTTCACAGTTCACAGTTCACAGTTTACAGTTTACAGTTCTCAGTTCACAGTTGACAGTTGACAGTTCACAGTTCACAGTCTTCGTTTCACACTTCAGTCTTCACAGTGCATAGGTTACAGTCCACAGATCACAGTTCACAGTTCTCAGTTCACAGATCACAGTTCACAGTCATCATTTCACACTTCACAGTTCGCAGTTCACAGTTCACAGATCACAGTTCACAGATTACAGTTCACAGTTGACAGTTGACAGTTCACAGTACATACTTCACAGTTCACAGTCCACAGTTCACTGTTCACAATTCACAGTTCACAGTTCACAGTCCACAGTTCACTATTCACAGCTCACAGTACACAGTCTTCATTTCACACTTCAGTCTTCACAGTGCACAGGTTACAGTCCACAGATCACAGTTCACAGTTTTCAGTTCACAGATCACAGTTCACAGTCATCATTTCACACTTCACAGTTCGCAGTTCACAGTTCACAGATCACAGTTCACAGATTACAGTTCACAGTTGACTGTTGACAGTTCACAGTACACACTTCACAGTTCACAGTCCACAGTTCCCTGTTCACAGGTCACAGTTCACAGTCCACTGTTCACAGTTCACAGTTCTCAGTTCACAGATCACAGTTCACAGACTTCATTTCACAATTCAGTTTTCACAGTTCACAGTTCACAGTTCTCAGTTCACAGATCACAGTTCACAGTCTTCATTTCACAGTTCACAGTTCACAGTTCACAGATCACAGACCACAGTTCACTGTTCACAGATCACAGTTCACAGTTCACAGTTCACATTTCACAGTCTTCATTTCACACTTCAGTCTTCACAGTGCACAGTTCACAGTCCACAGATCACAGTTCACAGTTCTCAGTTCACAGATCACAGTTCACAGTCTTCATTTCACACTTCACAGTTCGCAGTTCACAGTTCAAAGATCACAGTTCACAGTTCACAGTTCACAGTGCACAGTCCACAGTTCACTATTCACAGCTCACAGTTCTCAGTTCACAGATCCAAGTTCACAGTCTTCATTTCACACTTCACAGTTCGCAGTACACAGTTCACAGATCACAGTTCACAGTTCACAGTTCACAGTTCACAGTTCACAGTCCACGGATGACAGTTCACAGTCTTCATTTCACACTTCACAGTTCGCAGTTCACAGTTCACAGATCACAGTTCACAGTTCACAGTTCACAGTTGACAGATCACTGTTCACAGTTTACAGTTATCAGTTTACAGTTCTCATTTCACAGTTGACAGTTCACAGTTCACAGTTCACAGATCACAGTTCACAGATTACAGTTCACAGTTGACAGTTGACAGTTCACAGTACACACTTCACAGTTCACAGTCCACAGTTCACTGTTCACAGGTCACAGTTCACAGTCTTCATTTCACAATTCACAGTTCACAGATCACAGTTCACAGTTCACAGTTCACAGTTCACAGTTTACAGTTCTCAGTTCACAGTTCACAGTTCACAGTTCACAGTTCACAGTTCACAGTCCACAGTTCACAGTTCACAGTTCTCAGTTCACAGATCACAGTTCACAGTCTTCATTTCACAGTTCACAGTTCACAGTTCACAGTTCCCCGTTCAGAGTATTCATTTCACACTTCACAGTTCGCAGTTCACAGTTGACAGTTGACAGTTCACAGTCCACAGTTCACTATTCACAGTTCACAATTCACAGTTCACAGTTCACAGTTCACAGTTCACAGTTCACAGTTCACAGTTCACAGTTCACAGTTCACAGTTCACAGTTCACAGTCCACAGTCCACAGTTCACAGTCCACAGTTCACAGTTCACAGTTCACAGTTCACAGTTCACAGTTCACAGTTCACAGTCCACAGTTCACAGTTCACAGTTCTCAGTTCACAGATCACAGTTCACAGTATTCATTTCACACTTCACAGTTCGCAGTTCACAGTTGACAGTTCACAGTCCACAGTTCACTATTCACAGTTCACAGTTCTCAGTTCACAGATCACAGTTCACAGTCTTCATTTCACACTTAACAGTTCGCAGTTCACTGTTCACAGTTCACAGTTCACAGATCACAGTTCACAGTTCACAGTTCACAGTCCACAGATCACAGTTCACAGTCTTCATTTCACACTTCACAGTTCGCAGTTCACAGTTCACAGATCACAGTTCACAGTTCACAGTTCACAGTTCACAGTTCACAGTTCACAGTTCACAGTTCACAGTTCACAGTTCACAGATCACTGATCACAGTATACAGTTCTCAGTTTACAGTTCTCATTTCACAGTTGACAGTTCACAGTTCACACTTCACAGTTCACAGTTCACAGTCCACAGTTCACTGTTCACAATTCGCAGTTCACAGTTGACAGTTCACAGTCCACAGTTCACTATTCACAGTTCACAGTTCTCAGTTCACAGATCACAGTTCACAGTCTTCATTTCATACTTCACAGTTCACAGATCACAGTTCACAGTCTTCATTTCACACTTAACAGTTCGCAGTTCACAGTTCACAGTTCACAGATCACAGTTCACAGTTCACAGTTCACAGTTCACAGTTCACAGTTCACAGTCCACAGATCACAGTCCACAGATCACAGTTCACAGTCTTCATTTCACACTTCACAGTTCGCAGTTCACAGTCCGCAGTTCACAGTTCACAGATCACAGTTCACAGTTCACAGTTCACAGTTCACAGTTCACAGTTCACAGTTCACAGTTCACAGTTCACAGTTTACAGTTCTCAGTTCACAGTTGACAGTTGACAGTTCACAGTTCACAGTCTTCGTTTCACACTTCAGCCTTCACAGTGCATAGGTTACAGTCCACAGATCACAGTTCACAGTTCTCAGTTCACAGATCACAGTTCACAGTCATCATTTCACACTTCACTGTTCGCAGTTCACAGTTCACAGATCACAGTTCACAGATTACAGTTCACAGTTGACAGTTCGCAGTTCACAGTTCACAGATCACAGTTCACAGATTACAGTTCACAGTTGACAGTTGACAGTTCACAGTACACACTTCACAGTTCACAGTCCACAGTTCACTGTTCACAATTCACAGTTCACAGTTCACAGTTCACAGATTACAGTTCACAGTTGACAGTTGACAGTTCACAGTACACACTTCACAGTTCACAGTTCACAGTTCACAGTCCACAGTTCACAGTTCACAGTTCACAGTTTACAGTTCTCTGTTCACAGTTGACAGTTCACAGTTCACAGTCTTCATTTCACACTGCAGTCTTCACAGTGCACAGGTTACAGTCCACAGATCACAGTTCACAGTTCTCAGTTCACAGATCACAGTTCACAGTCTTCATTTCACACTTGACAGTTCGCAGTTCACAGTTCACAGATCACAGTTCACAGATTACAGTTCACAGTTGACAGTTGACAGTTCACAGTACACACTTCACAGTTCACAGTCCACAGTTCACTGTTCACAATTCACAGTTCACAGTTCACAGTTCACAGATTACAGTTCACAGTTCACAGTTGACAGTTGACAGTTCACAGTACACACTTCACAGTTCACAGTCCACAGTTCACAGTTCACAGTTCTCAGTTCACAGATCACAGTTCACAGTCTTCATTTCACAGTTCACAGTTCACAGTTCACAGTTCCCCGTTCAGAGTATTCATTTCACACTTCACAGTTCGCAGTTCACAGTTGACAGTTGACAGTTCACAGTCCACAGTTCACTATTCACAGTTCACAATTCACAGTTCACAGTTCACAGTTCACAGTTCACAGTTCACAGTTCACAGTTCACAGTTCACAGTTCACAGTTCACAGTTCACAGTCCACAGTCCACAGTTCACAGTTCACAGTTCACAGTTCACAGTTCACAGTTCACAGTTCACAGTCCACAGTTCACAGTTCACAGTTCTCAGTTCACAGATCACAGTTCACAGTATTCATTTCACACTTCACAGTTCGCAGTTCACAGTTGACAGTTCACAGTCCACAGTTCACTATTCACAGTTCACAGTTCTCAGTTCACAGATCACAGTTCACAGTCTTCATTTCACACTTAACAGTTCGCAGTTCACTGTTCACAGTTCACAGTTCACAGATCACAGTTCACAGTTCACAGTTCACAGTCCACAGATCACAGTTCACAGTCTTCATTTCACACTTCACAGTTCGCAGTTCACAGTTCACAGATCACAGTTCACAGTTCACAGTTCACAGTTCACAGTTCACAGTTCACAGTTCACAGTTCACAGTTCACAGTTCACAGATCACTGATCACAGTATACAGTTCTCAGTTTACAGTTCTCATTTCACAGTTGACAGTTCACAGTTCACACTTCACAGTTCACAGTTCACAGTCCACAGTTCACTGTTCACAATTCGCAGTTCACAGTTGACAGTTCACAGTCCACAGTTCACTATTCACAGTTCACAGTTCTCAGTTCACAGATCACAGTTCACAGTCTTCATTTCATACTTCACAGTTCACAGATCACAGTTCACAGTCTTCATTTCACACTTAACAGTTCGCAGTTCACAGTTCACAGTTCACAGATCACAGTTCACAGTTCACAGTTCACAGTTCACAGTTCACAGTTCACAGTCCACAGATCACAGTCCACAGATCACAGTTCACAGTCTTCATTTCACACTTCACAGTTCGCAGTTCACAGTCCGCAGTTCACAGTTCACAGATCACAGTTCACAGTTCACAGTTCACAGTTCACAGTTCACAGTTCACAGTTCACAGTTCACAGTTCACAGTTTACAGTTCTCAGTTCACAGTTGACAGTTGACAGTTCACAGTTCACAGTCTTCGTTTCACACTTCAGCCTTCACAGTGCATAGGTTACAGTCCACAGATCACAGTTCACAGTTCTCAGTTCACAGATCACAGTTCACAGTCATCATTTCACACTTCACTGTTCGCAGTTCACAGTTCACAGATCACAGTTCACAGATTACAGTTCACAGTTGACAGTTCGCAGTTCACAGTTCACAGATCACAGTTCACAGATTACAGTTCACAGTTGACAGTTGACAGTTCACAGTACACACTTCACAGTTCACAGTCCACAGTTCACTGTTCACAATTCACAGTTCACAGTTCACAGTTCACAGATTACAGTTCACAGTTGACAGTTGACAGTTCACAGTACACACTTCACAGTTCACAGTTCACAGTTCACAGTCCACAGTTCACAGTTCACAGTTCACAGTTTACAGTTCTCTGTTCACAGTTGACAGTTCACAGTTCACAGTCTTCATTTCACACTGCAGTCTTCACAGTGCACAGGTTACAGTCCACAGATCACAGTTCACAGTTCTCAGTTCACAGATCACAGTTCACAGTCATCATTTCACACTTCACTGTTCGCAGTTCACAGTTCACAGATCACAGTTCACAGATTACAGTTCACAGTTGACAGTTCGCAGTTCACAGTTCACAGATCACAGTTCACAGATTACAGTTCACAGTTGACAGTTGACAGTTCACAGTACACACTTCACAGTTCACAGTCCACAGTTCACTGTTCACAATTCACAGTTCACAGTTCACAGTTCACAGATTACAGTTCACAGTTGACAGTTGACAGTTCACAGTACACACTTCACAGTTCACAGTTCACAGTCCACAGTTCACAGTTCACAGTTCACAGTTCACAGTTTACAGTTCTCTGTTCACAGTTGACAGTTCACAGTTCACAGTCTTCATTTCACACTGCAGTCTTCACAGTGCACAGGTTACAGTCCACAGATCACAGTTCACAGTTCTCAGTTCACAGATCACAGTTCACAGTCTTCATTTCACACTTGACAGTTCGCAGTTCACAGTTCACAGATCACAGTTCACAGATTACAGTTCACAGTTGACAGTTGACAGTTCACAGTACACACTTCACAGTTCACAGTCCACAGTTCACTGTTCACAATTCACAGTTCACAGTTCACAGTTCACAGATTACAGTTCACAGTTCACAGTTGACAGTTGACAGTTCACAGTACACACTTCACAGTTCACAGTCCACAGTTCACAGTTCACAGTTCTCAGTTCACAGATCACAGTTCACAGTCTTCATTTCACAGTTCACAGTTCACAGTTCACAGTTCCCCGTTCAGAGTATTCATTTCACACTTCACAGTTCGCAGTTCACAGTTGACAGTTGACAGTTCACAGTCCACAGTTCACTATTCACAGTTCACAATTCACAGTTCACAGTTCACAGTTCACAGTTCACAGTTCACAGTTCACAGTTCACAGTTCACAGTTCACAGTTCACAGTTCACAGTCCACAGTCCACAGTTCACAGTTCACAGTTCACAGTTCACAGTTCACAGTTCACAGTTCACAGTCCACAGTTCACAGTTCACAGTTCTCAGTTCACAGATCACAGTTCACAGTATTCATTTCACACTTCACAGTTCGCAGTTCACAGTTGACAGTTCACAGTCCACAGTTCACTATTCACAGTTCACAGTTCTCAGTTCACAGATCACAGTTCACAGTCTTCATTTCACACTTAACAGTTCGCAGTTCACTGTTCACAGTTCACAGTTCACAGATCACAGTTCACAGTTCACAGTTCACAGTCCACAGATCACAGTTCACAGTCTTCATTTCACACTTCACAGTTCGCAGTTCACAGTTCACAGATCACAGTTCACAGTTCACAGTTCACAGTTCACAGTTCACAGTTCACAGTTCACAGTTCACAGTTCACAGTTCACAGATCACTGATCACAGTATACAGTTCTCAGTTTACAGTTCTCATTTCACAGTTGACAGTTCACAGTTCACACTTCACAGTTCACAGTTCACAGTCCACAGTTCACTGTTCACAATTCGCAGTTCACAGTTGACAGTTCACAGTCCACAGTTCACTATTCACAGTTCACAGTTCTCAGTTCACAGATCACAGTTCACAGTCTTCATTTCATACTTCACAGTTCACAGATCACAGTTCACAGTCTTCATTTCACACTTAACAGTTCGCAGTTCACAGTTCACAGTTCACAGATCACAGTTCACAGTTCACAGTTCACAGTTCACAGTTCACAGTTCACAGTCCACAGATCACAGTCCACAGATCACAGTTCACAGTCTTCATTTCACACTTCACAGTTCGCAGTTCACAGTCCGCAGTTCACAGTTCACAGATCACAGTTCACAGTTCACAGTTCACAGTTCACAGTTCACAGTTCACAGTTCACAGTTCACAGTTCACAGTTTACAGTTCTCAGTTCACAGTTGACAGTTGACAGTTCACAGTTCACAGTCTTCGTTTCACACTTCAGCCTTCACAGTGCATAGGTTACAGTCCACAGATCACAGTTCACAGTTCTCAGTTCACAGATCACAGTTCACAGTCATCATTTCACACTTCACTGTTCGCAGTTCACAGTTCACAGATCACAGTTCACAGATTACAGTTCACAGTTGACAGTTCGCAGTTCACAGTTCACAGATCACAGTTCACAGATTACAGTTCACAGTTGACAGTTGACAGTTCACAGTACACACTTCACAGTTCACAGTCCACAGTTCACTGTTCACAATTCACAGTTCACAGTTCACAGTTCACAGATTACAGTTCACAGTTGACAGTTGACAGTTCACAGTACACACTTCACAGTTCACAGTTCACAGTTCACAGTCCACAGTTCACAGTTCACAGTTCACAGTTTACAGTTCTCTGTTCACAGTTGACAGTTCACAGTTCACAGTCTTCATTTCACACTGCAGTCTTCACAGTGCACAGGTTACAGTCCACAGATCACAGTTCACAGTTCTCAGTTCACAGATCACAGTTCACAGTCTTCATTTCACACTTGACAGTTCGCAGTTCACAGTTCACAGATCACAGTTCACAGATTACAGTTCACAGTTGACAGTTGACAGTTCACAGTACACACTTCACAGTTCACAGTCCACAGTTCACTGTTCACAATTCACAGTTCACAGTTCACAGTTCACAGATTACAGTTCACAGTTCACAGTTGACAGTTGACAGTTCACAGTACACACTTCACAGTTCACAGTTCACAGTTCACAGTCCACAGTTCAAAGTTCACAGTTCACAGTTTACAGTTCTCAGTTCACAGTTGACAGTTCACAGTTCACAGTCTTCATTTCACACTGCAGTCTTCACAGTGCACAGGTTACAGTCCACAGATCACAGTTCACAGTTCTCAGTTCACAGATCACAGTTCACAGTCTTCATTTCACACTTCACAGTTCGCAGTTCACAGTTCACAGATCACAGTTCACAGATTACAGTTCACAGTTGACAGTTGACAGTTCACAGTACACACTTCACTGTTCACAGTCCACAGTTCACTGTTCACAATTCACAGTTCACAGTTCACAGTCCACAGTTCACTATTCACAGCTCACAGTTCTCAGTTCACAGATCACAGTTCACAGTCTCCATTTCACAATTCACAGTTCGCAGTTCACAGTTCACAGATCACAGTTCACAGTTCACAGTTCACAGTTCACACTTCACAGTTCACAGATCACATTTCTCAGTTCACAGATCTCAGTTCACAGTCTTCTTTTCACAGTTCACAGTTCACAGTTCACAGTTCACAGATTACAGTTCACAGTTGACAGTTGACAGTTCACAGTACACACTTCACAGTTCACAGTCCACAGTTCACTGTTCAATATTCACAGTTCACAGTTCACAGTTCACAGTCTTCATTTCACACTTGACAGTTCGCAGTTCACAGTTCACAGATCACAGTTCACAGATTACAGTTGACAGTTGACAGTTGACAGTTCACAGTACACACTTCACAGTTCACAGTCCACAGTTCACTGTTCACAATTCGCAGTTCACAGTTGACAGTTCACAGTCCACAGTTCACTATTCACAGTTCACAGTTCTCAGTTCACAGATCACAGTTCACAGTTCACAGTCCACAGATCACAGTTCACAGTCTTCATTTCACACTTCACAGTTCGCAGTTCACAGTCCGCAGTCCGCAGTTCACAGTTCACAGATCACAGTTCACAGTTCACAGTTCACAGTTCACAGTTCACAGTTCACAGTTCACAGTTCACAGTTCACAGTTCACAGTTCACAGTTCACAGTTCACAGTTCACAGTTCACAGTTCACAGTTCACAGTTCACAGTTCACAGTTTACAGTTTACAGTTCTCAGTTCACAGTTGACAGTTGACAGTTCACAGTTCACAGTCTTCGTTTCACACTTCAGTCTTCACAGTGCATGGGTTACA
Organism: Lasioglossum villosulum; assembly: GCA_963971365.1. Lineage (NCBI taxonomy): Eukaryota > Metazoa > Arthropoda > Insecta > Hymenoptera > Halictidae > Lasioglossum > Lasioglossum villosulum. Next base: position 2,890,930 of record CAXARU010000031.1, on the reverse strand, counting down.
GTCCACAGATCACAGTTCACAGTTCTCAGTTCACAGATCACAGTTCACAGTCATCATTTCACACTTCAGAGTTCGCAGTTCACAGTTCACAGATCACAGTTCACAGATTACAGTTCACAGTTGACAGTTGACAGTTCACAGTACATACTTCACAGTTCACAGTCCACAGTTCACTGTTCACAATTCACAGTTCACAGTTCACAGTCCACAGTTCACTATTCACAGCTCACAGTACACAGTCTTCATTTCACACTTCAGTCTTCACAGTGCACAGGTTACAGTCCACAGATCACAGTTCACAGTTCTCAGTTCACAGATCACAGTTCACAGTCTTCATTTCACACTTGACAGTTCGCAGTTCACAGTTCACAGATTACAGTTCACAGATTACAGTTCACAGTTGACAGTTGACAGTTCACAGTACACACTTCACAGATCACAGTCCACAGTTCACTGTTCACAATTCACAGTTCACAGTTCACAGTCCACAGTTCACCATTCACATCTCACCGTTCTCAGTTTCAGATCGCAGTTCACAGTCTCCATTTCACACTTCACAGTTCGCAGTTCACAGTTCACAGATCACAGTTCACAGTTCACAGTTCACACTTCACAGTTCACAGATCACAGTTCTCAGTTCACAGATCTCAGTTCACAGTTCACAGTTCACAGTTCACAGATCACAGACCACAGTTCACTGTTCACAGATCACAGTTCACAGTACACAGTCTTCATTTCATACTTCACAGTTCGCAGTTCACAGTTCACTGTTCACAGGTCACAGTTCACAGTCCACTGTTCACAGTTCACAGTTCTCAGTTCACAGATCACAGTTCACGGACTTCATTTCACAATTCAGTTTTCACAGTTCACAGTTCACAGTTCTCAGTTCACAGATCACAGTTCACAGTCTTCATTTCACAGTTCACAGTTCACAGTTCACAGATCACAGACCACAGTTCACTGTTCACAGATCACAGTTCACAGTTCACATTTCACAGTCTTCATTTCACACTTCAGTCTTCACAGTGCACAGTTCACAGTCCACAGATCACAGTTCACAGTTCTCAGTTGACAGTTGACAGTTCACAGATCACAGTTCTCAGTTCACAGATCTCAGTTCACAGTTCACAGTTCACAGTTCACAGATCACAGACCACAGTTCACTGTTCACAGATCACAGTTCACAGTACACAGTCTTCATTTCATACTTCACAATTCACAGTTCACAGTTCACAGTCCACAGTTCACCATTCACATCTCACAGTTCTCAGTTCACAGATCGCAGTTCACAGTCTCCATTTCACACTTCACAGTTCGCAGTTCACAGTTCACAGATCACAGTTCACAGTTCACAGTTCACACTTCACAGTTCACAGATCACAGTTCTCAGTTCACAGATCTCAGTTCACAGTTCACAGTTCACAGTTCTCAGTTCACAGATCACAGTTCACAGTCTCCATTTCACACTTCACAGTTCGCAGTTCACAGTTCACAGATCACAGTTCACAGTTCACAGTTCACACTTCACAGTTCACAGATCACAGTTCTCAGTTCACAGATCTCAGTTCACAGTCTTCATTTCACAGTTCACAGTTCACAGTTCACAGTTCACAGATTACAGTTCACAGTTGACAGTTGACAGTTCACAGTACACACTTCACAGTTCACAGTCCACAGTTCACTGTTCACAATTCACAGTTCACAGTTCACAGTCTTCATTTCACACTTGACAGTTCGCAGTTCACAGTTCACAGATCACAGTTCACAGATTACAGTTCACAGTTGACAGTTGACAGTTCACAGTACACACTTCACAGTTCACAGTCCACAGTTCACTGTTCACAATTCGCAGTTCACAGTTGACAGTTCACAGTCCACAGTTCACTATTCACAGTTCACAGTTCTCAGTTCACAGATCACAGTTCACAGTTCACAGTCCACAGATCACAGTTCACAGTCTTCATTTCACACTTCACAGTTCGCAGTTCACAGTCCGCAGTTCACAGTTCACAGATCACAGTTCACAGTTCACAGTTCACAGTTCACAGTTCACAGTTCACAGTTCACAGTTCACAGTTCACAGTTCACAGTTCACAGTTCACAGTTCACAGTTTACAGTTTACAGTTCTCAGTTCACAGTTGACAGTTGACAGTTCACAGTTCACAGTCTTCGTTTCACACTTCAGTCTTCACAGTGCATAGGTTACAGTCCACAGATCACAGTTCACAGTTCTCAGTTCACAGATCACAGTTCACAGTCATCATTTCACACTTCACAGTTCGCAGTTCACAGTTCACAGATCACAGTTCACAGATTACAGTTCACAGTTGACAGTTGACAGTTCACAGTACATACTTCACAGTTCACAGTCCACAGTTCACTGTTCACAATTCACAGTTCACAGTTCACAGTCCACAGTTCACTATTCACAGCTCACAGTACACAGTCTTCATTTCACACTTCAGTCTTCACAGTGCACAGGTTACAGTCCACAGATCACAGTTCACTGTTCTCAGTTCACAGATCACAGTTCACAGTCTTCATTTCACACTTGACAGTTCGCAGTTCACAGTTCACAGATTACAGTTCACAGATTACAGTTCACAGTTGACAGTTGACAGTTCACAGTACACACTTCACAGTTCACAGTCCACAGTTCACTGTTCACAATTCACAGTTCACAGTTCACAGTTCACAGATTACAGTTCACAGTTGACAGTTGACAGTTCACAGTACACACTTCACAGTTCACAGTCCACAGTTCACTTTTCACAATTCACAGTTCACAGTTCACAGTCCACAGTTCACCATTCACATCTCACAGTTCTCAGTTCACAGATCACAGTTCACAGTTTACAGTTCTCTGTTCACAGTTGACAGTTCACAGTTCACAGTCTTCATTTCACACTGCAGTCTTTACAGTGCACAGGTTACAGTCCACAGATCACAGTTCACAGTTCTCAGTTCACAGATCACAGTTCACAGTCTTCATTTCACACTTGACAGTTCGCAGTTCACAGTTCACAGATCACAGTTCACAGATTACAGTTCACAGTTGACAGTTGACAGTTCACAGTACACACTTCACAGTTCACAGTCCACAGTTCACTGTTCACAATTCACAGTTCACAGTTCACAGTTCACAGATTACAGTTCACAGTTCACAGTTGACAGTTGACAGTTCACAGTACACACTTCACAGTTCACAGTTCACAGTTCACAGTCCACAGTTCAAAGTTCACAGTTCACAGTTTACAGTTCTCAGTTCACAGTTGACAGTTCACAGTTCACAGTCTTCATTTCACACTGCAGTCTTCACAGTGCACAGGTTACAGTCCACAGATCACAGTTCACAGTTCTCAGTTCACAGATCACAGTTCACAGTCTTCATTTCACACTTCACAGTTCGCAGTTCACAGTTCACAGATCACAGTTCACAGATTACAGTTCACAGTTGACAGTTGACAGTTCACAGTACACACTTCACTGTTCACAGTCCACAGTTCACTGTTCACAATTCACAGTTCACAGTTCACAGTCCACAGTTCACTATTCACAGCTCACAGTTCTCAGTTCACAGATCACAGTTCACAGTCTCCATTTCACAATTCACAGTTCGCAGTTCACAGTTCACAGATCACAGTTCACAGTTCACAGTTCACAGTTCACACTTCACAGTTCACAGATCACATTTCTCAGTTCACAGATCTCAGTTCACAGTCTTCATTTCACAGTTCACAGTTCACAGTTCACAGTTCACAGATTACAGTTCACAGTTGACAGTTGACAGTTCACAGTACACACTTCACAGTTCACAGTCCACAGTTCACTGTTCAATATTCACAGTTCACAGTTCACAGTTCACAGTCTTCATTTCACACTTGACAGTTCGCAGTTCACAGTTCACAGATCACAGTTCACAGATTACAGTTGACAGTTGACAGTTGACAGTTCACAGTACACACTTCACAGTTCACAGTCCACAGTTCACTGTTCACAATTCGCAGTTCACAGTTGACAGTTCACAGTCCACAGTTCACTATTCACAGTTCACAGTTCTCAGTTCACAGATCACAGTTCACAGTTCACAGTCCACAGATCACAGTTCACAGTCTTCATTTCACACTTCACAGTTCGCAGTTCACAGTCCGCAGTCCGCAGTTCACAGTTCACAGATCACAGTTCACAGTTCACAGTTCACAGTTCACAGTTCACAGTTCACAGTTCACAGTTCACAGTTCACAGTTCACAGTTCACAGTTCACAGTTCACAGTTCACAGTTCACAGTTCACAGTTCACAGTTTACAGTTTACAGTTCTCAGTTCACAGTTGACAGTTGACAGTTCACAGTTCACAGTCTTCGTTTCACACTTCAGTCTTCACAGTGCATGGGTTACAGTCCACAGATCACAGTTCACAGTTCTCAGTTCACAGATCACAGTTCACAGTCATCATTTCACACTTCAGAGTTCGCAGTTCACAGTTCACAGATCACAGTTCACAGATTACAGTTCACAGTTGACAGTTGACAGTTCACAGTACATACTTCACAGTTCACAGTCCACAGTTCACTGTTCACAATTCACAGTTCACAGTTCACAGTCCACAGTTCACTATTCACAGCTCACAGTACACAGTCTTCATTTCACACTTCAGTCTTCACAGTGCACAGGTTACAGTCCACAGATCACAGTTCACAGTTCTCAGTTCACAGATCACAGTTCACAGTCTTCATTTCACACTTGACAGTTCGCAGTTCACAGTTCACAGATTACAGTTCACAGATTACAGTTCACAGTTGACAGTTGACAGTTCACAGTACACACTTCACAGATCACAGTCCACAGTTCACTGTTCACAATTCACAGTTCACAGTTCACAGTCCACAGTTCACCATTCACATCTCACCGTTCTCAGTTTCAGATCGCAGTTCACAGTCTCCATTTCACACTTCACAGTTCGCAGTTCACAGTTCACAGATCACAGTTCACAGTTCACAGTTCACACTTCACAGTTCACAGATCACAGTTCTCAGTTCACAGATCTCAGTTCACAGTTCACAGTTCACAGTTCACAGATCACAGACCACAGTTCACTGTTCACAGATCACAGTTCACAGTACACAGTCTTCATTTCATACTTCACAGTTCGCAGTTCACAGTTCACTGTTCACAGGTCACAGTTCACAGTCCACTGTTCACAGTTCACAGTTCTCAGTTCACAGATCACAGTTCACGGACTTCATTTCACAATTCAGTTTTCACAGTTCACAGTTCACAGTTCTCAGTTCACAGATCACAGTTCACAGTCTTCATTTCACAGTTCACAGTTCACAGTTCACAGATCACAGACCACAGTTCACTGTTCACAGATCACAGTTCACAGTTCACATTTCACAGTCTTCATTTCACACTTCAGTCTTCACAGTGCACAGTTCACAGTCCACAGATCACAGTTCACAGTTCTCAGTTGACAGTTGACAGTTCACAGATCACAGTTCTCAGTTCACAGATCTCAGTTCACAGTTCACAGTTCACAGTTCACAGATCACAGACCACAGTTCACTGTTCACAGATCACAGTTCACAGTACACAGTCTTCATTTCATACTTCACAATTCACAGTTCACAGTTCACAGTCCACAGTTCACCATTCACATCTCACAGTTCTCAGTTCACAGATCGCAGTTCACAGTCTCCATTTCACACTTCACAGTTCGCAGTTCACAGTTCACAGATCACAGTTCACAGTTCACAGTTCACACTTCACAGTTCACAGATCACAGTTCTCAGTTCACAGATCTCAGTTCACAGTTCACAGTTCACAGTTCTCAGTTCACAGATCACAGTTCACAGTCTCCATTTCACACTTCACAGTTCGCAGTTCACAGTTCACAGATCACAGTTCACAGTTCACAGTTCACACTTCACAGTTCACAGATCACAGTTCTCAGTTCACAGATCTCAGTTCACAGTCTTCATTTCACAGTTCACAGTTCACAGTTCACAGTTCACAGATTACAGTTCACAGTTGACAGTTGACAGTTCACAGTACACACTTCACAGTTCACAGTCCACAGTTCACTGTTCACAATTCACAGTTCACAGTTCACAGTCTTCATTTCACACTTGACAGTTCGCAGTTCACAGTTCACAGATCACAGTTCACAGATTACAGTTCACAGTTGACAGTTGACAGTTCACAGTACACACTTCACAGTTCACAGTCCACAGTTCACTGTTCACAATTCGCAGTTCACAGTTGACAGTTCACAGTCCACAGTTCACTATTCACAGTTCACAGTTCTCAGTTCACAGATCACAGTTCACAGTTCACAGTCCACAGATCACAGTTCACAGTCTTCATTTCACACTTCACAGTTCGCAGTTCACAGTCCGCAGTTCACAGTTCACAGATCACAGTTCACAGTTCACAGTTCACAGTTCACAGTTCACAGTTCACAGTTCACAGTTCACAGTTCACAGTTCACAGTTCACAGTTCACAGTTCACAGTTCACAGTTTACAGTTTACAGTTCTCAGTTCACAGTTGACAGTTGACAGTTCACAGTTCACAGTCTTCGTTTCACACTTCAGTCTTCACAGTGCATAGGTTACAGTCCACAGATCACAGTTCACAGTTCTCAGTTCACAGATCACAGTTCACAGTCATCATTTCACACTTCACAGTTCGCAGTTCACAGTTCACAGATCACAGTTCACAGATTACAGTTCACAGTTGACAGTTGACAGTTCACAGTACATACTTCACAGTTCACAGTCCACAGTTCACTGTTCACAATTCACAGTTCACAGTTCACAGTCCACAGTTCACTATTCACAGCTCACAGTACACAGTCTTCATTTCACACTTCAGTCTTCACAGTGCACAGGATACAGTCCACAGATCACAGTTCACTGTTCTCAGTTCACAGATCACAGTTCACAGTCTTCATTTCACACTTGACAGTTCGCAGTTCACAGTTCACAGATTACAGTTCACAGATTACAGTTCACAGTTGACAGTTGACAGTTCACAGTACACACTTCACAGTTCACAGTCCACAGTTCACTGTTCACAATTCACAGTTCACAGTTCACAGTTCACAGATTACAGTTCACAGTTGACAGTTGACAGTTCACAGTACACACTTCACAGTTCACAGTCCACAGTTCACTTTTCACAATTCACAGTTCACAGTTCACAGTCCACAGTTCACCATTCACATCTCACAGTTCTCAGTTCACAGATCACAGTTCACAATCTCCATTTCACACTTCACAGTTCGCAGTTCACAGTTCACAGATCACAGTTCACAGTTCACAGTTCACACTTCACAGTTCACAGATCACAGTTCTCAGTTCACAGATCTCAGTTCACAGTTCACAGTTCACAGTTCACAGATCACAGACCACAGTTCACTGTTCACAGATCACAGTTCACAGTACACAGTCTTCATTTCATACTTCACAGTTCGCAGTTCACAGTTCACTGTTCACAGGTCACAGTTCACAGTCCACTGTTCACAGTTCACAGTTCTCAGTTCACAGATCACAGTTCACGGACTTCATTTCACAATTCAGTTTTCACAGTTCACAGTTCACAGTTCTCAGTTCACAGATCACAGTTCACAGTCTTCATTTCACAGTTCACAGTTCACAGTTCACAGATCACAGACCACAGTTCACTGTTCACAGATCACAGTTCACAGTTCACATTTCACAGTCTTCATTTCACACTTCAGTCTTCACAGTGCACAGTTCACAGTCCACAGATCACAGTTCACAGTTCTCAGTTCACAGATCACAGTTCACAGTCTTCATTTCACACTTCACAGTTCGCAGTTCACAGTTCAAAGATCACAGTTCACAGTTCACAGTTCACAGTACACAGTCCACAGTTCACTATTCACAGCTCACAGTTCTCAGTTCACAGATCACAGTTCACAGTCTTCATTTCACACTTCACAGTTCGCAGTTCACAGTTCAAAGATCACAGTTCACAGTTCACAGTTCACAGTTCACAGTACACAGTCCACAGTTCACTATTCACAGCTCACAGTTCTCAGTTCACAGATCACAGTTCACAGTCTTCATTTCACACTTGACAGTTCGCAGTTCACAGTTCACAGTTCACAGTTCACACTTCACAGTTCTCCGATCACAGTATTCATTTCACACTTCACAGTTCGCAGTTCACAGTTGACAGTTCACAGTCCACTGTTCAGTATTCACAGTTCACAGTTCTCAGTTCACAGATCACAGTTCACAGTCTTCATTTCACAATTCACAGTTCACAGATGACAGTTCACAGTTCACAGTTCACAGTTCACAGTTCACAGTTTACAGTTCTCAGTTCACAGTTCACAGTTCACAGTTCACAGTTCACAGTCCACAGTTCACAGTTCACAGTTCTCAGTTCACAGATCACAGTTCACAGTCTTCATTTCACAGTTCACAGTTCACAGTTCACAGTTCCCCGTTCACAGTATTCATTTCACACTTCACAGTTCGTAGTTCACAGTTGGCAGTTCACAGTCCACAGTTCACTATTCACAGTTCACAATTCACAGCTCACAGTTCACAGTTCACAGTTCACAGTTCACAGTTCACAGTTCACAGTTCACAGTTCACAGTTCACTGTTCACAGATCACAGTTCACAGTACACAGTCTTCATTTCATACTTCACAGTTCGCAGTTCACAGTTCACTGTTCACAGGTCACAGTTCACAGTCCACTGTTCACAGTTCACAGTTCTCAGTTCACAGATCACAGTTCACGGACTTCATTTCACAATTCAGTTTTCACAGTTCACAGTTCACAGTTCTCAGTTCACAGATCACAGTTCACAGTCTTCATTTCACAGTTCACAGTTCACAGTTCACAGATCACAGACCACAGTTCACTGTTCACAGATCACAGTTCACAGTTCACATTTCACAGTCTTCATTTCACACTTCAGTCTTCACAGTGCACAGTTCACAGTCCACAGATCACAGTTCACAGTTCTCAGTTCACAGATCACAGTTCACAGTCTTCATTTCACACTTCACAGTTCGCAGTTCACAGTTCAAAGATCACAGTTCACAGTTCACAGTTCACAGTACACAGTCCACAGTTCACTATTCACAGCTCACAGTTCTCAGTTCACAGATCACAGTTCACAGTCTTCATTTCACACTTCACAGTTCGCAGTTCACAGTTCAAAGATCACAGTTCACAGTTCACAGTACACAGTCCACAGTCCACAGTTCACTATTCACAGCTCACAGTTCTCAGTTCACAGATCACAGTTCACAGTCTTCATTTCACACTTCACAGTTCGCAGTTCACAGTTCACAGATCACAGTTCACAGTTCACAGTTCACACTTCACAGTTCTCCGATCACAGTATTCATTTCACACTTCACAGTTCGCAGTTCACAGTTGACAGTTCACAGTCCACTGTTCAGTATTCACAGTTCACAGTTCTCAGTTCACAGATCACAGTTCACAGTCTTCATTTCACAATTCACAGTTCACAGATGACAGTTCACAGTTCACAGTTCACAGTTCACAGTTCACAGTTTACAGTTCTCAGTTCACAGTTCACAGTTCACAGTTCACAGTTCACAGTCCACAGTTCACAGTTCACAGTTCTCAGTTCACAGATCACAGTTCACAGTCTTCATTTCACAGTTCACAGTTCACAGTTCCCCGTTCACAGTATTCATTTCACACTTCACAGTTCGTAGTTCACAGTTGGCAGTTCACAGTCCACAGTTCACTATTCACAGTTCACAATTCACAGCTCACAGTTCACAGTTCACAGTTCACAATTCACAGTTCACAGTTCACAGTCCACAGTTCACCATTCACATCTCACAGTTCTCAGTTCACAGATCACAGTTCACAGTCTCCATTTCACACTTCACAGTTCGCAGTTCACAGTTCACAGATCACAGTTCACAGTTCACAGTTCACACTTCACAGTTCACAGATCACAGTTCTCAGTTCACAGATCTCAGTTCACAGTTCACAGTTCACAGTTCACAGATCACAGACCACAGTTCACTGTTCACAGATCACAGTTCACAGTACACAGTCTTCATTTCATACTTCACAGTTCGCAGTTCACAGTTCACTGTTCACAGGTCACAGTTCACAGTCCACTGTTCACAGTTCACAGTTCTCAGTTCACAGATCACAGTTCACGGACTTCATTTCACAATTCAGTTTTCACAGTTCACAGTTCACAGTTCTCAGTTCACAGATCACAGTTCACAGTCTTCATTTCACAGTTCACAGTTCACAGTTCACAGATCACAGACCACAGTTCACTGTTCACAGATCACAGTTCACAGTTCACATTTCACAGTCTTCATTTCACACTTCAGTCTTCACAGTGCACAGTTCACAGTCCACAGATCACAGTTCACAGTTCTCAGTTCACAGATCACAGTTCACAGTCTTCATTTCACACTTCACAGTTCGCAGTTCACAGTTCAAAGATCACAGTTCACAGTTCACAGTTCACAGTACACAGTCCACAGTTCACTATTCACAGCTCACAGTTCTCAGTTCACAGATCACAGTTCACAGTCTTCATTTCACACTTCACAGTTCGCAGTTCACAGTTCAAAGATCACAGTTCACAGTTCACAGTTCACAGTACACAGTCCACAGTTCACTATTCACAGCTCACAGTTCTCAGTTCACAGATCACAGTTCACAGTCTTCATTTCACACTTCACAGTTCGCAGTTCACAGTTCACAGATCACAGTTCACAGTTCACAGTTCACACTTCACAGTTCTCCGATCACAGTATTCATTTCACACTTCACAGTTCGCAGTTCACAGTTGACAGTTCACAGTCCACTGTTCAGTATTCACAGTTCACAGTTCTCAGTTCACAGATCACAGTTCACAGTCTTCATTTCACAATTCACAGTTCACAGATGACAGTTCACAGTTCACAGTTCACAGTTCACAGTTCACAGTTCACAGTTTACAGTTCTCAGTTCACAGTTCACAGTTCACAGTTCACAGTTCACAGTCCACAGTTCACAGTTCACAGTTCTCAGTTCACAGATCACAGTTCACAGTCTTCATTTCACAGTTCACAGTTCACAGTTCACAGTTCCCCGTTCACAGTATTCATTTCACACTTCACAGTTCGTAGTTCACAGTTGGCAGTTCACAGTCCACAGTTCACTATTCACAGTTCACAATTCACAGCTCACAGTTCACAGTTCACAGTTCACAGTTCACAGTTCACAGTTCACAGTTCACTGTTCACAGATCACAGTTCACAGTACACAGTCTTCATTTCATACTTCACAGTTCGCAGTTCACAGTTCACTGTTCACAGGTCACAGTTCACAGTCCACTGTTCACAGTTCACAGTTCTCAGTTCACAGATCACAGTTCACGGACTTCATTTCACAATTCAGTTTTCACAGTTCACAGTTCACAGTTCTCAGTTCACAGATCACAGTTCACAGTCTTCATTTCACAGTTCACAGTTCACAGTTCACAGATCACAGACCACAGTTCACTGTTCACAGATCACAGTTCACAGTTCACATTTCACAGTCTTCATTTCACACTTCAGTCTTCACAGTGCACAGTTCACAGTCCACAGATCACAGTTCACAGTTCTCAGTTCACAGATCACAGTTCACAGTCTTCATTTCACACTTCACAGTTCGCAGTTCACAGTTCAAAGATCACAGTTCACAGTTCACAGTTCACAGTACACAGTCCACAGTTCTCTATTCACAGCTCACAGTTCTGAGTTCACAGATCACAGTTCACAGTATTCATTTCACACTTCACAGTTCGCAGTTCACAGTTGACAGTTCACAGTCCACTGTTCAGTATTCACAGTTCACAGTTCTCAGTTCACAGATCACAGTTCACAGTCTTCATTTCACACTTCAGTCTTCACAGTGCACAGTTCACAGTTCACTGTTCACAGATCACAGTTCACAGTACACAGTCTTCATTTCATACTTCACAGTTCGCAGTTCACAGTTCACTGTTCACAGGTCACAGTTCACAGTCCACTGTTCACAGTTCACAGTTCTCAGTTCACAGATCACAGTTCACGGACTTCATTTCACAATTCAGTTTTCACAGTTCACAGTTCACAGTTCTCAGTTCACAGATCACAGTTCACAGTCTTCATTTCACAGTTCACAGTTCACAGTCCACAGATCACAGTTCACAGTTCTCAGTTCACAGATCACAGTTCACAGTCTTCATTTCACACTTCACAGTTCGCAGTTCACAGTTCAAAGATCACAGTTCACAGTTCACAGTTCACAGTACACAGTCCACAGTTCACTATTCACAGCTCACAGTTCTCAGTTCACAGATCACAGTTCACAGTCTTCATTTCACACTTCACAGTTCGCAGTTCACAGTTCAAAGATCACAGTTCACAGTTCACAGTTCACAGTACACAGTCCACAGTTCACTATTCACAGCTCACAGTTCTCAGTTCACAGATCACAGTTCACAGTCTTCATTTCACACTTGACAGTTCGCAGTTCACAGTTCACAGTTCACAGTTCACACTTCACAGTTCTCCGATCACAGTATTCATTTCACACTTCACAGTTCGCAGTTCACAGTTGACAGTTCACAGTCCACTGTTCAGTATTCACAGTTCACAGTTCTCAGTTCACAGATCACAGTTCACAGTCTTCATTTCACAATTCACAGTTCACAGATGACAGTTCACAGTTCACAGTTCACAGTTCACAGTTCACAGTTTACAGTTCTCAGTTCACAGTTCACAGTTCACAGTTCACAGTTCACAGTCCACAGTTCACAGTTCACAGTTCTCAGTTCACAGATCACAGTTCACAGTCTTCATTTCACAGTTCACAGTTCACAGTTCACAGTTCCCCGTTCACAGTATTCATTTCACACTTCACAGTTCGTAGTTCACAGTTGGCAGTTCACAGTCCACAGTTCACTATTCACAGTTCACAATTCACAGCTCACAGTTCACAGTTCACAGTTCACAGTTCACAGTTCACAGTTCACAGTTCACAGTTCACAGTTCACTGTTCACAGATCACAGTTCACAGTACACAGTCTTCATTTCATACTTCACAGTTCGCAGTTCACAGTTCACTGTTCACAGGTCACAGTTCACAGTCCACTGTTCACAGTTCACAGTTCTCAGTTCACAGATCACAGTTCACGGACTTCATTTCACAATTCAGTTTTCACAGTTCACAGTTCACAGTTCTCAGTTCACAGATCACAGTTCACAGTCTTCATTTCACAGTTCACAGTTCACAGTTCACAGATCACAGACCACAGTTCACTGTTCACAGATCACAGTTCACAGTTCACATTTCACAGTCTTCATTTCACACTTCAGTCTTCACAGTGCACAGTTCACAGTCCACAGATCACAGTTCACAGTTCTCAGTTCACAGATCACAGTTCACAGTCTTCATTTCACACTTCACAGTTCGCAGTTCACAGTTCAAAGATCACAGTTCACAGTTCACAGTTCACAGTACACAGTCCACAGTTCACTATTCACAGCTCACAGTTCTCAGTTCACAGATCACAGTTCACAGTCTTCATTTCACACTTCACAGTTCGCAGTTCACAGTTCAAAGATCACAGTTCACAGTTCACAGTACACAGTCCACAGTCCACAGTTCACTATTCACAGCTCACAGTTCTCAGTTCACAGATCACAGTTCACAGTCTTCATTTCACACTTCACAGTTCGCAGTTCACAGTTCACAGATCACAGTTCACAGTTCACAGTTCACACTTCACAGTTCTCCGATCACAATATTCATTTCACACTTCACAGTTCGCAGTTCACAGTTGACAGTTCACAGTCCACTGTTCAGTATTCACAGTTCACAGTTCTCAGTTCACAGATCACAGTTCACAGTCTTCATTTCACAATTCACAGTTCACAGATGACAGTTCACAGTTCACAGTTCACAGTTCACAGTTCACAGTTTACAGTTCTCAGTTCACAGTTCACAGTTCACAGTTCACAGTTCACAGTCCACAGTTCACAGTTCACAGTTCTCAGTTCACAGATCACAGTTCACAGTCTTCATTTCACAGTTCACAGTTCACAGTTCCCCGTTCACAGTATTCATTTCACACTTCACAGTTCGTAGTTCACAGTTGGCAGTTCACAGTCCACAGTTCACTATTCACAGTTCACAATTCACAGCTCACAGTTCACAGTTCACAGTTCACAATTCACAGTTCACAGTTCACAGTCCACAGTTCACCATTCACATCTCACAGTTCTCAGTTCACAGATCACAGTTCACAGTCTCCATTTCACACTTCACAGTTCGCAGTTCACAGTTCACAGATCACAGTTCACAGTTCACAGTTCACACTTCACAGTTCACAGATCACAGTTCTCAGTTCACAGATCTCAGTTCACAGTTCACAGTTCACAGTTCACAGATCACAGACCACAGTTCACTGTTCACAGATCACAGTTCACAGTACACAGTCTTCATTTCATACTTCACAGTTCGCAGTTCACAGTTCACTGTTCACAGGTCACAGTTCACAGTCCACTGTTCACAGTTCACAGTTCTCAGTTCACAGATCACAGTTCACGGACTTCATTTCACAATTCAGTTTTCACAGTTCACAGTTCACAGTTCTCAGTTCACAGATCACAGTTCACAGTCTTCATTTCACAGTTCACAGTTCACAGTTCACAGATCACAGACCACAGTTCACTGTTCACAGATCACAGTTCACAGTTCACATTTCACAGTCTTCATTTCACACTTCAGTCTTCACAGTGCACAGTTCACAGTCCACAGATCACAGTTCACAGTTCTCAGTTCACAGATCACAGTTCACAGTCTTCATTTCACACTTCACAGTTCGCAGTTCACAGTTCAAAGATCACAGTTCACAGTTCACAGTTCACAGTACACAGTCCACAGTTCACTATTCACAGCTCACAGTTCTCAGTTCACAGATCACAGTTCACAGTCTTCATTTCACACTTCACAGTTCGCAGTTCACAGTTCAAAGATCACAGTTCACAGTTCACAGTTCACAGTACACAGTCCACAGTTCACTATTCACAGCTCACAGTTCTCAGTTCACAGATCACAGTTCACAGTCTTCATTTCACACTTCACAGTTCGCAGTTCACAGTTCACAGATCACAGTTCACAGTTCACAGTTCACACTTCACAGTTCTCCGATCACAGTATTCATTTCACACTTCACAGTTCGCAGTTCACAGTTGACAGTTCACAGTCCACTGTTCAGTATTCACAGTTCACAGTTCTCAGTTCACAGATCACAGTTCACAGTCTTCATTTCACAATTCACAGTTCACAGATGACAGTTCACAGTTCACAGTTCACAGTTCACAGTTCACAGTTCACAGTTTACAGTTCTCAGTTCACAGTTCACAGTTCACAGTTCACAGTTCACAGTCCACAGTTCACAGTTCACAGTTCTCAGTTCACAGATCACAGTTCACAGTCTTCATTTCACAGTTCACAGTTCACAGTTCACAGTTCCCCGTTCACAGTATTCATTTCACACTTCACAGTTCGTAGTTCACAGTTGGCAGTTCACAGTCCACAGTTCACTATTCACAGTTCACAATTCACAGCTCACAGTTCACAGTTCACAGTTCACAGTTCACAGTTCACAGTTCACAGTTCACTGTTCACAGATCACAGTTCACAGTACACAGTCTTCATTTCATACTTCACAGTTCGCAGTTCACAGTTCACTGTTCACAGGTCACAGTTCACAGTCCACTGTTCACAGTTCACAGTTCTCAGTTCACAGATCACAGTTCACGGACTTCATTTCACAATTCAGTTTTCACAGTTCACAGTTCACAGTTCTCAGTTCACAGATCACAGTTCACAGTCTTCATTTCACAGTTCACAGTTCACAGTTCACAGATCACAGACCACAGTTCACTGTTCACAGATCACAGTTCACAGTTCACATTTCACAGTCTTCATTTCACACTTCAGTCTTCACAGTGCACAGTTCACAGTCCACAGATCACAGTTCACAGTTCTCAGTTCACAGATCACAGTTCACAGTCTTCATTTCACACTTCACAGTTCGCAGTTCACAGTTCAAAGATCACAGTTCACAGTTCACAGTTCACAGTACACAGTCCACAGTTCTCTATTCACAGCTCACAGTTCTGAGTTCACAGATCACAGTTCACAGTATTCATTTCACACTTCACAGTTCGCAGTTCACAGTTGACAGTTCACAGTCCACTGTTCAGTATTCACAGTTCACAGTTCTCAGTTCACAGATCACAGTTCACAGTCTTCATTTCACAATTCACAGTTCACAGATGACAGTTCACAGTTCACAGTTCACAGTTCACAGTTCACAGTTTACAGTTCTCAGTTCACAGTTCACAGTTCACAGTTCACAGTTCACAGTCCACAGTTCACAGTTCACAGTTCTCAGTTCACAGATCACAATTCACAGTCTTCATTTCACAGTTCACAGTTCACAGTTCACAGTTCCCCGTTCACAGTATTCATTTCACACTTCACAGTTCGTAGTTCACAGTTGGCAGTTCACAGTCCACAGTTCACTATTCACAGTTCACAATTCACAGCTCACAGTTCACAGTTCACAGTTCACAGTTCACAGTTCACAGTTCACAGTTCACAGTTTACAGTTCTCAGTTTACAGTTCTCATTTCACAGTTGACAGTTCACAGTTCACACTTCACAGTTCACAGTTCACAGTCCACAGTTCACTGTTCACAATTCACAGTTCACAGTTCACAGTTCACTGTTCACTGTTCACTGTTCACTGTTCACAGTTCACAGTGTTCATTTCACAATTCACAGTTCGCAGTTAACAGTTCACAGATCACAGTTCACAGATCACAGTTCACAGTTCACAGTTCACAGTTCACAGTTCACAGTTTACAGTTCTCAGTTCACAGTTCACAGTCCACGGTCCACAGTTCACAGTTCACAGTTCTCAGTTCACAGATCACAGTTCACAGTCTTCATTTCACAGTTCACATTTCGCAGTTCACAGTTTACAGTTCTCAGTTCACAGTTCACAGTTCACAGTTCACAGTCCACAGTTCACAGTTCACATTTCACAGTCTTCATTTCACACTTCAGTCTTCACAGTGCACAGTTCACAGTCCACAGATCACAGTTCACAGTTCTCAGTTCACAGATCATAGTTCACAGTCTTCATTTCACACTTCACAGTTCGCAATTCACAGTTCAAAGATCACAGTTCACAGTTCACAGTTCACAGTACACAGTCCACAGTTCACTATTCACAGCTCACAGTTCTCAGTTCACAGATCACAGTTCACAGTCTCCATTTCACACTTCACAGTTCGCAGATCACAGTTCACAGATCACAGTTCACAGTTCACAGTTCACACTTCACAGTTCACAGATCACAGTTCTCAGTTCACAGATCTCAGTTCACAGTTCACAGTTCACAGTTCACAGATCACAGACCACAGTTCACTGTTCACAGATCACAGTTCACAGTACACAGTCTTCATTTCATACTTCACAGTTCGCAGTTCACAGTTCACTGTTCACAGGTCACAGTTCACAGTCCACTGTTCACAGTTCACAGTTCTCAGTTCACAGATCACAGTTCACGGACTTCATTTCACAATTCAGTTTTCACAGTTCACAGTTCACAGTTCTCAGTTCACAGATCACAGTTCACAGTCTTCATTTCACAGTTCACAGTTCACAGTTCACAGATCACAGATCACAGACCACAGTTCACTGTTCACAGATCACAGTTCACAGTTCACATTTCACAGTCTTCATTTCACACTTCAGTCTTCACAGTGCACAGTTCACAGTCCACAGATCACAGTTCACAGTTCTCAGTTCACAGATCACAGTTCACAGTCTTCATTTCACACTTCACAGTTCGCAGTTCACAGTTCAAAGATCACAGTTCACAGTTCACAGTTCACAGTACACAGTCCACAGTTCACTATTCACAGCTCACAGTTCTCAGTTCACAGATCACAGTTCACAGTCTTCATTTCACACTTCACAGTTCGCAGTTCACAGTTCAAAGATCACAGTTCACAGTTCACAGTTCACAGTACACAGTCCACAGTTCACTATTCACAGCTCACAGTTCTCAGTTCACAGATCACAGTTCACAGTCTTCATTTCACACTTCACAGTTCGCAGTTCACAGTTCACAGATCACAGTTCACAGTTCACAGTTCACACTTCACAGTTCTCCGATCACAGTATTCATTTCACACTTCACAGTTCGCAGTTCACAGTTGACAGTTCACAGTCCACTGTTCAGTATTCACAGTTCACAGTTCTCAGTTCACAGATCACAGTTCACAGTCTTCATTTCACAATTCACAGTACACAGATCACAGTTCACAGTTCACAGTTCACAGTTCACAGTTTACAGTTCTCAGTTCACAGTTCACAGTTCACAGTTCACAGTTCACAGTCCACAGTTCACAGTTCACAGTTCTCAGTTCACAGATCACAGTTCACAGTCTTCATTTCACAGTTCACAGTTCACAGTTCACAGTTCCCCGTTCACAGTATTCATTTCACACTTCACAGTTCGTAGTTCACAGTTGGCAGTTCACAGTCCACAGTTCACTATTCACAGTTCACAATTCACAGCTCACAGTTCACAGTTCACAGTTCACAGCTCACAGTTCACAGTTCACAGTTCACAGTTCACAGTTCACAGTTCACAGTTCACAGTTCACAGTTCACAGTTCACAGTTTACAGTTCTCAGTTTACAGTTCTCATTTCACAGTTGACAGTTCACAGTTCACACTTCACAGTTCACAGTTCACAGTCCACAGTTCACTGTTCACAATTCACAGTTCACAGTTCACAGTTCACAGTTCACAGTTCACTGTTCACTGTTCACTGTTCACAGTTCACAGTGTTCATTTCACAATTCACAGTTCGCAGTTAACAGTTCACAGATCACAGTTCACAGATCACAGTTCACAGTTCACAGTTCACAGTTCACAGTTCACAGTTCACAGTTCACAGTTTACAGTTCTCAGTTCACAGTTCACAGTTCACAGTCCACGGTCCACAGTTCACAGTTCACAGTTCACAGTTCTCAGTTCACAGATCACAGTTCACAGTCTTCATTTCACAGTTCACAGTTCGCAGTTCACAGTTTACAGTTCTCAGTTCACAGTTCACAGTTCAAAGATCACAGTTCACAGTTCACAGTTCACAGTACACAGTCCACAGTTCACTATTCACAGCTCACAGTTCTCAGTTCACAGATCACAGTTCACAGTCTTCATTTCACACTTCACAGTTCGCAGTTCACAGTTCACTGATCACAGTTCACAGTTCACAGTTCCTAGTTCACAGATCACTGTTCACAGTTTACAGTTCTCAGTTTACAGTTCTCATTTCACAGTTGACAGTTGACAGTTCACAGTTCACACTTCACAGTTCACAGTTCACAGTCCACAGTTCACTGTTCACAATTGACAGTTCACAGTTCACAGTTCACTGTTCACTGTTCACAGTTCACAGTTCACTGTTCACAATTCACAGTTCACAGTTCACAGTTCACTGTTCACTGTTCTCAGTTCACAGTCTTCATTTCACAATTCACAGTTCACAGATCACAGTTCACAGTTCACAGTTCACAGTTTACAGTTCTCAGTTCACAGTCCACAGTTCACAGTTCACAGTTCACGGTTCACAGTTCCCCGTTCACAGTATTCATTTCACACTTCACAGTTCGTAGTTCACAGTTGGCAGTTCACAGTCCACAGTTCACTATTCACAGTTCACAATTCACAGTTCACAGTTCACAGTTCACAGTTCACAGTTCACAGTTCACAGTTCACAGTTCACTGTTCACTGTTCACAGATCACAGTTCACAGTACACAGTCTTCATTTCATACTTCACAGTTCGCAGTTCACAGTTCACTGTTCACAGGTCACAGTTCACAGTCCACTGTTCACAGTTCACAGTTCTCAGTTCACAGATCACAGTTCACGGACTTCATTTCACAATTCAGTTTTCACAGTTCACAGTTCACAGTTCTCAGTTCACAGATCACAGTTCACAGTCTTCATTTCACAGTTCACAGTTCACAGTTCACAGATCACAGACCACAGTTCACTGTTCACAGATCACAGTTCACAGTTCACATTTCACAGTCTTCATTTCACACTTCAGTCTTCACAGTGCACAGTTCACAGTCCACAGATCACAGTTCACAGTTCTCAGTTCACAGATCGCAGTTCACAGTCTTCATTTCACACTTCACAGTTCGCAGTTCACAGTTCAAAGATCACAGTTCACAGTTCACAGTTCACAGTACACAGTCCACAGTTCACTATTCACAGCTCACAGTTCTCAGTTCACAGATCACAGTTCACAGTCTTCATTTCACACTTCACAGTTCGCAGTTCACAGTTCAAAGATCACAGTTCACAGTTCACAGTTCACAGTACACAGTCCACAGTTCACTATTCACAGCTCACAGTTCTCAGTTCACAGATCACAGTTCACAGTCTTCATTTCACACTTCACAGTTCGCAGTTCACAGTTCACAGATCACAGTTCACAGTTCACAGTTCACACTTCACAGTTCTCCGATCACAGTATTCATTTCACACTTCACAGTTCGCAGTTCACAGTTGACAGTTCACAGTCCACTGTTCAGTATTCACAGTTCACAGTTCTCAGTTCACAGATCACAGTTCACAGTCTTCATTTCACAATTCACAGTTCACAGATCACAGTTCACAGTTCACAGTTCACAGTTCACAGTTCACAGTTCACAGTACACAGTCCACAGTTCACTATTCACAGCGCACAGTTCTCAGTTCACAGATCACAGTTCACAGTCTTCATTTCACACTTCACAGTTCGCAGTTCACAGTTCAAAGATCACAGTTCACAGTTCACAGTTCACAGTACACAGTCCACAGTTCACTATTCACAGCTCACAGTTCTCAGTTCACAGATCACAGTTCACAGTCTTCATTTCACACTTCACAGTTCGCAGTTCACAGTTCACAGATCACAGTTCACAGTTCACAGTTCACACTTCACAGTTCTCCGATCACAGTATTCATTTCACACTTCACAGTTCGCAGTTCACAGTTGACAGTTCACAGTCCACTGTTCAGTATTCACAGTTCACAGTTCTCAGTTCACAGATCACAGTTCACAGTCTTCATTTCACAATTCACAGTTCACAGATCACAGTTCACAGTTCACAGTTCACAGTTCACAGTTCACAGTTCACAGTTTAAAGTTCTCAGTTCACAGTTCACAGTTCACAGTTCACAGTTCACAGTTCACAGTCCACAGTTCACAGTTCACAGTTCTCAGTTCACAGATCACAGTTCACAGTCTTCATTTCACAGTTCACAGTTCACAGTTCACAGTTCCCCGTTCACAGTATTCATTTCACACTTCACAGTTCGTAGTTCACAGTTGGCAGTTCACAGTCCACAGTTCACTATTCACAGTTCACAATTCACAGCTCACAGTTCACAGTTCACAGTTCACAGTTCACAGTTCACAGTTCACAGTTCACAGTTCACAGTTCACAGTTCACAGTTTACAGTTCTCAGTTTACAGTTCTCATTTCACAGTTGACAGTTCACAGTTCATACTTCACAGTTCACAGTTCACAGTCCACAGTTCACTGTTCACAATTCACAGTTCACAGTTCACAGTTCACTGTTCACTGTTCACTGTTCACAGTTCACAGTGTTCATTTCACAATTCACAGTTCGCAGTTAACAGTTCACAGATCACAGTTCACAGATCACAGTTCACAGTTCACAGTTCACAGTTCACAGTTCACAGTTTACAGTTCTCAGTTCACAGTTCACAGTCCACGGTCCACAGTTCACAGTTCACAGTTCTCAGTTCACAGATCACAGTTCACAGTCTTCATTTCACAGTTCACAGTTCGCAGTTCACAGTTTACAGTTCTCAGTTCACAGTTCACAGTTCACAGTTCACAGTCCACAGTTCACAGTTCACATTTCACAGTCTTCATTTCACACTTCAGTCTTCACAGTGCACAGTTCACAGTCCACAGATCACAGTTCACAGTTCTCAGTTCACAGATCATAGTTCACAGTCTTCATTTCACACTTCACAGTTCGCAGTTCACAGTTCAAAGATCACAGTTCACAGTTCACAGTTCACAGTACACAGTCCACAGTTCACTATTCACAGCTCACAGTTCTCAGTTCACAGTTCACAGATCACAGTTCACAGTTCACAGTTCCTAGTTCACAGATCACTGTTCACAGTTTACAGTTCTCAGTTTACAGTTCTCATTTCACAGTTGACAGTTCACAGTTCACAGTTCACAGTTCACAGTCCACAGTTCACAGTTCACAGTTCACTGTTCACAATTCACAGTTCACAGTCTTCATTTCACAGTTCACAGTTCACAGTTCACAGTTCACAGTTCACAGTTCCCCGTTCACAGTATTCATTTCACACTTCACAGTTCGTAGTTCACAGTTGGCAGTTCACAGTCCACAGTTCACTATTCACAGTTCACAATTCACAGCTCACAGTTCACAGTTCACAGTTCACAGTTCACAGTTCACAGTTCACAGTTCACAGTTCACAGTTCACAGTTTACAGTTCTCAGTTTACAGTTCTCATTTCACAGTTGACAGTTCACAGTTCACACTTCACAGTTCACAGTTCACAGTCCACAGTTCACTGTTCACAATTCACAGTTCACAGTTCACAGTTCACAGTTCACAGTTCACAGTTCACAGTTCACTGTTCACTGTTCACTGTTCACAGTTCACAGTGTTCATTTCACAATTCACAGTTCGCAGTTAACAGTTCACAGATCACAGTTCACAGATCACAGTTCACAGTTCACAGTTCACAGTTCACAGTTCACAGTTCACAGTTCACAGTTCACAGTTTACAGTTCTCAGTTCACAGTTCACAGTCCACGGTCCACAGTTCACAGTTCACAGTTCACAGTTCTCAGTTCACAGATCACAGTTCACAGTCTTCATTTCACAGTTCACAGTTCGCAGTTCACAGTTTACAGTTCTCAGTTCACAGTTCACAGTTCAAAGATCACAGTTCACAGTTCACAGTTCACAGTACACAGTCCACAGTTCACTATTCACAGCTCACAGTTCTCAGTTCACAGATCACAGTTCACAGTCTTCATTTCACACTTCACAGTTCGCAGTTCACAGTTCACTGATCACAGTTCACAGTTCACAGTTCCTAGTTCACAGATCACTGTTCACAGTTTACAGTTCTCAGTTTACAGTTCTCATTTCACAGTTGATAGTTGACAGTTCACAGTTCACACTTCACAGTTCACAGTTCACAGTCCACAGTTCACTGTTCACAATTGACAGTTCACAGTTCACAGTTCACTGTTCACTGTTCACAGTTCACAGTTCACTGTTCACAATTCACAGTTCACAGTTCACAGTTCACTGTTCACTGTTCACAGTTCACAGTCTTCATTTCACAATTCACAGTTCACAGATCACAGTTCACAGTTCACAGTTCACAGTTTACAGTTCTCAGTTCACAGTCCACAGTTCACAGTTCACAGTTCACGGTTCACAGTTCCCCGTTCACAGTATTCATTTCACACTTCACAGTTCGCAGTTCACAGTTCACAGTTCACAGTTCGCAGTTCACAGTTCACAGATCACAGACCACAGTTCACTATTCACAGATCACAGTTCACAGTACACAGTCTTCATTTCATACTTCACAGTTCGCAGTTCACAGTTCACAGTTCACAGGTCACAGTTCACAGTCCACTGTTCACAGTTCACAGTTCTCAGTTCACAGATCACAGTTCACAGACTTCATTTCACAATTCAGTCTTCACAGTGCACAGCTCACAGTCCACAGATCACAGTTCACAGTTCACAGTTCACAGTTCACAGTTGACAGTTCACAGATCACAGTTCACAGTTCACAGTCCACAGTTCACAGTTCACAGTTCACAGTACACAGTCCACAGTTCACTATTCACAGCTCACAGTTCTCAGTTCACAGTTCACAGATCACAGTTCACAGTTCACAGTTCCTAGTTCACAGATCACTGTTCACAGTTTACAGTTCTCAGTTTACAGTTCTCATTTCACAGTTGACAGTTCACAGTTCACAGTTCACAGTTCACAGTCCACAGTTCACAGTTCACAGTTCACTGTTCACAATTCACAGTTCACAGTCTTCATTTCACAGTTCACAGTTCACAGTTCACAGTTCACAGTTCACAGTTCCCCGTTCACAGTATTCATTTCACACTTCACAGTTCGTAGTTCACAGTTGGCAGTTCACAGTCCACAGTTCACTATTCACAGTTCACAATTCACAGCTCACAGTTCACAGTTCACAGTTCACAGTTCACAGTTCACAGTTCACAGTTCACAGTTCACAGTTTACAGTTCTCAGTTTACAGTTCTCATTTCACAGTTGACAGTTCACAGTTCACACTTCACAGTTCACAGTTCACAGTCCACAGTTCACTGTTCACAATTCACAGTTCACAGTTCACAGTTCACAGTTCACAGTTCACAGTTCACTGTTCACTGTTCACTGTTCACAGTTCACAGTGTTCATTTCACAATTCACAGTTCGCAGTTAACAGTTCACAGATCACAGTTCACAGATCACAGTTCACAGTTCACAGTTCACAGTTCACAGTTCACAGTTCACAGTTCACAGTTCACAGTTTACAGTTCTCAGTTCACAGTTCACAGTCCACGGTCCACAGTTCACAGTTCACAGTTCACAGTTCTCAGTTCACAGATCACAGTTCACAGTCTTCATTTCACAGTTCACAGTTCGCAGTTCACAGTTTACAGTTCTCAGTTCACAGTTCACAGTTCAAAGATCACAGTTCACAGTTCACAGTTCACAGTACACAGTCCACAGTTCACTATTCACAGCTCACAGTTCTCAGTTCACAGATCACAGTTCACAGTCTTCATTTCACACTTCACAGTTCGCAGTTCACAGTTCACTGATCACAGTTCACAGTTCACAGTTCCTAGTTCACAGATCACTGTTCACAGTTTACAGATCTCAGTTTACAGTTCTCATTTCACAGTTGATAGTTGACAGTTCACAGTTCACACTTCACAGTTCACAGTTCACAGTCCACAGTTCACTGTTCACAATTGACAGTTCACAGTTCACAGTTCACTGTTCACTGTTCACAGTTCACAGTTCACTGTTCACAATTCACAGTTCACAGTTCACAGTTCACTGTTCACTGTTCACAGTTCACAGTCTTCATTTCACAATTCACAGTTCACAGATCACAGTTCACAGTTCACAGTTCACAGTTTACAGTTCTCAGTTCACAGTCCACAGTTCACAGTTCACAGTTCACGGTTCACAGTTCCCCGTTCACAGTATTCATTTCACACTTCACAGTTCGCAGTTCACAGTTCACAGTTCACAGTTCGCAGTTCACAGTTCACAGATCACAGACCACAGTTCACTATTCACAGATCACAGTTCACAGTACACAGTCTTCATTTCATACTTCACAGTTCGCAGTTCACAGTTCACAGTTCACAGGTCACAGTTCACAGTCCACTGTTCACAGTTCACAGTTCTCAGTTCACAGATCACAGTTCACAGACTTCATTTCACAATTCAGTCTTCACAGTGCACAGCTCACAGTCCACAGATCACAGTTCACAGTTCACAGTTCACAGTTCACAGTTGACAGTTCACAGATCACAGTTCACAGTTCACAGTCCACAGTTCACTATTCACAGCTCACAGTTCTCAGTTCTCAGATCACAGATCACAGTTCACAGTTCACAGTTCACAGATCACAGACCACAGTTCACTGTTCACAGATCACAGTTCACAGTTCACAGTTCACATTTCACAGTCTTCATTTCACACTTCAGTCTTCACAGTGCACAGTTCACAGTCCACAGATCACAGTTCACAGTTCTCAGTTCACAGATCACAGTTCACAGTCTTCATTTCACACTTCACAGTTCGCAGTTCACAGTTCAAAGATCACAGTTCACAGTTCACAGTTCACAGTACACAGTCCACAGTTCACTATTCACAGCTCACAGTTCTCAGTTCACAGATCACAGTTCACAGTCTTCATTTCACACTTCACAGTTCGCAGTTCACAGTTCACAGATCACAGTTCACAGTTCACAGTTCACACTTCACAGTTCTCCGATCACAGTATTCATTTCACACTTCACAGTTCGCAGTTCACAGTTGACAGTTCACAGTCCACAGTTCAGTATTCACAGTTCACAGTTTTCAGTTCACAGATCACAGTTCACAGTCTTCATTTCACACTTAACAGTTCACAGTCTTCATTTCACACTTAACAGTTCGCAGTTCACAGTTCACAGATCACAGTTCACAGTTCACAGTTCACAGTTCACAGTTCACAGTTCACAGTTCACAGTCCACGGATGACAGTTCACAGTCTTCATTTCACACTTCACAGTTCGCAGATCACAGTTCACAGTTCACAGTTCACAGTTCACAGATCACTGTTCACAGTTTACAGTTATCAGTTTACAGTTCTCATTTCACAGTTGACAGTTCACAGCTCACAGTTCACAGATCACAGTTCACAGATTACAGTTCACAGTTGACAGTTGACAGTTCACAGTGCACACTTCACAGTTCACAGTCCACAGTTCACTGTTCACAGGTCACAGTTCACAGTCCACTGTTCACAGTTCACAGTTCTCAGTTCACAGATCACAGTTCACAGACTTCATTTCACAATTCAGTTTTCACAGTTCACAGTTCACAGTTCTCAGTTCACAGATCACAGTTCTCAGTCTTCATTTCACAGTTCACAGTTCACAGTTCACAGATCACAGACCACAGTTCACTGTTCACAGATCACAGTTCACAGTTCACAGTTCACATTTCACAGTCTTCATTTCACACTTCAGTCTTCACAGTGCACAGTTCACAGTCCACAGATCACAGTTCACAGTTCTCAGTTCACAGATCACAGTTCACAGTCTTCATTTCACACTTCACAGTTCGCAGTTCACAGTTCAAAGATCACAGTTCACAGTTCACAGTTCACAGTCCACAGTCCACAGTTCACTATTCACAGCTCACAGTTCTCAGTTCACAGATCACAGTTCACAGTCTTCATTTCACACTTCACAGTTCGCAGTTCACAGTTCACAGATCACAGTTCACAGTTCACAGTTCACACTTCACAGTTCTCCGATCACAGTATTCATTTCACACTTCACAGTTCGCAGTTCACAGTTGACAGTTCACAGTCCACAGTTCAGTATTCACAGTTCACAGTTTTCAGTTCACAGATCACAGTTCACAGTCTTCATTTCACACTTAACAGTTCACAGTCTTCATTTCACACTTAACAGTTCGCAGTTCACAGTTCACAGATCACAGTTCACAGTTCACAGTTCACAGTTCACAGTTCACACTTCACAGTTCACAGATCACAGTTCTCAGTTCACAGATCTCAGTTCACAGTTCACAGTTCACAGTTCACAGATCACAGACCACAGTTCACTGTTCACAGATCACAGTTCACAGTACACAGTCTTCATTTCATACTTCACAGTTCGCAGTTCACAGTTCACTGTTCACACGTCACAGTTCACAGTCCACTGTTCACAGTTCACAGTTCTCAGTTCACAGATCACAGTTCACGGACTTCATTTCACAATTCAGTTTTCACAGTTCACAGTTCACAGTTCTCAGTTCACAGATCACAGTTCACAGTCTTCATTTCACAGTTCACAGTTCACAGTTCACAGATCACAGATCACAGACCACAGTTCACTGTTCACAGATCACAGTTCACAGTTCACATTTCACAGTCTTCATTTCACACTTCAGTCTTCACAGTGCACAGTTCACAGTCCACAGATCACAGTTCACAGTTCTCAGTTCACAGATCACAGTTCACAGTCTTCATTTCACACTTCACAGTTCGCAGTTCACAGTTCAAAGATCACAGTTCACAGTTCACAGTTCACAGTACGCAGTCCACAGTTCACTATTCACAGCTCACAGTTCTCAGTTCACAGATCACAGTTCACAGTCTTCATTTCACACTTCACAGTTCGCAGTTCACAGTTCAAAGATCACAGTTCACAGTTCACAGTTCACAGTACACAGTCCACAGTTCACTATTCACAGCTCACAGTTCTCAGTTCACAGATCACAGTTCACAGTCTTCATTTCTCACTTCACAGTTCGCAGTTCACAGTTCACAGATCACAGTTCACAGTTCACAGTTCACACTTCACAGTTCTCCGATCACAGTATTCATTTCACACTTCACAGTTCGCAGTTCACAGTTGACAGTTCACAGTCCACTGTTCAGTATTCACAGTTCACAGTTCTCAGTTCACAGATCACAGTTCACAGTCTTCATTTCACAATTCACAGTTCACAGATCACAGTTCACAGTTCACAGTTCACAGTTCACAGTTCACAGTTTACAGTTCTCAGTTCACAATTCACAGTTCACAGTTCACAGTTCACAGTCCACAGTTCACAGTTCACAGTTCTCAGTTCACAGATCACAGTTCACAGTCTTCATTTCACAGTTCACAGTTCACAGTTCACAGTTCCCCGTTCACAGTATTCATTTCACACTTCGCAGTTCGTAGTTCACAGTTGGCAGTTCACAGTCCACAGTTCACTATTCACAGTTCACAATTCACAGCTCACAGTTCACAGTTCACAGTTCACAGTTCACAGTTCACAGTTCACAGTTCACTGTTCACAGATCACAGTTCACAGTACACAGTCTTCATTTCATACTTCACAGTTCGCAGTTCACAGTTCACTGTTCACAGGTCACAGTTCACAGTCCACTGTTCACAGTTCACAGTTCTCAGTTCACAGATCACAGTTCACGGACTTCATTTCACAATTCAGTTTTCACAGTTCACAGTTCACAGTTCTCAGTTCACAGATCACAGTTCACAGTCTTCATTTCACAGTTCACAGTTCACAGTTCACAGATCACAGACCACAGTTCACTGTTCACAGATCACAGTTCACAGTTCACATTTCACAGTCTTCATTTCACACTTCAGTCTTCACAGTGCACAGTTCACAGTCCACAGATCACAGTTCACAGTTCTCAGTTCACAGATCGCAGTTCACAGTCTTCATTTCACACTTCACAGTTCGCAGTTCACAGTTCAAAGATCACAGTTCACAGTTCACAGTTCACAGTACACAGTCCACAGTTCACTATTCACAGCTCACAGTTCTCAGTTCACAGATCACAGTTCACAGTCTTCATTTCACACTTCACAGTTCGCAGTTCACAGTTCAAAGATCACAGTTCACAGTTCACAGTTCACAGTACACAGTCCACAGTTCACTATTCACAGCTCACAGTTCTCAGTTCACAGATCACAGTTCACAGTCTTCATTTCACACTTCACAGTTCGCAGTTCACAGTTCACAGATCACAGTTCACAGTTCACAGTTCACACTTCACAGTTCTCCGATCACAGTATTCATTTCACACTTCACAGTTCGCAGTTCACAGTTGACAGTTCACAGTCCACTGTTCAGTATTCACAGTTCACAGTTCTCAGTTCACAGATCACAGTTCACAGTCTTCATTTCACAATTCACAGTTCACAGATCACAGTTCACAGTTCACAGTTCACAGTTCACAGTTCACAGTTTACAGTTCTCAGTTCACAGTTCACAGTTCACAGTTCACAGTTCACAGTTCACAGTCCACAGTTCACAGTTCACAGTTCTCAGTTCACAGATCACAGTTCACAGTCTTCATTTCACAGTTCACAGTCTTCATTTCACAGTTCACAGTTCACAGTTCACAGTTCCCCGTTCACAGTATTCATTTCACACTTCGCAGTTCGTAGTTCACAGTTGGCAGTTCACAGTCCACAGTTCACTATTCACAGTTCACAATTCACAGCTCACAGTTCACAGTTCACAGTTCACAGTTCACAGTTCACAGTTCACAGTTCACAGTTCACAGTTCACTGTTCACAGATCACAGTTCACAGTACACAGTCTTCATTTCATACTTCACAGTTCGCAGTTCACAGTTCACTGTTCACAGGTCACAGTTCACAGTCCACTGTTCACAGTTCACAGTTCTCAGTTCACAGATCACAGTTCACGGACTTCATTTCACAATTCAGTTTTCACAGTTCACAGTTCACAGTTCTCAGTTCACAGATCACAGTTCACAGTCTTCATTTCACAGTTCACAGTTCACAGTTCACAGATCACAGACCACAGTTCACTGTTCACAGATCACAGTTCACAGTTCACATTTCACAGTCTTCATTTCACACTTCAGTCTTCACAGTGCACAGTTCACAGTCCACAGATCACAGTTCACAGTTCTCAGTTCACAGATCGCAGTTCACAGTCTTCATTTCACACTTCACAGTTCGCAGTTCACAGTTCAAAGATCACAGTTCACAGTTCACAGTTCACAGTACACAGTCCACAGTTCACTATTCACAGCTCACAGTTCTCAGTTCACAGATCACAGTTCACAGTCTTCATTTCACACTTCACAGTTCGCAGTTCACAGTTCAAAGATCACAGTTCACAGTTCACAGTTCACAGTACACAGTCCACAGTTCACTATTCACAGCTCACAGTTCTCAGTTCACAGATCACAGTTCACAGTCTTCATTTCACACTTCACAGTTCGCAGTTCACAGTTCACAGATCACAGTTCACAGTTCACAGTTCACACTTCACAGTTCTCCGATCACAGTATTCATTTCACACTTCACAGTTCGCAGTTCACAGTTGACAGTTCACAGTCCACTGTTCAGTATTCACAGTTCACAGTTCTCAGTTCACAGATCACAGTTCACAGTCTTCATTTCACAATTCACAGTTCACAGATCACAGTTCACAGTTCACAGTTCACAGTTCACAGTTCACAGTTTAAAGTTCTCAGTTCACAGTTCACAGTTCACAGTTCACAGTTCACAGTTCACAGTTCACAGTCCACAGTTCACAGTTCACAGTTCTCAGTTCACAGATCACAGTTCACAGTCTTCATTTCACAGTTCACAGTTCACAGTTCACAGTTCCCCGTTCACAGTATTCATTTCACACTTCACAGTTCGTAGTTCACAGTTGGCAGTTCACAGTCCACAGTTCACTATTCACAGTTCACAATTCACAGCTCACAGTTCACAGTTCACAGTTCACAGTTCACAGTTCACAGTTCACAGTTCACAGTTCACAGTTCACAGTTCACAGTTTACAGTTCTCAGTTTACAGTTCTCATTTCACAGATGACAGTTCACAGTTCATACTTCACAGTTCACAGTTCACAGTCCACAGTTCACTGTTCACAATTCACAGTTCACAGTTCACAGTTCACTGTTCACTGTTCACTGTTCACAGTTCACAGTGTTCATTTCACAATTCACAGTTCGCAGTTAACAGTTCACAGATCACAGTTCACAGATCACAGTTCACAGTTCACAGTTCACAGTTCACAGTTCACAGTTCACAGTTTACAGTTCTCAGTTCACAGTTCACAGTCCACGGTCCACAGTTCACAGTTCACAGTTCTCAGTTCACAGATCACAGTTCACAGTCTTCATTTCACAGTTCACAGTTCGCAGTTCACAGTTTACAGTTCTCAGTTCACAGTTCACAGTTCACAGTTCACAGTCCACAGTTCACAGTTCACATTTCACAGTCTTCATTTCACACTTCAGTCTTCACAGTGCACAGTTCACAGTCCACAGATCACAGTTCACAGTTCTCAGTTCACAGATCATAGTTCACAGTCTTCATTTCACACTTCACAGTTCGCAGTTCACAGTTCAAAGATCACAGTTCACAGTTCACAGTTCACAGTACACAGTCCACAGTTCACTATTCACAGCTCACAGTTCTCAGTTCACAGATCACAGTTCACAGTCTTCATTTCACACTTCACAGTTCGCAGTTCACAGTTCACAGATCACAGTTCACAGTTCACAGTTCCTAGTTCACAGATCACTGTTCACAGTTTACAGTTCTCAGTTTACAGTTCTCATTTCACAGTTGACAGTTCACAGTTCACAGTTCACAGTTCACAGTCCACAGTTCACAGTTCACAGTTCACTGTTCACAATTCACAGTTCACAGTCTTCATTTCACAGTTCACAGTTCACAGTTCACAGTTCACAGTTCCCCGTTCACAGTATTCATTTCACACTTCACAGTTCGTAGTTCACAGTTGGCAGTTCACAGTCCACAGTTCACTATTCACAGTTCACAATTCACAGCTCACAGTTCACAGTTCACAGTTCACAGTTCACAGTTCACAGTTCACAGTTCACAGTTCACAGTTCACAGTTCACAGTTCACAGTTTACAGTTCTCAGTTTACAGTTCTCATTTCACAGTTGACAGTTCACAGTTCACACTTCACAGTTCACAGTTCACAGTTCACAGTCCACAGTTCACTGTTCACAATTCACAGTTCACAGTTCACAGTTCACAGTTCACAGTTCACTGTTCACTGTTCACTGTTCACAGTTCACAGTGTTCATTTCACAATTCACAGTTCGCAGTTAACAGTTCACAGATCACAGTTCACAGATCACAGTTCACAGTTCACAGTTCACAGTTCACAGTTCACAGTTCACATTTCACAGTTTACAGTTCTCAGTTCACAGTTCACAGTCCACGGTCCACAGTTCACAGTTCACAGTTCACAGTTCTCAGTTCACAGATCACAGTTCACAGTCTTCATTTCACAGTTCACAGTTCGCAGTTCACAGTTTACAGTTCTCAGTTCACAGTTCACAGTTCAAAGATCACAGTTCACAGTTCACAGTTCACAGTACACAGTCCACAGTTCACTATTCACAGCTCACAGTTCTCAGTTCACAGATCACAGTTCACAGTCTTCATTTCACACTTCACAGTTCGCAGTTCACAGTTCACTGATCACAGTTCACAGTTCACAGTTCCTAGTTCACAGATCACTGTTCACAGTTTACAGTTCTCAGTTTACAGTTCTCATTTCACAGTTGACAGTTGACAGTTCACAGTTCACACTTCACAGTTCACAGTTCACAGTCCACAGTTCACTGTTCACAATTGACAGTTCATAGTTCACAGTTCACTGTTCACTGTTCACAGTTCACAGTTCACTGTTCACAATTCACAGTTCACAGTTCACAGTTCACTGTTCACTGTTCACAGTTCACAGTCTTCATTTCACAATTCACAGTTCACAGATCACAGTTCACAGTTCACAGTTCACAGTTTACAGTTCTCAGTTCACAGTCCACAGTTCACAGTTCACAGTTCACGGTTCACAGTTCCCCGTTCACAGTATTCATTTCACACTTCACAGTTCGCAGTTCACAGTTCACAGTTCACAGTTCGCAGTTCACAGTTCACAGATCACAGACCACAGTTCACTGTTCACAGATCACAGTTCACAGTACACAGTCTTCATTTCATACTTCACAGTTCGCAGTTCACAGTTCACAGTTCACAGGTCACAGTTCACAGTCCACTGTTCACAGTTCACAGTTCTCAGTTCACAGATCACAGTTCATAGACTTCATTTCACAATTCAGTCTTCACAGTGCACAGCTCACAGTCCACAGATCACAGTTCACAGTTCACAGTTCACAGTTCACAGTTGACAGTTCACAGATCACAGTTCACAGTTCACAGTCCACAGTTCACTATTCACAGCTCACAGTTCTCAGTTCTCAGATCACAGATCACAGTTCACAGTTCACAGTTCACAGATCACAGACCACAGTTCACTGTTCACAGATCACAGTTCACAGTTCACAGTTCACATTTCACAGTCTTCATTTCACACTTCAGTCTTCACAGTGCACAGTTCACAGTCCACAGATCACAGTTCACAGTTCTCAGTTCACAGATCACAGTTCACATTCTTCATTTCACACTTCACAGTTCGCAGTTCACAGTTCAAAGATCACAGTTCACAGTTCACAGTTCACAGTACACAGTCCACAGTTCACTATTCACAGCTCACAGTTCTCAGTTCACAGATCACAGTTCACAGTCTTCATTTCACACTTCACAGTTCGCAGTTCACAGTTCACAGATCACAGTTCACAGTTCACAGTTCACACTTCACAGTTCTCCGATCACAGTATTCATTTCACACTTCACAGTTCGCAGTTCACAGTCCACAGTTCAGTATTCACAGTTCACAGTTTTCAGTTCACAGATCACAGTTCACAGTCTTCATTTCACACTTAACAGTTCACAGTCTTCATTTCACACTTAACAGTTCGCAGTTCACAGTTCACAGATCACAGTTCACAGTTCACAGTTCACAGTTCACAGTTCACAGTTCACAGTACACAGTCCACGGATGACAGTTCACAGTCTTCATTTCACACTTCACAGTTCGCAGATCACAGTTCACAGTTCACAGTTCACAGTTCACAGATCACTGTTCACAGTTTACAGTTATCAGTTTACAGTTCTCATTTCACAGTTGACAGTTCACAGCTCACAGTTCACAGATCACAGTTCACAGATTACAGTTCACAGTTGACAGTTGACAGTTCACAGTACACACTTCACAGTTCACAGTCCACAGTTCACTGTTCACAGGTCACAGTTCACAGTCCACTGTTCACAGTTCACAGTTCTCAGTTCACAGATCACAGTTCACAGACTTCATTTCACAATTCAGTTTTCACAGTTCACAGTTCACAGTTCTCAGTTCACAGATCACAGTTCTCAGTCTTCATTTCACAGTTCACAGTTCACAGTTCACAGATCACAGACCACAGTTCACTGTTCACAGATCACAGTTCACAGTTCACATTTCACAGTCTTCATTTCACACTTCAGTCTTCACAGTGCACAGTTCACAGTCCACAGATCACAGTTCACAGTTCTCAGTTCACAGATCGCAGTTCACAGTCTTCATTTCACACTTCACAGTTCGCAGTTCACAGTTCAAAGATCACAGTTCACAGTTCACAGTTCACAGTACACAGTCCACAGTTCACTATTCACAGCTCACAGTTCTCAGTTCACAGATCACAGTTCACAGTCTTCATTTCACACTTCACAGTTCGCAGTTCACAGTTCAAAGATCACAGTTCACAGTTCACAGTTCACAGTACACAGTCCACAGTTCACTATTCACAGCTCACAGTTCTCAGTTCACAGATCACAGTTCACAGTCTTCATTTCACACTTCACAGTTCGCAGTTCACAGTTCACAGATCACAGTTCACAGTTCACAGTTCACACTTCACAGTTCTCCGATCACAGTATTCATTTCACACTTCACAGTTCGCAGTTCACAGTTGACAGTTCACAGTCCACTGTTCAGTATTCACAGTTCACAGTTCTCAGTTCACAGATCACAGTTCACAGTCTTCATTTCACAATTCACAGTTCACAGATCACAGTTCACAGTTCACAGTTCACAGTTCACAGTTCACAGTTCACAGTTTACAGTTCTCAGTTCACAGTTCACAGTTCACAGTTCACAGTCCACAGTTCACAGTTCACAGTTCTCAGTTCACAGATCACAGTTCACAGTCTTCATTTCACAGTTCACAGTTCACAGTTCACAGTTCCCCGTTCACAGTATTCATTTCACACTTCGCAGTTCGTAGTTCACAGTTGGCAGTTCACAGTCCACAGTTCACTATTCACAGTTCACAATTCACAGCTCACAGTTCACAGTTCACAGTTCACAGTTCACAGTTCACAGTTCACAGTTCACTGTTCACAGATCACAGTTCACAGTACACAGTCTTCATTTCATACTTCACAGTTCGCAGTTCACAGTTCACTGTTCACAGGTCACAGTTCACAGTCCACTGTTCACAGTTCACAGTTCTCAGTTCACAGATCACAGTTCACGGACTTCATTTCACAATTCAGTTTTCACAGTTCACAGTTCACAGTTCTCAGTTCACAGATCACAGTTCACAGTCTTCATTTCACAGTTCACAGTTCACAGTTCACAGATCACAGACCACAGTTCACTGTTCACAGATCACAGTTCACAGTTCACATTTCACAGTCTTCATTTCACACTTCAGTCTTCACAGTGCACAGTTCACAGTCCACAGATCACAGTTCACAGTTCTCAGTTCACAGATCGCAGTTCACAGTCTTCATTTCACACTTCACAGTTCGCAGTTCACAGTTCAAAGATCACAGTTCACAGTTCACAGTTCACAGTACACAGTCCACAGTTCACTATTCACAGCTCACAGTTCTCAGTTCACAGATCACAGTTCACAGTCTTCATTTCACACTTCACAGTTCGCAGTTCACAGTTCAAAGATCACAGTTCACAGTTCACAGTTCACAGTACACAGTCCACAGTTCACTATTCACAGCTCACAGTTCTCAGTTCACAGATCACAGTTCACAGTCTTCATTTCACACTTCACAGTTCGCAGTTCACAGTTCACAGATCACAGTTCACAGTTCACAGTTCACACTTCACAGTTCTCCGATCACAGTATTCATTTCACACTTCACAGTTCGCAGTTCACAGTTGACAGTTCACAGTCCACTGTTCAGTATTCACAGTTCACAGTTCTCAGTTCACAGATCACAGTTCACAGTCTTCATTTCACAATTCACAGTTCACAGATCACAGTTCACAGTTCACAGTTCACAGTTCACAGTTCACAGTTTAAAGTTCTCAGTTCACAGTTCACAGTTCACAGTTCTCAGTTCACAGATCACAGTTCACAGTCTTCATTTCACAGTTCACAGTTCACAGTTCACAGTTCCCCGTTCACAGTATTCATTTCACACTTCACAGTTCGTAGTTCACAGTTGGCAGTTCACAGTCCACAGTTCACTATTCACAGTTCACAATTCACAGCTCACAGTTCACAGTTCACAGTTCACAGTTCACAGTTCACAGTTCACAGTTCACAGTTCACAGTTCACAGTTCACAGTTTACAGTTCTCAGTTTACAGTTCTCATTTCACAGTTGACAGTTCACAGTTCATACTTCACAGTTCACAGTTCACAGTCCACAGTTCACTGTTCACAATTCACAGTTCACAGTTCACAGTTCACTGTTCACTGTTCACTGTTCACAGTTCACAGTGTTCATTTCACAATTCACAGTTCGCAGTTAACAGTTCACAGATCACAGTTCACAGTTCACAGTTCACAGTTCACAGTTCACAGTTCACAGTTTACAGTTCTCAGTTCACAGTTCACAGTCCACGGTCCACAGTTCACAGTTCACAGTTCTCAGTTCACAGATCACAGTTCACAGTCTTCATTTCACAGTTCACAGTTCGCAGTTCACAGTTTACAGTTCTCAGTTCACAGTTCACAGTTCACAGTTCACAGTCCACAGTTCACAGTTCACATTTCACAGTCTTAATTTCACACTTCAGTCTTCACAGTGCACAGTTCACAGTTCACAGTTCACAGTACACAGTCCACAGTTCACTATTCACAGCTCACAGTTCTCAGTTCACAGATCACAGTTCACAGTCTTCATTTCACACTTCACAGTTCGCAGTTCACAGTTCACAGATCACAGTTCACAGTTCACAGTTCACACTTCACAGTTCTCCGATCACAGTATTCATTTCACACTTCACAGTTCGCAGTTCACAGTTGACAGTTCACAGTCCACTGTTCAGTATTCACAGTTCACAGTTCTCAGTTCACAGATCACAGTTCACAGTCTTCATTTCACAATTCACAGTTCACAGATCACAGTTCACAGTTCACAGTTCACAGTTCACAGTTCACAGTTTAAAGTTCTCAGTTCACAGTTCACAGTTCACAGTTCACAGTTCACAGTTCACAGTTCACAGTCCACAGTTCACAGTTCACAGTTCACAGTTCTCAGTTCACAGATCACAGTTCACAGTCTTCATTTCACAGTTCACAGTTCACAGTTCACAGTTCCCCGTTCACAGTATTCATTTCACACTTCACAGTTCGTAGTTCACAGTTGGCAGTTCACAGTCCACAGTTCACTATTCACAGTTCACAATTCACAGCTCACAGTTCACAGTTCACAGTTCACAGTTCACAGTTCACAGTTCACAGTTCACAGTTCACAGTTCACAGTTTACAGTTCTCAGTTTACAGTTCTCATTTCACAGTTGACAGTTCACAGTTCATACTTCACAGTTCACAGTTCACAGTCCACAGTTCACTGTTCACAATTCACAGTTCACAGTTCACAGTTCACTGTTCACTGTTCACTGTTCACAGTTCACAGTGTTCATTTCACAATTCACAGTTCGCAGTTAACAGTTCACAGATCACAGTTCACAGCTCACAGTTCTCAGTTCACAGATCACAGTTCACAGTCTTCATTTCACACTTCACAGTTCGCAGTTCACAGTTCACAGATCACAGTTCACAGTTCACAGTTCCTAGTTCACAGATCACTGTTCACAGTTTACAGTTCTCAGTTTACAGTTCTCATTTCACAGTTGACAGTTCACAGTTCACAGTTCACAGTTCACAGTTCACAGTTCACAGTCCACAGTTCACAGTTCACATTTCACAGTCTTCATTTCACACTTCAGTCTTCACAGTGCACAGTTCACAGTCCACAGATCACAGTTCACAGTTCTCAGTTCACAGATCATAGTTCACAGTCTTCATTTCACACTTCACAGTTCGCAGTTCACAGTTCAAAGATCACAGTTCACAGTTCACAGTTCACAGTACACAGTCCACAGTTCACTATTCACAGCTCACAGTTCTCAGTTCACAGATCACAGTTCACAGTCTTCATTTCACACTTCACAGTTCGCAGTCCACAGTTCACAGATCACAGTTCACAGTTCACAGTTCCTAGTTCACAGATCACTGTTCACAGTTTACAGTTCTCAGTTTACAGTTCTCATTTCACAGTTGACAGTTCACAGTTCACAGTTCACAGTTCACAGTCCACAGTTCACAGTTCACAGTTCACTGTTCACAATTCACAGTTCACAGTCTTCATTTCACAGTTCACAGTTCACAGTTCACAGTTCACAGTTCCCCGTTCACAGTATTCATTTCACACTTCACAGTTCGTAGTTCACAGTTGGCAGTTCACAGTCCACAGTTCACTATTCACAGTTCACAATTCACAGCTCACAGTTCACAGTTCACAGTTCACAGTTCACAGTTCACAGTTCACAGTTCACAGTTCACAGTTCACAGTTTACAGTTCTCAGTTTACAGTTCTCATTTCACAGATGACAGTTCACAGTTCACACTTCACAGTTCACAGTTCACAGTTCACAGTCCACAGTTCACTGTTCACAATTCACAGTTCACAGTTCACAGTTCACAGTTCACAGTTCACTGTTCACTGTTCACTGTTCACAGTTCACAGTGTTCATTTCACAATTCACAGTTCGCAGTTAACAGTTCACAGATCACAGTTCACAGATCACAGTTCACAGTTCACAGTTCACAGTTCACAGTTCACAGTTCACAGTTCACAGTTTACAGTTCTCAGTTCACAGTTCACAGTCCACGGTCCACAGTTCACAGTTCACAGTTCACAGTTCTCAGTTCACAGATCACAGTTCACAGTCTTCATTTCACAGTTCACAGTTCGCAGTTCACAGTTTACAGTTCTCAGTTCACAGTTCACAGTTGACAGTTCACAGTTCACACTTCACAGTTCACAGTTCACAGTTCACAGTCCACAGTTCACTGTTCACAATTCACAGTTCACAGTTCACAGTTCACAGTTCACAGTTCACTGTTCACTGTTCACTGTTCACAGTTCACAGTGTTCATTTCACAATTCACAGTTCGCAGTTAACAGTTCACAGATCACAGTTCACAGATCACAGTTCACAGTTCACAGTTCACAGTTCACAGTTCACAGTTCACAGTTCACAGTTTACAGTTCTCAGTTCACAGTTCACAGTCCACAGTTCGCAGTTCACAGTTCACAGATCACAGTTCACAGTTCACAGTTCACACTTCACAGTTCTCCGATCACAGTATTCATTTCACACTTCACAGTTCGCAGTTCACAGTTGACAGTTCACAGTCCACAGTTCAGTATTCACAGTTCACAGTTTTCAGTTCACAGATCACAGTTCACAGTCTTCATTTCACACTTAACAGTTCACAGTCTTCATTTCACACTTAACAGTTCGCAGTTCACAGTTCACAGATCACAGTTCACAGTTCACAGTTCACAGTTCACAGTTCACAGTTCACAGTTCACAGTTCACAGTCCACGGATGACAGTTCACAGTCTTCATTTCACACTTCACAGTTCGCAGATCACAGTTCACAGTTCACAGTTCACAGTTCACAGATCACTGTTCACAGTTTACAGTTATCAGTTTACAGTTCTCATTTCACAGTTAACAGTTCACAGCTCACAGTTCACAGATCACAGTTCACAGATTACAGTTCACAGTTGACAGTTGACAGTTCACAGTACACACTTCACAGTTCACAGTCCACAGTTCACTGTTCACAGGTCACAGTTCACAGTCCACTGTTCACAGTTCACAGTTCTCAGTTCACAGATCACAGTTCACAGACTTCATTTCACAATTCAGTTTTCACAGTTCACAGTTCACAGTTCTCAGTTCACAGATCACAGTTCTCAGTCTTCATTTCACAGTTCACAGTTCACAGTTCACAGATCACAGACCACAGTTCACTGTTCACAGATCACAGTTCACAG
Source organism: Lasioglossum villosulum (assembly GCA_963971365.1). NCBI lineage: Eukaryota > Metazoa > Arthropoda > Insecta > Hymenoptera > Halictidae > Lasioglossum > Lasioglossum villosulum. The sequence goes on along the minus strand of CAXARU010000031.1, from coordinate 2,850,226 downwards.
TTCACATTTCACAGTCTTCATTTCACACTTCAGTCTTCACAGTGCACAGTTCACAGTCCACAGATCACAGTTCACAGTTCTCAGTTCACAGATCGCAGTTCACAGTCTTCATTTCACACTTCACAGTTCGCAGTTCACAGTTCAAAGATCACAGTTCACAGTTCACAGTTCACAGTACACAGTCCACAGTTCACTATTCACAGCTCACAGTTCTCAGTTCACAGATCACAGTTCACAGTCTTCATTTCACACTTCACAGTTCGCAGTTCACAGTTCAAAGATCACAGTTCACAGTTCACAGTTCACAGTACACAGTCCACAGTTCACTATTCACAGCTCACAGTTCTCAGTTCACAGATCACAGTTCACAGTCTTCATTTCACACTTCACAGTTCGCAGTTCACAGTTCACAGATCACAGTTCACAGTTCACAGTTCACACTTCACAGTTCTCCGATCACAGTATTCATTTCACACTTCACAGTTCGCAGTTCACAGTTGACAGTTCACAGTCCACTGTTCAGTATTCACAGTTCACAGTTCTCAGTTCACACATCACAGTTCACAGTCTTCATTTCACAATTCACAGTTCACAGATCACAGTTCACAGTTCACAGTTCACAGTTCACAGTTCACAGTTCACAGTTTACAGTTCTCAGTTCACAGTTCACAGTTCACAGTTCACAGTTCACAGTCCACAGTTCACAGTTCACAGTTCTCAGTTCACAGATCACAGTTCACAGTCTTCATTTCACAGTTCACAGTTCACAGTTCACAGTTCCCCGTTCACAGTATTCATTTCACACTTCGCAGTTCGTAGTTCACAGTTGGCAGTTCACAGTCCACAGTTCACTATTCACAGTTCACAATTCACAGCTCACAGTTCACAGTTCACAGTTCACAGTTCACAGTTCACAGTTCACAGTTCACTGTTCACAGATCACAGTTCACAGTACACAGTCTTCATTTCATACTTCACAGTTCGCAGTTCACAGTTCACTGTTCACAGGTCACAGTTCACAGTCCACTGTTCACAGTTCACAGTTCTCAGTTCACAGATCACAGTTCACGGACTTCATTTCACAATTCAGTTTTCACAGTTCACAGTTCACAGTTCTCAGTTCACAGATCACAGTTCACAGTCTTCATTTCACAGTTCACAGTTCACAGTTCACAGATCACAGACCACAGTTCACTGTTCACAGATCACAGTTCACAGTTCACATTTCACAGTCTTCATTTCACACTTCAGTCTTCACAGTGCACAGTTCACAGTCCACAGATCACAGTTCACAGTTCTCAGTTCACAGATCGCAGTTCACAGTCTTCATTTCACACTTCACAGTTCGCAGTTCACAGTTCAAAGATCACAGTTCACAGTTCACAGTTCACAGTACACAGTCCACAGTTCACTATTCACAGCTCACAGTTCTCAGTTCACAGATCACAGTTCACAGTCTTCATTTCACACTTCACAGTTCGCAGTTCACAGTTCAAAGATCACAGTTCACAGTTCACAGTTCACAGTACACAGTCCACAGTTCACTATTCACAGCTCACAGTTCTCAGTTCACAGATCACAGTTCACAGTCTTCATTTCACACTTCACAGTTCGCAGTTCACAGTTCACAGATCACAGTTCACAGTTCACAGTTCACACTTCACAGTTCTCCGATCACAGTATTCATTTCACACTTCACAGTTCGCAGTTCACAGTTGACAGTTCACAGTCCACTGTTCAGTATTCACAGTTCACAGTTCTCAGTTCACAGATCACAGTTCACAGTCTTCATTTCACAATTCACAGTTCACAGATCACAGTTCACAGTTCACAGTTCACAGTTCACAGTTCACAGTTTAAAGTTCTCAGTTCACAGTTCACAGTTCACAGTTCACAGTTCACAGTTCACAGTTCACAGTCCACAGTTCACAGTTCACAGTTCTCAGTTCACAGATCACAGTTCACAGTCTTCATTTCACAGTTCACAGTTCACAGTTCACAGTTCCCCGTTCACAGTATTCATTTCACACTTCACAGTTCGTAGTTCACAGTTGGCAGTTCACAGTCCACAGTTCACTATTCACAGTTCACAATTCACAGCTCACAGTTCACAGTTCACAGTTCACAGTTCACAGTTCACAGTTCACAGTTCACAGTTCACAGTTCACAGTTCACAGTTTACAGTTCTCAGTTTACAGTTCTCATTTCACAGTTGACAGTTCACAGTTCATACTTCACAGTTCACAGTTCACAGTCCACAGTTCACTGTTCACAATTCACAGTTCACAGTTCACAGTTCACTGTTCACTGTTCACTGTTCACAGTTCACAGTGTTCATTTCACAATTCACAGTTCGCAGTTAACAGTTCACAGATCACAGTTCACAGATCACAGTTCACAGTTCACAGTTCACAGTTCACAGTTCACAGTTCACAGTTTACAGTTCTCAGTTCACAGTTCACAGTCCACGGTCCACAGTTCACAGTTCACAGTTCTCAGTTCACAGATCACAGTTCACAGTCTTCATTTCACAGTTCACAGTTCGCAGTTCACAGTTTACAGTTCTCAGTTCACAGTTCACAGTTCACAGTTCACAGTCCACAGTTCACAGTTCACATTTCACAGTCTTCATTTCACACTTCAGTCTTCACAGTGCACAGTTCACAGTTCACAGTTCACAGTACACAGTCCACAGTTCACTATTCACAGCTCACAGTTCTCAGTTCACAGATCACAGTTCACAGTCTTCATTTCACACTTCACAGTTCGCAGTTCACAGTTCACAGATCACAGTTCACAGTTCACAGTTCACACTTCACAGTTCTCCGATCACAGTATTCATTTCACACTTCACAGTTCGCAGTTCACAGTTGACAGTTCACAGTCCACTGTTCAGTATTCACAGTTCACAGTTCTCAGTTCACAGATCACAGTTCACAGTCTTCATTTCACAATTCACAGTTCACAGATCACAGTTCACAGTTCACAGTTCACAGTTCACAGTTCACAGTTTAAAGTTCTCAGTTCACAGTTCACAGTTCACAGTTCACAGTTCACAGTTCACAGTTCACAGTCCACAGTTCACAGTTCACAGTTCTCAGTTCACAGATCACAGTTCACAGTCTTCATTTCACAGTTCACAGTTCACAGTTCACAGTTCCCCGTTCACAGTATTCATTTCACACTTCACAGTTCGTAGTTCACAGTTGGCAGTTCACAGTCCACAGTTCACTATTCACAGTTCACAATTCACAGCTCACAGTTCACAGTTCACAGTTCACAGTTCACAGTTCACAGTTCACAGTTCACAGTTCACAGTTCACAGTTCACAGTTTACAGTTCTCAGTTTACAGTTCTCATTTCACAGTTGACAGTTCACAGTTTGTTTGAGAGGATTTGGATAAACTGGGCACTGCTTTCAACCGTAACAATTTATTCACTTCCAGTGTCGTCAAGTAAACTTAGTACACAGAAATTATGTATAAAACCAGAACAGATTGTATGGCTATGAATAAAGATAAGTTATAATTATCGACCCGCTTTTAGAGCTGTTCACGACCTTAGTCCGCGAACCCGGAGATATAATATACTTAGTTACCGGTCAAGAGACGCACGATAACGAATATGTATAAAGATCAATTACTCAGAACGTTCGATGGATCACTGATGGGCGATGGATCAGTTGGCGGTTAGACGGAACCGAGCGACGCGTGATCGAGGGATCGATGAAACGATCCGCTAATCAGCTGGCAGTTCCGCGTGCGAGGATCGATCGTCTTCAATATCGAAGTCGCCGGCCAATCACGCCGCGAGCTGACCATCGACCCATCGATCCAGATGTATTGTACGGAGCCGGAGCGCCTCGGCTACCGTCGTGACTACTCGGTCGCCGTCGATCCGCTCAGTCAATCCCAAACATTCCGCCCGCCTCGTCAACCATTGACGAAACTGAACATCGGTCCAACCAATCAGATGAGGCGACTCAAGCGAAGCGAGGCGAGATGAACGGATCGGCAACGACTGCGTAGTATCAAAAAAAAGAGACGCGTAGTAAGTGAAAGTGACATGTGGTGCTGTGAGATGGGTGGCTACAATGAAGATAAAGTGATACAGAGGTGAGTGGTGATGCTTATGATAGCTAGAATGATCTGCGAGTGAAAATGAACAAGTGATTAGATAAAACAAGACGGCTTTGTAGATCACGGATCGGGAGAATCGCTCGGTAGCCCAGTCACGTGGCACCCCTCCGAGTGTGGTTCCTCGTCGTTTGGATTCAACAGAGGGACGAGCTTGTGAACCGGCCGGAGAAACTGCGACGTAGAGGTTCGCACTGTGGCGACCCGAGCGGTCCCGTCGGGTCCCAGGTGTACCCGAACGACTCGAGCCAGTGGCCACTGAGTCGGAGGTAACAGTTCATTTTTGATTAAACACAGGAGACCTGGCTCGATTAAAATCTTGTCCTTCCGCCACTTGACTCGAGTTTGCAACGTATTCAGGTACTCCTGAGACCAGCGTCGCCAGAAGTGCTGTTGCATTTGTTGCATTAGCTGCCACCTAGATAACCGAGAACCCGGGAGATCCACGAGACTGGGCTCCGGGATAGCGATGAGCGGTTCGCCGATCAGGAAATGACCAGGCGTGAGTGCTACCGGATCCTCCGAGTCGTCGGGCAGTGGTTGTAAAGGTCTGGAATTTAAACAGGCTTCTATCCCGGTCAGGAGCGTGGTCAGCTCCTCGAAGGACAGTCGTTGCTCTCCGATGATTCGTCGCAGATGGTACTTTACCGACTTGACAGCGGCCTCCCAAATTCCCCCGAAGTGAGGGGCCGAGGGTGGATTGAACTTCCACGTGATGCCCTCCCTGGAAGCTGCCTCGAACGGACCACTCCCTTGTGTAGTGGCTTCGCGGAGCAGAGTGCGGAGTTCTTTATCAGCCCCTACGAAATTCCGGCCGCAGTCGCTGTATAGCTCCAAGCATTTGCCACGTCGGGATGTGAATCTCTTTAGAGCGGCCAAGAAGGTTTCCGTTGATCCGTCGGACACAGCCTCCAGGTGTACTGCCTTCGTGGCGAGGCAGATGAATACAGCAATGTAGCCCTTCGATGAGAGCTGACCACGACCACGACCACGGCCGACTCGGAGCTCGACTGGACCTGCATAGTCGATACCTGACCTAAGAAAGGGACGACATTGGGTTATTCGTGCTAATGGTAAATTCCCCATTTTAGGAAGAGCGGTCTCCCCCTTCCAACGGATACAAACAGTGCACCGGCGGATACATCCCTTTACCATAGGTCGCCCTCGGAGAATCCAGCACTCCTGCCGCAGCGTAGCCAAGGTGAGCTGTGTCCCCCCGTGGAGGCATCGGTTGTGAGCAGCGTGGACCCACAACCTAGCCAGAGGGGATTCGTCAGGCAGTATGACGGGATGAGTTCGATCGTATGATAGATTGGCGGCTTGCAAACGGCCCCCGACTCGCATGACTCCTTCGTGGTCCAGGAATGGGCTGAGTTTAGCCAGTCGGCTGCTGGCCTTGACTGGTTGGTTTTTCTCGAGGTACGAGATTTCCTCGGGAAACCTGGCTGCCTGCTCCAGTCGAATTAAGGTTAGTTTAACCTGCTGTACCTCCTTGGCGGTGATAAAGGATTCCCTTTTCCTCCTTGCAGGGATCCAGCGCAGACACCAGGACAGGACTCGGAAGAGACGGCTCAGGTTTGAAAACCTCTCAATTAACGAGCACGAGGATGACTCAACCTGCTTTGTCAAGTGATGCACTCCCCAATCCTCGTTCTCGATCGTCTCCTCCTCGATAGATGCAGTAGGGATTGGATCTGAGGATGACAGCCAGGCCGGACCTCGCCACCAGAGTTCAAACGCGGGCAGCTCCGATGGAGATAACCCTCGGGAAGCGCAGTCCGCTGGATTCTCAGCTCCCTTCACGTGGTGCCACTGTGCCTGAGGCAGCATCCTTTGGATCTCGGCCACCCTGTTGGCGACGTAGGTCGGCCATCGTGATGGGTGCCCCCGGATCCAGCTAAGAGCTACCGATGAATCTGACCATAGATGGATGTGTGCGTCCTGCCAGTCGAGCGCCTGGGTTACATGCTCGACTAGCCTGGTCAGCAGGAAGGCGGCAGCGAGCTCCAGTCGCGGCAGGGAGACCCTCTTCAAGGGAGCTACCTTTGATTTGGCAACGATCAAGGATACCGTTGCCCCTCCCTCTGGACGGATCGAGCGCGAGTATACGACCGCTGCATAAGCCCGCTCGGAGGCATCGGCGAACCCGTGAAGTTCCAGCGACTGACAGGATGGGCTCGTTCCTAGCCAACGAGAAACCCGAATCGACTGCAGAGCGGGAAGTTGCTGCCGGAACTGCTGCCACGTCGCATTCTCCCTTTCTGCCAGAGGAGTGTCCCAGTCAACCTTCTGGAGCCACAGAGTTTGAATGAGGATTTTAGCGACGATGATTACTGGGGCCAGCCACCCTAGTGGATCGAATAACTGCGCTGACCCGCTGAGGACTGCACGCTTGGTTGACCCAGGATTTTTCAAGGACGTCACAGCAGTCACCTGAAAACAGTCGGAAGAGGGGAGCCACTTTATACCTAAAATGCTTTGCTGTGTTGGTGAGTCCCATTCGACTGCCCCCTTCAGCTCCTCGGTCGAGAGGTCATCCAGCAGCTGCCTTGAATTAGAAGCCCACTTGCGGAGAGGGAATCCGCCCGCCATCAGGAGCTCCCGAATCTCCTGTTGGATCCGTCGTGCCTCAGCAAGATTGTCTGCCCCGGAGAGAACGTCGTCCATGTAGACGTCACGAAGAATGACGCGAGCGCCTAGAGGGTAGCGTTGTTCTTCGCTCCTTGCGAGTTGATGAAGAGTTCGGATAGCCAAGTAAGGTGCGCATGCTAGTCCGTAGGTTACGGTGTTAAGAGAATAGTCCATAACTTTGTTTTTCTGCGCAGGCTTCCAGACGATCCTCTGCCACTTGCGGTCTTCAGGGTGCACTATGATTTGCCGGTACATCTTTTCGATGTCGGCGGAAAAGACGTACACGTGCAGTCGCCACCTCAGGAGAACATCGGACAAGTTCAGCAGTAGATTTGGCCCCCGGAGTAGGAAGTCGTTGATTGACTTCCCGTTGGTAGATGGCTTCGACCCGTTGAAAACTACCCTGAGCTTGGTGGTTGAGCTACCCTCTCGAAGAACCCCGTGGTGAGGAAGATAATAACCCTCGCTGTTGCTCGGCTGTCGTGAAACGGACATGTGCCCCAGCGTCTCGTAAGTGTCCAGGAACTCGGCGTAGGATAGCCGCAATTCCTCCGAGCGCCTGAACCGCCCGTCCAGAGACTCCAATGTTCGGAGAGCGGTGCAGCGAGAGTCCCCCAGCTCCGGTGCGCTCCTGAATGGTAGGCGGACCACGAACCGGCCGTCAGATTGTCGTTGGTAGGTACTGCAGAAGTGCTCTTCTGCCCTTAGGTCATCCTCTGTCCCTGGGATTGACGCTTCAATTTCTTCCTGTTCCCAGAATTTAGCTAACAGTTCCATGAGCTCTCGGTCTACATTGCAGTGGTGGACCGGAAATTCAGAACGAAATGCAACGTCATCGCTGATCTTGGAGTCGATTCCTCCAGTTAATATCCAACCAAGGCTGGTTTCCTGGGCGACTGGAGTGTTGACCCGCCCTCGCCTCACCCCTTCCCGTAGAAGAAGATTATAGGAGTCGGCTCCTAGCAGAACGTCTACCGGATCGGCGAGATGGTACTTCGGATCAGCAAGTCTTAGGCCCTTCACGTGAGGCCACTCAGCCACAGCAGGTAAATTTCTCGGCCTATAGCGTGAGAGCTCTGGAATGATATACACTGTAACCTCGAATCGTTGTTCTCCGCCGTAGTGGGGAGAGATGGTCAGCGTCGTCTTCCCTCTGGTGAATTTGGCCTTGACACCTCCGACCCCGAGGAGAGGGACTCGGGCTTGGCTCCTTTTCACGCCGAGTCGTTGAGCCAGTGCCTCGGAGATAAGCGACACTTCGCTTCCCGGATCGATGAGCGTACGGGCTGGACTGTCGTGTCCTTGGGAGCCTGAAACGAGAACCCGAGCTGTTCCGAGCAGGACGTTCGCGGGTCGACTTACGTGTGTGCAGACCTGCTGGACGCTAGCTCCCGAAGAACCCTGATCCCGAGCCGTAAGTTTTGGTTCGTGGATCGTCGTGTGATGTTTCCCGGAACACTTCTGGCATCTCTTTTTAGAGTAGCACTCACTGACTGGATGCTTTCCCAGGCAATTAAAGCAAAGATTCATCGCACGAGCCACCTCTCTCCGTTCCGTGGGGCTCTTCTGCTGGTAACGCTCGCAGTACAGTATGTAGTGCTTTCCCTGGCAAATACTGCAATTCACTGCGGGATGACTCTCTTTGGAGACCTGGTGAACCTTGAAGGATTTCGTCGAGGATGTCCTTTTGTCGGTGAGTGCTTCGCAGTTTGGAGCCTCTAAAGCTTCGCAAGTATGTATACGCGCTTCAATAAAAGCCTTCAGTTGTTCCAGGGTCGGGTGCTTCTTGGCGTCTTGCGATTCCTCCCATTCTCGTCGTGACTGACGATCTAACCGGTCGACGGTTAGCTCCACGATCCAGTCCGTAGCGTTGGTTACAGGCCTGTCGAGATTGCTGAGGGCGTCGATTGCATCGAAGGTCTCGTCGTACAAACGCTTCAATTCCGCGGCGGATTCCTTTCGAACGGGATTGAGGGACGAGAGGGTTTTGATTTGTGCCTGTACAAGCAGGCGAGGATTGTCGAACCGACTCTCCAACTTGTCCCACGCGATTTGGAAATTATCAGCCGTCGTCTTGACATTCTTCAGCATAGAGGAAGCTTCGCCCTTCATACACGATTTTAAATAATGTAAACGTTCCACCTGTGACAATGTCGGCTCGTTGATTATGAGTGATGTAAACAAGTCACGGAAAGAAGGCCATTCCTTGTACTGACCCTCGAAGGTCGGGAGATCCATTTTTGGCAACAGAGCGCGTGACCTTTTAGCGGTCGCAACGACGGTTGCGTTAGCCGTTTCGTACGAATCGTCCGCATCCCTTACGTTCGTAGAAGCCTTCATTTCCGCGATCCATTCCCTTAAAGCGGCGGCTATCTCGAAGTAATTTTCCTGGACAGATTCGTACTCTTCCTCCTCAAAATATGGACTATCGAGGAGCTTCGAGTCCTTGCGGGCAGCAGCCCTCACCTCTTTGTCGCCTTTGAGATACTCGTTCCAACAGCGATCAGCATTGTCCCGATTAACTTCTAGTAAGGCCAAGTTGATGTTGGCCTTGCCTTTCTTTTTCAAATTGACGATGACCTTTGAAAGCCGGTAGGCTAGAACCCTTTGTTCTTCGATTAAATCAGCCATGATTTATTATTCACGAGGTTGTAGCACTTGACTGGGTGAATAACGAACGATTCGAATTTTCAGAGACTGCAGCGCTGGATCCGGCTCGAAGGACCAATGTTTGAGAGGATTTGGATAAACTGGGCACTGCTTTCAACCGTAACAATTTATTCACTTCCAGTGTCGTCAAGTAAACTTAGTACACAGAAATTATGTATAAAACCAGAACAGATTGTATGGCTATGAATAAAGATAAGTTATAATTATCGACCCGCTTTTAGAGCTGTTCACGACCTTAGTCCGCGAACCCGGAGATATAATATACTTAGTTACCGGTCAAGAGACGCACGATAACGAATATGTATAAAGATCAATTACTCAGAACGTTCGATGGATCACTGATGGGCGATGGATCAGTTGGCGGTTAGACGGAACCGAGCGACGCGTGATCGAGGGATCGATGAAACGATCCGCTAATCAGCTGGCAGTTCCGCGTGCGAGGATCGATCGTCTTCAATATCGAAGTCGCCGGCCAATCACGCCGCGAGCTGACCATCGACCCATCGATCCAGATGTATTGTACGGAGCCGGAGCGCCTCGGCTACCGTCGTGACTACTCGGTCGCCGTCGATCCGCTCAGTCAATCCCAAACACAGTTCATACTTCACAGTTCACAGTTCACAGTCCACAGTTCACTGTTCACAATTCACAGTTCACAGTTCACAGTTCACTGTTCACTGTTCACTGTTCACAGTTCACAGTGTTCATTTCACAATTCACAGTTCGCAGTTAACAGTTCACAGATCACAGTTCACAGATCACAGTTCACAGTTCACAGTTCACAGTTCACAGTTCACAGTTTACAGTTCTCAGTTCACAGTTCACAGTCCACGGTCCACAGTTCACAGTTCACAGTTCTCAGTTCACAGATCACAGTTCACAGTCTTCATTTCACAGTTCACAGTTCGCAGTTCACAGTTTACAGTTCTCAGTTCACAGTTCACAGTTCACAGTTCACAGTCCACAGTTCACAGTTCACATTTCACAGTCTTCATTTCACACTTCAGTCTTCACAGTGCACAGTTCACAGTCCACAGATCACAGTTCACAGTTCTCAGTTCACAGATCATAGTTCACAGTCTTCATTTCACACTTCACAGTTCGCAGTTCACAGTTCAAAGATCACAGTTCACAGTTCACAGTTCACAGTACACAGTCCACAGTTCACTATTCACAGCTCACAGTTCTCAGTTCACAGATCACAGTTCACAGTCTTCATTTCACACTTCACAGTTCGCAGTTCACAGTTCACAGATCACAGTTCACAGTTCACAGTTCCTAGTTCACAGATCACGGTTCACAGTTTACAGTTCTCAGTTTACAGTTCTCATTTCACAGTTGACAGTTCACAGTTCACAGTTCACAGTCCACAGTTCACAGTTCACAGTTCACTGTTCACAATTCACAGTTCACAGTCTTCATTTCACAGTTCACAGTTCACAGTTCACAGTTCACAGTTCCCCGTTCACAGTATTCATTTCACACTTCACAGTTCGTAGTTCACAGTTGGCAGTTCACAGTCCACAGTTCACTATTCACAGTTCACAATTCACAGCTCACAGTTCACAGTTCACAGTTCACAGTTCACAGTTCACAGTTCACTGTTCACTGTTCACTGTTCACAGTTCACAGTGTTCATTTCACAATTCACAGTTCGCAGTTAACAGTTCACAGATCACAGTTCACAGATCACAGTTCACAGTTCACAGTTCACAGTTCACAGTTCACAGTTTACAGTTCTCAGTTCACAGTTCACAGTCCACGGTCCACAGTTCACAGTTCACAGTTCTCAGTTCACAGATCACAGTTCACAGTCTTCATTTCACAGTTCACAGTTCGCAGTTCACAGTTTACAGTTCTCAGTTCACAGTTCACAGTTCACAGTTCACAGTCCACAGTTCACAGTTCACATTTCACAGTCTTCATTTCACACTTCAGTCTTCACAGTGCACAGTTCACAGTCCACAGATCACAGTTCACAGTTCTCAGTTCACAGATCATAGTTCACAGTCTTCATTTCACACTTCACAGTTCGCAGTTCACAGTTCAAAGATCACAGTTCACAGTTCACAGTTCACAGTACACAGTCCACAGTTCACTATTCACAGCTCACAGTTCTCAGTTCACAGATCACAGTTCACAGTCTTCATTTCACACTTCACAGTTCGCAGTTCACAGTTCACAGATCACAGTTCACAGTTCACAGTTCCTAGTTCACAGATCACGGTTCACAGTTTACAGTTCTCAGTTTACAGTTCTCATTTCACAGTTGACAGTTCACAGTTCACAGTTCACAGTCCACAGTTCACAGTTCACAGTTCACTGTTCACAATTCACAGTTCACAGTCTTCATTTCACAGTTCACAGTTCACAGTTCACAGTTCACAGTTCCCCGTTCACAGTATTCATTTCACACTTCACAGTTCGTAGTTCACAGTTGGCAGTTCACAGTCCACAGTTCACTATTCACAGTTCACAATTCACAGCTCACAGTTCACAGTTCACAGTTCACAGTTCACAGTTCACAGTTCACAGTTCACAGTTCACAGTTTACAGTTCTCAGTTTACAGTTCTCATTTCACAGTTGACAGTTCACAGTTCACACTTCACAGTTCACAGTTCACAGTTCACAGTCCACAGTTCACTGTTCACAATTCACAGTTCACAGTTCACAGTTCACAGTTCACAGTTCACAGTTCACTGTTCACTGTTCACTGTTCACAGTTCACAGTGTTCATTTCACAATTCACAGTTCGCAGTTAACAGTTCACAGATCACAGTTCACAGATCACAGTTCACAGTTCACAGTTCACAGTTCACAGTTCACAGTTCACAGTTCACAGTTTACAGTTCTCAGTTCACAGTTCACAGTCCACGGTCCACAGTTCACAGTTCACAGTTCACAGTTCTCCGTTCACAGATCACAGTTCACAGTCTTCATTTCACAGTTCACAGTTCGCAGTTCACAGTTTACAGTTCTCAGTTCACAGTTCACAGTTCAAAGATCACAGTTCACAGTTCACAGTTCACAGTACACAGTCCACAGTTCACTATTCACAGCTCACAGTTCTCAGTTCACAGATCACAGTTCACAGTCTTCATTTCACACTTCACAGTTCGCAGTTCACAGTTCACTGATCACAGTTCACAGTTCACAGTTCCTAGTTCACAGATCACTGTTCACAGTTTACAGTTCTCAGTTTACAGTTCTCATTTCACAGTTGACAGTTGACAGTTCACAGTTCACACTTCACAGTTCACAGTTCACAGTCCACAGTTCACTGTTCACAATTGACAGTTCACAGTTCACAGTTCACTGTTCACTGTTCACAGTTCACAGTTCACTGTTCACAATTCACAGTTCACAGTTCACAGTTCACTGTTCACTGTTCACAGTTCACAGTCTTCATTTCACAATTCACAGTTCACAGATCACAGTTCACAGTTCACATTTCACAGTCTTCATTTCACACTTCAGTCTTCACAGTGCACAGTTCACAGTCCACAGATCACAGTTCACAGTTCTCAGTTCACAGATCGCAGTTCACAGTCTTCATTTCACACTTCACAGTTCGCAGTTCACAGTTCACTGTTCACTGTTCACTGTTCACAGTTCACAGTGTTCATTTCACAATTCACAGTTCGCAGTTAACAGTTCACAGATCACAGTTCACAGATCACAGTTCACAGTTCACAGTTCACAGTTCACAGTTCACAGTTTACAGTTCTCAGTTCACAGTTCACAGTCCACGGTCCACAGTTCACAGTTCACAGTTCTCAGTTCACAGATCACAGTTCACAGTCTTCATTTCACAGTTCACAGTTCGCAGTTCACAGTTTACAGTTCTCAGTTCACAGTTCACAGTTCACAGTTCACAGTCCACAGTTCACAGTTCACATTTCACAGTCTTCATTTCACACTTCAGTCTTCACAGTGCACAGTTCACAGTTCACAGTTCACAGTACACAGTCCACAGTTCACTATTCACAGCTCACAGTTCTCAGTTCACAGATCACAGTTCACAGTCTTCATTTCACACTTCACAGTTCGCAGTTCACAGTTCACAGATCACAGTTCACAGTTCACAGTTCACACTTCACAGTTCTCCGATCACAGTATTCATTTCACACTTCACAGTTCGCAGTTCACAGTTGACAGTTCACAGTCCACTGTTCAGTATTCACAGTTCACAGTTCTCAGTTCACAGATCATAGTTCACAGTCTTCATTTCACAATTCACAGTTCACAGATCACAGTTCACAGTTCACAGTTCACAGTTCACAGTTCACAGTTTAAAGTTCTCAGTTCACAGTTCACAGTTCACAGTTCACAGTTCACAGTTCACAGTTCACAGTCCACAGTTCACAGTTCACAGTTCTCAGTTCACAGATCACAGTTCACAGTCTTCATTTCACAGTTCACAGTTCACAGTTCACAGTTCCCCGTTCACAGTATTCATTTCACACTTCACAGTTCGTAGTTCACAGTTGGCAGTTCACAGTCCACAGTTCACTATTCACAGTTCACAATTCACAGCTCACAGTTCACAGTTCACAGTTCACAGTTCACAGTTCACAGTTCACAGTTCACAGTTCACAGTTCACAGTTCACAGTTCACAGTTTACAGTTCTCAGTTTACAGTTCTCATTTCACAGTTGACAGTTCACAGTTCATACTTCACAGTTCACAGTTCACAGTCCACAGTTCACTGTTCACAATTCACAGTTCACAGTTCACAGTTCACTGTTCACTGTTCACTGTTCACAGTTCACAGTGTTCATTTCACAATTCACAGTTCGCAGTTAACAGTTCACAGATCACAGTTCACAGATCACAGTTCACAGTTCACAGTTCACAGTTCACAGTTCACAGTTTACAGTTCTCAGTTCACAGTTCACAGTCCACGGTCCACAGTTCACAGTTCACAGTTCTCAGTTCACAGATCACAGTTCACAGTCTTCATTTCACAGTTCACAGTTCGCAGTTCACAGTTTACAGTTCTCAGTTCACAGTTCACAGTTCACAGTTCACAGTCCACAGTTCACAGTTCACATTTCACAGTCTTCATTTCACACTTCAGTCTTCACAGTGCACAGTTCACAGTCCACAGATCACAGTTCACAGTTCTCAGTTCACAGATCATAGTTCACAGTCTTCATTTCACACTTCACAGTTCGCAGTTCACAGTTCAAAGATCACAGTTCACAGTTCACAGTTCACAGTACACAGTCCACAGTTCACTATTCACAGCTCACAGTTCTCAGTTCACAGATCACAGTTCACAGTCTTCATTTCACACTTCACAGTTCGCAGTTCACAGTTCACAGATCACAGTTCACAGTTCACAGTTCCTAGTTCACAGATCACTGTTCACAGTTTACAGTTCTCAGTTTACAGTTCTCATTTCACAGTTGACAGTTCACAGTTCACAGTTCACAGTTCACAGTCCACAGTTCACAGTTCACAGTTCACTGTTCACAATTCACAGTTCACAGTCTTCATTTCACAGTTCACAGTTCACAGTTCACAGTTCACAGTTCCCCGTTCACAGTATTCATTTCACACTTCACAGTTCGTAGTTCACAGTTGGCAGTTCACAGTCCACAGTTCACTATTCACAGTTCACAATTCACAGCTCACAGTTCACAGTTCACAGTTCACAGTTCACAGTTCACAGTTCACAGTTCACAGTTTACAGTTCTCATTTCACAGTTGACAGTTCACAGTTCACACTTCACAGTTCACAGTTCACAGTTCACAGTCCACAGTTCACTGTTCACAATTCACAGTTCACAGTTCACAGTTCACAGTTCACAGTTCACTGTTCACTGTTCACTGTTCACAGTTCACAGTGTTCATTTCACAATTCACAGTTCGCAGTTAACAGTTCACAGATCACAGTTCACAGATCACAGTTCACAGTTCACAGTTCACAGTTCACAGTTCACAGTTCACAGTTCACAGTTCACAGTTTACAGTTCTCAGTTCACAGTTCACAGTCCACGGTCCACAGTTCACAGTTCACAGTTCACAGTTCTCCGTTCACAGATCACAGTTCACAGTCTTCATTTCACAGTTCACAGTTCGCAGTTCACAGTTTACAGTTCTCAGTTCACAGTTCACAGTTCAAAGATCACAGTTCACAGTTCACAGTTCACAGTACACAGTCCACAGTTCACTATTCACAGCTCACAGTTCTCAGTTCACAGATCACAGTTCACAGTCTTCATTTCACACTTCACAGTTCGCAGTTCACAGTTCACTGATCACAGTTCACAGTTCACAGTTCCTAGTTCACAGATCACTGTTCACAGTTTACAGTTCTCAGTTTACAGTTCTCATTTCACAGTTGACAGTTGACAGTTCACAGTTCACAGTTCACAGTCCACAGTTCACTGTTCACAATTGACAGTTCACAGTTCACAGTTCACTGTTCACTGTTCACAGTTCACAGTTCACTGTTCACAATTCACAGTTCAC
Organism: Lasioglossum villosulum; assembly: GCA_963971365.1. Classification (NCBI taxonomy): domain Eukaryota; kingdom Metazoa; phylum Arthropoda; class Insecta; order Hymenoptera; family Halictidae; genus Lasioglossum; species Lasioglossum villosulum. Next base: position 2,834,308 of record CAXARU010000031.1, on the reverse strand, counting down.
AGTTCACAGTTCACTGTTCACTGTTCACAGTTCACAGTCTTCATTTCACAATTCACAGTTCACAGATCACAGTTCACAGTTCACAGTTCACAGTTCACAGTTTACAGTTCTCAGTTCACAGTCCACAGTTCACAGTTCACAGTTCACGGTTCACAGTTCCCCGTTCACAGTATTCATTTCACACTTCACAGTTCGCAGTTCACAGTTCACAGTTCACAGTTCGCAGTTCACAGTTCACAGATCACAGACCACAGTTCACTGTTCACAGATCACAGTTCACAGTACACAGTCTTCATTTCATGCTTCACAGTTCGCAGTTCACAGTTCACAGTTCACAGGTCACAGTTCACAGTCCACTGTTCACAGTTCACAGTTCTCAGTTCACAGATCACAGTTCACAGACTTCATTTCACAATTCAGTCTTCACAGTGCACAGCTCACAGTCCACAGATCACAGTTCACAGTTCACAGTTCACAGTTGACAGTTCACAGATCACAGTTCACAGTTCACAGTCCACAGTTCACTATTCACAGCTCACAGTTCTCAGTTCTCAGATCACAGATCACAGTTCACAGTTCACAGTTCACAGATCACAGACCACAGTTCACTGTTCACAGATCACAGTTCACAGTTCACAGTTCACATTTCACAGTCTTCATTTCACACTTCAGTCTTCACAGTGCACAGTTCACAGTCCACAGATCACAGTTCACAGTTCTCAGTTCACAGATCACAGTTCACAGTCTTCATTTCACACTTCACAGTTCGCAGTTCACAGTTCAAAGATCACAGTTCACAGTTCACAGTTCACAGTACACAGTCCACAGTTCACTATTCACAGCTCACAGTTCTCAGTTCACAGATCACAGTTCACAGTCTTCATTTCACACTTCACAGTTCGCAGTTCACAGTTCACAGATCACAGTTCACAGTTCACAGTTCACACTTCACAGTTCTCCGATCACAGTATTCATTTCACACTTCACAGTTCGCAGTTCACAGTTGACAGTTCACAGTCCACAGTTCAGTATTCACAGTTCACAGTTTTCAGTTCACAGATCACAGTTCACAGTCTTCATTTCACACTTAACAGATCACAGTCTTCATTTCACACTTAACAGTTCGCAGTTCACAGTTCACAGATCACAGTTCACAGTTCACAGTTCACAGTCTTCATTTCACAGTTCACAGTTCACAGTTCACAGATCACAGACCACAGTTCACTGTTCACAGATCACAGTTCACAGTTCACATTTCACAGTCTTCATTTCACACTTCAGTCTTCACAGTGCACAGTTCACAGTCCACAGATCACAGTTCACAGTTCCTAGTTCACAGATCACTGTTCACAGTTTACAGTTCTCAGTTTACAGTTCTCATTTCACAGTTGACAGTTCACAGTTCACAGTTCACAGTTCACAGTCCACAGTTCACAGTTCACAGTTCACTGTTCACAATTCACAGTTCACAGTCTTCATTTCACAGTTCACAGTTCACAGTTCACAGTTCACAGTTCCCCGTTCACAGTATTCATTTCACACTTCACAGTTCGTAGTTCACAGTTGGCAGTTCACAGTCCACAGTTCACTATTCACAGTTCACAATTCACAGCTCACAGTTCACAGTTCACAGTTCACAGTTCACAGTTCACAGTTCACAGTTCACAGTTCACAGTTTACAGTTCTCAGTTTACAGTTCTCATTTCACAGTTGACAGTTCACAGTTCACACTTCACAGTTCACAGTTCACAGTTCACAGTCCACAGTTCACTGTTCACAATTCACAGTTCACAGTTCACAGTTCACAGTGTTCATTTCACAATTCACAGTTCGCAGTTAACAGTTCACAGATCACAGTTCACAGATCACAGTTCACAGTTCACAGTTCACAGTTCACAGTTCACAGTTCACAGTTCACAGTTTACAGTTCTCAGTTCACAGTTCACAGTCCACGGTCCACAGTTCACAGTTCACAGTTCACAGTTCTCCGTTCACAGATCACAGTTCACAGTCTTCATTTCACAGTTCACAGTTCGCAGTTCACAGTTTACAGTTCTCAGTTCACAGTTCACAGTTCAAAGATCACAGTTCACAGTTCACAGTTCACAGTACACAGTCCACAGTTCACTATTCACAGCTCACAGTTCTCAGTTCACAGATCACAGTTCACAGTCTTCATTTCACACTTCACAGTTCGCAGTTCACAGTTCACTGATCACAGTTCACAGTTCACAGTTCCTAGTTCACAGATCACTGTTCACAGTTTACAGTTCTCAGTTTACAGTTCTCATTTCACAGTTGACAGTTGACAGTTCACAGTTCACACTTCACAGTTCACAGTTCACAGTCCACAGTTCACTGTTCACAATTGACAGTTCACAGTTCACAGTTCACAGTTCACAGTTCACTGTTCACTGTTCACAGTTCACAGTTCACTGTTCACAATTCACAGTTCACAGTTCACAGTTCACTGTTCACTGTTCACAGTTCACAGTCTTCATTTCACAATTCACAGTTCACAGATCACAGTTCACAGTTCACAGTTCACAGTTTACAGTTCTCAGTTCACAGTCCACAGTTCACAGTTCACAGTTCACGGTTCACAGATCCCCGTTCACAGTATTCATTTCACACTTCACAGTTCGCAGTTCACAGTTCACAGTTCACAGTTCGCAGTTCACAGTTCACAGATCACAGACCACAGTTCACTGTTCACAGATCACAGTTCACAGTACACAGTCTTCATTTCATACTTCACAGTTCGCAGTTCACAGTTCACAGTTCACAGGTCACAGTTCACAGTCCACTGTTCACAGTTCACAGTTCTCAGTTCACAGATCACAGTTCACAGACTTCATTTCACAATTCAGTCTTCACAGTGCACAGCTCACAGTCCACAGATCACAGTTCACAGTTCACAGTTCACAGTTCACAGTTGACAGTTCACAGATCACAGTTCACAGTTCACAGTCCACAGTTCACTATTCACAGCTCACAGTTCTCAGTTCTCAGATCACAGATCACAGTTCACAGTTCACAGTTCACAGATCACAGACCACAGTTCACTGTTCACAGATCACAGTTCACAGTTCACAGTTCACATTTCACAGTCTTCATTTCACACTTCAGTCTTCACAGTGCACAGTTCACAGTCCACAGATCACAGTTCACAGTTCTCAGTTCACAGATCACAGTTCACAGTCTTCATTTCACACTTCACAGTTCGCAGTTCACAGTTCAAAGATCACAGTTCACAGTTCACAGTTCACAGTACACAGTCCACAGTTCACTATTCACAGCTCACAGTTCTCAGTTCACAGATCACAGTTCACAGTCTTCATTTCACACTTCACAGTTCGCAGTTCACAGTTCACAGATCACAGTTCACAGTTCACAGTTCACACTTCACAGTTCTCCGATCACAGTATTCATTTCACACTTCACAGTTCGCAGTTCACAGTTGACAGTTCACAGTCCACAGTTCAGTATTCACAGTTCACAGTTTTCAGTTCACAGATCACAGTTCACAGTCTTCATTTCACACTTAACAGTTCACAGTCTTCATTTCACACTTAACAGTTCGCAGTTCACAGTTCACAGATCACAGTTCACAGTTCACAGTTCACAGTCTTCATTTCACAGTTCACAGTTCACAGTTCACAGATCACAGACCACAGTTCACTGTTCACAGATCACAGTTCACAGTTCACATTTCACAGTCTTCATTTCACACTTCAGTCTTCACAGTGCACAGTTCACAGTCCACAGATCACAGTTCACAGTTCTCAGTTCACAGATCGCAGTTCACAGTCTTCATTTCACACTTCACAGTTCGCAGTTCACAGTTCAAAGATCACAGTTCACAGTTCACAGTTCACAGTACACAGTCCACAGTTCACTATTCACAGCTCACAGTTCTCAGTTCACAGATCACAGTTCACAGTCTTCATTTCACACTTCACAGTTCGCAGTTCACAGTTCAAAGATCACAGTTCACAGTTCACAGTTCACAGTACACAGTCCACAGTTCACTATTCACAGCTCACAGTTCTCAGTTCACAGATCACAGTTCACAGTCTTCATTTCACACTTCACAGTTCGCAGTTCACAGTTCACAGATCACAGTTCACAGTTCACACTTCACAGTTCTCCGATCACAGTATTCATTTCACACTTCACAGTTCGCAGTTCACAGTTGACAGTTCACAGTCCACTGTTCAGTATTCACAGTTCACAGTTCTCAGTTCACAGATCACAGTTCACAGTCTTCATTTCACAATTCACAGTTCACAGATCACAGTTCACAGTTCACAGTTCACAGTTCACAGTTCACAGTTTAAAGTTCTCAGTTCACAGTTCACAGTTCACAGTTCACAGTTCACAGTTCACAGTTCACAGTCCACAGTTCACAGTTCACAGTTCTCAGTTCACAGATCACAGTTCACAGTCTTCATTTCACAGTTCACAGTTCACAGTTCACAGTTCCCCGTTCACAGTATTCATTTCACACTTCACAGTTCGTAGTTCACAGTTGGCAGTTCACAGTCCACAGTTCACTATTCACAGTTCACAATTCACAGCTCACAGTTCACAGTTCACAGTTCACAGTTCACAGTTCACAGTTCACAGTTCACAGTTCACAGTTCACAGTTCACAGTTTACAGTTCTCAGTTTACAGTTCTCATTTCACAGTTGACAGTTCACAGTTCATACTTCACAGTTCACAGTTCACAGTCCACAGTTCACTGTTCACAATTCACAGTTCACAGTTCACAGTTCACTGTTCACTGTTCACTGTTCACAGTTCACAGTGTTCATTTCACAATTCACAGTTCGCAGTTAACAGTTCACAGATCACAGTTCACAGATCACAGTTCACAGTTCACAGTTCACAGTTCACAGTTCACATTTTACAGTTCTCAGTTCACAGTTCACAGTCCACGGTCCACAGTTCACAGTTCACAGTTCTCAGTTCACAGATCACAGTTCACAGTCTTCATTTCACAGTTCACAGTTCGCAGTTCACAGTTTACAGTTCTCAGTTCACAGTTCACAGTTCACAGTTCACAGTCCACAGTTCACAGTTCACATTTCACAGTCTTCATTTCACACTTCAGTCTTCACAGTGCACAGTTCACAGTTCACAGTTCACAGTACACAGTCCACAGTTCACTATTCACAGCTCACAGTTCTCAGTTCACAGATCACAGTTCACAGTCTTCATTTCACACTTCACAGTTCGCAGTTCACAGTTCACAGATCACAGTTCACAGTTCACAGTTCACACTTCACAGTTCTCCGATCACAGTATTCATTTCACACTTCACAGTTCGCAGTTCACAGTTGACAGTTCACAGTCCACTGTTCAGTATTCACAGTTCACAGTTCTCAGTTCACAGATCACAGTTCACAGTCTTCATTTCACAATTCACAGTTCACAGATCACAGTTCACAGTTCACAGTTCACAGTTCACAGTTCACAGTTTAAAGTTCTCAGTTCACAGTTCACAGTTCACAGTTCACAGTTCACAGTTCACAGTTCACAGTCCACAGTTCACAGTTCACAGTTCTCAGTTCACAGATCACAGTTCACAGTCTTCATTTCACAGTTCACAGTTCACAGTTCACAGTTCCCCGTTCACAGTATTCATTTCACACTTCACAGTTCGTAGTTCACAGTTGGCAGTTCACAGTCCACAGTTCACTATTCACAGTTCACAATTCACAGCTCACAGTTCACAGTTCACAGTTCACAGTTCACAGTTCACAGTTCACAGTTCACAGTTCACAGTTCACAGTTCACAGTTTACAGTTCTCAGTTTACAGTTCTCATTTCACAGTTGACAGTTCACAGTTCATACTTCACAGTTCACAGTTCACAGTCCACAGTTCACTGTTCACAATTCACAGTTCACAGTTCACAGTTCACTGTTCACTGTTCACTGTTCACAGTTCACAGTGTTCATTTCACAATTCACAGTTCGCAGTTAACAGTTCACAGATCACAGTTCACAGATCACAGTTCACAGTTCACAGTTCACAGTTCACAGTTCACAGTTTACAGTTCTCAGTTCACAGTTCACAGTCCACGGTCCACAGTTCACAGTTCACAGTTCTCAGTTCACAGATCACAGTTCACAGTCTTCATTTCACAGTTCACAGTTCGCAGTTCACAGTTTACAGTTCTCAGTTCACAGTTCACAGTTCACAGTTCACAGTCCACAGTTCACAGTTCACATTTCACAGTCTTCATTTCACACTTCAGTCTTCACAGTGCACAGTTCACAGTCCACAGATCACAGTTCACAGTTCTCAGTTCACAGATCATAGTTCACAGTCTTCATTTCACACTTCACAGTTCGCAGTTCACAGTTCAAAGATCACAGTTCACAGTTCACAGTTCACAGTACACAGTCCACAGTTCACTATTCACAGCTCACAGTTCTCAGTTCACAGATCACAGTTCACAGTCTTCATTTCACACTTCACAGTTCGCAGTTCACAGTTCACAGATCACAGTTCACAGTTCACAGTTCCTAGTTCACAGATCACTGTTCACAGTTTACAGTTCTCAGTTTACAGTTCTCATTTCACAGTTGACAGTTCACAGTTCACAGTTCACAGTTCACAGTCCACAGTTCACAGTTCACAGTTCACTGTTCACAATTCACAGTTCACAGTCTTCATTTCACAGTTCACAGTTCACAGTTCACAGTTCACAGTTCCCCGTTCACAGTATTCATTTCACACTTCACAGTTCGTAGTTCACAGTTGGCAGTTCACAGTCCACAGTTCACTATTCACAGTTCACAATTCACAGCTCACAGTTCACAGTTCACAGTTCACAGTTCACAGTTCACAGTTCACAGTTCACAGTTCACAGTTCACAGTTTACAGTTCTCAGTTTACAGTTCTCATTTCACAGTTGACAGTTCACAGTTCACACTTCACAGTTCACAGTTCACAGTTCACAGTCCACAGTTCACTGTTCACAATTCACAGTTCACAGTTCACAGTTCACAGTTCACAGTTCACTGTTCACTGTTCACTGTTCACTGTTCACAGTGTTCATTTCACAATTCACAGTTCGCAGTTAACAGTTCACAGATCACAGTTCACAGATCACAGTTCACAGTTCACAGTTCACAGTTCACAGTTCACAGTTCACAGTTCACAGTTTACAGTTCTCAGTTCACAGTTCACAGTCCACGGTCCACAGTTCACAGTTCACAGTTCACAGTTCTCCGTTCACAGATCACAGTTCACAGTCTTCATTTCACAGTTCACAGTTCGCAGTTCACAGTTTACAGTTCTCAGTTCACAGTTCACAGTTCAAAGATCACAGTTCACAGTTCACAGTTCACAGTACACAGTCCACAGTTCACTATTCACAGCTCACAGTTCTCAGTTCACAGATCACAGTTCACAGTCTTCATTTCACACTTCACAGTTCGCAGTTCACAGTTCACTGATCACAGTTCACAGTTCACAGTTCCTAGTTCACAGATCACTGTTCACAGTTTACAGTTCTCAGTTTACAGTTCTCATTTCACAGTTGACAGTTGACAGTTCACAGTTCACACTTCACAGTTCACAGTTCACAGTCCACAGTTCACTGTTCACAATTGACAGTTCACAGTTCACAGTTCACTGTTCACTGTTCACAGTTCACAGTTCACTGTTCACAATTCACAGTTCACAGTTCACAGTTCACTGTTCACTGTTCACAGTTCACAGTCTTCATTTCACAATTCACAGTTCACAGATCACAGTTCACAGTTCACAGTTCACAGTTTACAGTTCTCAGTTCACAGTCCACAGTTCACAGTTCACAGTTCACGGTTCACAGTTCCCCGTTCACAGTATTCATTTCACACTTCACAGTTCGCAGTTCACAGTTCACAGTTCACAGTTCGCAGTTCACAGTTCACAGATCACAGACCACAGTTCACTGTTCACAGATCACAGTTCACAGTACACAGTCTTCATTTCATACTTCACAGTTCGCAGTTCACAGTTCACAGTTCACAGGTCACAGTTCACAGTCCACTGTTCACAGTTCACAGTTCTCAGTTCACAGATCACAGTTCACAGACTTCATTTCACAATTCAGTCTTCACAGTGCACAGCTCACAGTCCACAGATCACAGTTCACAGTTCACAGTTCACAGTTCACAGTTGACAGTTCACAGATCACAGTTCACAGTTCACAGTCCACAGTTCACTATTCACAGCTCACAGTTCTCAGTTCTCAGATCACAGATCACAGTTCACAGTTCACAGTTCACAGATCACAGACCACAGTTCACTGTTCACAGATCACAGTTCACAGTTCACAGTTCACATTTCACAGTCTTCATTTCACACTTCAGTCTTCACAGTGCACAGTTCACAGTCCACAGATCACAGTTCACAGTTCTCAGTTCACAGATCACAGTTCACAGTCTTCATTTCACACTTCACAGTTCGCAGTTCACAGTTCAAAGATCACAGTTCACAGTTCACAGTTCACAGTACACAGTCCACAGTTCACTATTCACAGCTCACAGTTCTCAGTTCACAGATCACAGTTCACAGTCTTCATTTCACACTTCACAGTTCGCAGTTCACAGTTCACAGATCACAGTTCACAGTTCACAGTTCACACTTCACAGTTCTCCGATCACAGTATTCATTTCACACTTCACAGTTCGCAGTTCACAGTTGACAGTTCACAGTCCACAGTTCAGTATTCACAGTTCACAGTTTTCAGTTCACAGATCACAGTTCACAGTCTTCATTTCACACTTAACAGTTCACAGTCTTCATTTCACACTTAACAGTTCGCAGTTCACAGTTCACAGATCACAGTTCACAGTTCACAGTTCACAGTTCACAGTTCACAGTTCACAGTTCACAGTCCACGGATGACAGTTCACAGTCTTCATTTCACACTTCACAGTTCGCAGATCACAGTTCACAGTTCACAGTTCACAGTTCACAGATCACTGTTCACAGTTTACAGTTATCAGTTTACAGTTCTCATTTCACAGTTGACAGTTCACAGCTCACAGTTCACAGATCACAGTTCACAGATTACAGTTCACAGTTGACAGTTGACAGTTCACAGTACACACTTCACAGTTCACAGTCCACAGTTCACTGTTCACAGGTCACAGTTCACAGTCCACTGTTCACAGTTCACAGTTCTCAGTTCACAGATCACAGTTCACAGACTTCATTTCACAATTCAGTTTTCACACTTCAGTCTTCACAGTGCACAGTTCACAGTCCACAGATCACAGTTCACAGTTCTCAGTTCACAGATCATAGTTCACAGTCTTCATTTCACACTTCACAGTTCGCAGTTCACAGTTCAAAGATCACAGTTCACAGTTCACAGTTCACAGTACACAGTCCACAGTTCACTATTCACAGCTCACAGTTCTCAGTTCACAGATCACAGTTCACAGTCTTCATTTCACACTTCACAGTTCGCAGTTCACAGTTCACAGATCACAGTTCACAGTTCACAGTTCCTAGTTCACAGATCACTGTTCACAGTTTACAGTTCTCAGTTTACAGTTCTCATTTCACAGTTGACAGTTCACAGTTCACAGTTCACAGTTCACAGTCCACAGTTCACAGTTCACAGTTCACTGTTCACAATTCACAGTTCACAGTCTTCATTTCACAGTTCACAGTTCACAGTTCACAGTTCACAGTTCCCCGTTCACAGTATTCATTTCACACTTCACAGTTCGTAGTTCACAGTTGGCAGTTCACAGTCCACAGTTCACTATTCACAGTTCACAATTCACAGCTCACAGTTCACAGTTCACAGTTCACAGTTCACAGTTCACAGTTCACAGTTCACAGTTCACAGTTCACAGTTTACAGTTCTCAGTTTACAGTTCTCATTTCACAGTTGACAGTTCACAGTTCACACTTCACAGTTCACAGTTCACAGTTCACAGTCCACAGTTCACTGTTCACAATTCACAGTTCACAGTTCACAGTTCACAGTTCACAGTTCACTGTTCACTGTTCACTGTTCACAGTTCACAGTGTTCATTTCACAATTCACAGTTCGCAGTTAACAGTTCACAGATCACAGTTCACAGATCACAGTTCACAGTTCACAGTTCACAGTTCACAGTTCACAGTTCACAGTTCACAGTTTACAGTTCTCAGTTCACAGTTCACAGTCCACGGTCCACAGTTCACAGTTCACAGTTCACAGTTCTCCGTTCACAGATCACAGTTCACAGTCTTCATTTCACAGTTCACAGTTCGCAGTTCACAGTTTACAGTTCTCAGTTCACAGTTCACAGTTCAAAGATCACAGTTCACAGTTCACAGTTCACAGTACACAGTCCACAGTTCACTATTCACAGCTCACAGTTCTCAGTTCACAGATCACAGTTCACAGTCTTCATTTCACACTTCACAGTTCGCAGTTCACAGTTCACTGATCACAGTTCACAGTTCACAGTTCCTAGTTCACAGATCACTGTTCACAGTTTACAGTTCTCAGTTTACAGTTCTCATTTCACAGTTGACAGTTGACAGTTCACAGTTCACACTTCACAGTTCACAGTTCACAGTCCACAGTTCACTGTTCACAATTGACAGTTCACAGTTCACAGTTCACTGTTCACTGTTCACAGTTCACAGTTCACTGTTCACAATTCACAGTTCACAGTTCACAGTTCACTGTTCACTGTTCACAGTTCACAGTCTTCATTTCACAATTCACTGTTCACAGATCACAGTTCACAGGTCACAGTTCACAGTCCACTGTTCACAGTTCACAGTTCTCAGTTCACAGTTCACAGTTCACAGACTTCATTTCACAATTCAGTTTTCACACTTCAGTCTTCACAGTGCACAGTTCACAGTCCACAGATCACAGTTCACAGTTCTCAGTTCACAGATCACAGTTCACAGTCTTCATTTCACACTTCACAGTTCGCAGTTCACAGTTCAAAGATCACAGTTCACAGTTCACAGTTCACAGTACACAGTCCACAGTTCACTATTCACAGCTCACAGTTCTCAGTTCACAGATCACAGTTCACAGTCTTCATTTCACACTTCACAGTTCGCAGTTCACAGTTCACAGATCACAGTTCACAGTTCACAGTTCCTAGTTCACAGATCACTGTTCACAGTTTACAGTTCTCAGTTTACAGTTCTCATTTCACAGTTGACAGTTCACAGTTCACAGTTCACAGTTCACAGTCCACAGTTCACAGTTCACAGTTCACTGTTCACAATTCACAGTTCACAGTCTTCATTTCACAGTTCACAGTTCACAGTTCACAGTTCACAGTTCCCCGTTCACAGTATTCATTTCACACTTCACAGTTCGTAGTTCACAGTTGGCAGTTCACAGTCCACAGTTCACTATTCACAGTTCACAATTCACAGCTCACAGTTCACAGTTCACAGTTCACAGTTCACAGTTCACAGTTCACAGTTCACAGTTCACAGTTCACAGTTTACAGTTCTCAGTTTACAGTTCTCATTTCACAGTTGACAGTTCACAGTTCACACTTCACAGTTCACAGTTCACAGTTCACAGTCCACAGTTCACTGTTCACAATTCACAGTTCACAGTTCACAGTTCACAGTTCACAGTTCACTGTTCACTGTTCACTGTTCACAGTTCACAGTGTTCATTTCACAATTCACAGTTCGCAGTTAACAGTTCACAGATCACAGTTCACAGATCACAGTTCACAGTTCACAGTTCACAGTTCACAGTTCACAGTTCACAGTTCACAGTTTACAGTTCTCAGTTCACAGTTCACAGTCCACGGTCCACAGTTCACAGTTCACAGTTCACAGTTCTCCGTTCACAGATCACAGTTCACAGTCTTCATTTCACAGTTCACAGTTCGCAGTTCACAGTTTACAGTTCTCAGTTCACAGTTCACAGTTCAAAGATCACAGTTCACAGTTCACAGTTCACAGTACACAGTCCACAGTTCACTATTCACAGCTCACAGTTCTCAGTTCACAGATCACAGTTCACAGTCTTCATTTCACACTTCACAGTTCGCAGTTCACAGTTCACTGATCACAGTTCACAGTTCACAGTTCCTAGTTCACAGATCACTGTTCACAGTTTACAGTTCTCAGTTTACAGTTCTCATTTCACAGTTGACAGTTGACAGTTCACAGTTCACACTTCACAGTTCACAGTTCACAGTCCACAGTTCACTGTTCACAATTGACAGTTCACAGTTCACAGTTCACTGTTCACTGTTCACAGTTCACAGTTCACTGTTCACAATTCACAGTTCACAGTTCACAGTTCACTGTTCACTGTTCACAGTTCACAGTCTTCATTTCACAATTCACTGTTCACAGATCACAGTTCACAGTTCACAGTTCACAGTTTACAGTTCTCAGTTCACAGTCCACAGTTCACAGTTCACAGTTCACGGTTCACAGTTCCCCGTTCACAGTATTCATTTCACACTTCACAGTTCGCAGTTCACAGTTCACAGTTCACAGTTCGCAGTTCACAGTTCACAGATCACAGACCACAGTTCACTGTTCACAGATCACAGTTCACAGTACACAGTCTTCATTTCATACTTCACAGTTCGCAGTTCACAGTTCACAGTTCACAGGTCACAGTTCACAGTCCACTGTTCACAGTTCACAGTTCTCAGTTCACAGATCACAGTTCACAGACTTCATTTCACAATTCAGTCTTCACAGTGCACAGCTCACAGTCCACAGATCACAGTTCACAGTTCACAGTTCACAGTTCACAGTTGACAGTTCACAGATCACAGTTCACAGTTCACAGTCCACAGTTCACTATTCACAGCTCACAGTTCTCAGTTCTCAGATCACAGATCACAGTTCACAGTTCACAGTTCACAGATCACAGACCACAGTTCACTGTTCACAGATCACAGTTCACAGTTCACAGTTCACATTTCACAGTCTTCATTTCACACTTCAGTCTTCACAGTGCACAGTTCACAGTCCACAGATCACAGTTCACAGTTCTCAGTTCACAGATCACAGTTCACAGTCTTCATTTCACACTTCACAGTTCGCAGTTCACAGTTCAAAGATCACAGTTCACAGTTCACAGTTCACAGTACACAGTCCACAGTTCACTATTCACAGCTCACAGTTCTCAGTTCACAGATCACAGTTCACAGTCTTCATTTCACACTTCACAGTTCGCAGTTCACAGTTCACAGATCACAGTTCACAGTTCACAGTTCACACTTCACAGTTCTCCGATCACAGTATTCATTTCACACTTCACAGTTCGCAGTTCACAGTTGACAGTTCACAGTCCACAGTTCAGTATTCACAGTTCACAGTTTTCAGTTCACAGATCACAGTTCACAGTCTTCATTTCACACTTAACAGTTCACAGTCTTCATTTCACACTTAACAGTTCGCAGTTCACAGTTCACAGATCACAGTTCACAGTTCACAGTTCACAGTTCACAGTTCACAGTTCACAGTTCACAGTCCACGGATGACAGTTCACAGTCTTCATTTCACACTTCACAGTTCGCAGATCACAGTTCACAGTTCACAGTTCACAGTTCACAGATCACTGTTCACAGTTTACAGTTATCAGTTTACAGTTCTCATTTCACAGTTGACAGTTCACAGCTCACAGTTCACAGATCACAGTTCACAGATTACAGTTCACAGTTGACAGTTGACAGTTCACAGTACACACTTCACAGTTCACAGTCCACAGTTCACTGTTCACAGGTCACAGTTCACAGTCCACTGTTCACAGCTCACAGTTCTCAGTTCACAGATCACAGTTCACAGTCTTCATTTCACACTTCACAGTTCGCAGTTCACAGTTCAAAGATCACAGTTCACACTTCACAGTTCGCAGTTCACAGTTCACAGATCACAGTTCACACTTCACAGTTCTCCGATCACAGTATTCATTTCACACTTCACAGTTCGCAGTTCACAGTTGACAGTTCACAGTCCACAGTTCAGTATTCACAGTTCACAGTTTTCAGTTCACAGATCACAGTTCACAGTCTTCATTTCACACTTAACAGTTCACAGTCGTCATTTCACACTTAACAGTTCGCAGTTCACAGTTCACAGATCACAGTTCACAGTTCACAGTTCACAGTTCACAGTTCACAGTTCACAGTTCACAGTCCACGGATGACAGTTCACAGTCTTCATTTCACACTTCACAGTTCGCAGATCACAGTTCACAGTTCACAGTTCACAGTTCACAGATCACTGTTCACAGTTTACAGTTATCAGTTTACAGTTCTCATTTCACAGTTGACAGTTCACAGCTCACAGTTCACAGATCACAGTTCACAGATTACAGTTCACAGTTGACAGTTGACAGTTCACAGTACACACTTCACAGTTCACAGTCCACAGTTCACTGTTCACAGGTCACAGTTCACAGTCCACTGTTCACAGTTCACAGTTCTCAGTTCACAGATCACAGTTCACAGACTTCATTTCACAATTCAGTTTTCACAGTTCACAGTTCACAGTTCTCAGTTCACAGATCACAGTTCTCAGTCTTCATTTCACAGTTCACAGTTCACAGTTCACAGATCACAGACCACAGTTCACTGTTCACAGATCACAGTTCACAGTTCACATTTCACAGTCTTCATTTCACACTTCAGTCTTCACAGTGCACAGTTCACAGTCCACAGATCACAGTTCACAGTTCTCAGTTCACAGATCGCAGTTCACAGTCTTCATTTCACACTTCACAGTTCGCAGTTCACAGTTCAAAGATCACAGTTCACAGTTCACAGTTCACAGTACACAGTCCACAGTTCACTATTCACAGCTCACAGTTCTCAGTTCACAGATCACAGTTCACAGTCTTCATTTCACACTTCACAGTTCGCAGTTCACAGTTCAAAGATCACAGTTCACAGTTCACAGTTCACAGTACACAGTCCACAGTTCACTATTCACAGCTCACAGTTCTCAGTTCACAGATCACAGTTCACAGTCTTCATTTCACACTTCACAGTTCGCAGTTCACAGTTCACAGATCACAGTTCACAGTTCACAGTTCACACTTCACAGTTCTCCGATCACAGTATTCATTTCACACTTCACAGTTCGCAGTTCACAGTTGACAGTTCACAGTCCACTGTTCAGTATTCACAGTTCACAGTTCTCAGTTCACAGATCACAGTTCACAGTCTTCATTTCACAATTCACAGTTCACAGATCACAGTTCACAGTTCACAGTTCACAGTTCACAGTTCACAGTTTACAGTTCTCAGTTCACAGTTCACAGTTCACAGTTCACAGTTCACAGTCCACAGTTCACAGTTCACAGTTCTCAGTTCACAGATCACAGTTCACAGTCTTCATTTCACAGTTCACAGTTCACAGTTCACAGTTCCCCGTTCACAGTATTCATTTCACACTTCGCAGTTCGTAGTTCACAGTTGGCAGTTCACAGTCCACAGTTCACTATTCACAGTTCACAATTCACAGCTCACAGTTCACAGTTCACAGTTCACAGTTCACAGTTCACAGTTCACAGTTCACAGTTCACTGTTCACAGATCACAGTTCACAGTACACAGTCTTCATTTCATACTTCACAGTTCGCAGTTCACAGTTCACTGTTCACAGGTCACAGTTCACAGTCCACTGTTCACAGTTCACAGTTCTCAGTTCACAGATCACAGTTCACGGACTTCATTTCACAATTCAGTTTTCACAGTTCACAGTTCACAGTTCTCAGTTCACAGATCACAGTTCACAGTCTTCATTTCACAGTTCACAGTTCACAGTTCACAGTTCACAGATCACAGACCACAGTTCACTGTTCACAGATCACAGTTCACAGTTCACATTTCACAGTCTTCATTTCACACTTCAGTCTTCACAGTGCACAGTTCACAGTCCACAGATCACAGTTCACAGTTCTCAGTTCACAGATCGCAGTTCACAGTCTTCATTTCACACTTCACAGTTCGCAGTTCACAGTTCAAAGATCACAGTTCACAGTTCACAGTTCACAGTACACAGTCCACAGTTCACTATTCACAGCTCACAGTTCTCAGTTCACAGATCACAGTTCACAGTCTTCATTTCACACTTCACAGTTCGCAGTTCACAGTTCAAAGATCACAGTTCACAGTTCACAGTTCACAGTACACAGTCCACAGTTCACTATTCACAGCTCACAGTTCTCAGTTCACAGATCACAGTTCACAGTCTTCATTTCACACTTCACAGTTCGCAGTTCACAGTTCACAGATCACAGTTCACAGTTCACAGTTCACACTTCACAGTTCTCCGATCACAGTATTCATTTCACACTTCACAGTTCGCAGTTCACAGTTGACAGTTCACAGTCCACTGTTCAGTATTCACAGTTCACAGTTCTCAGTTCACAGATCACAGTTCACAGTCTTCATTTCACAATTCACAGTTCACAGATTACAGTTCACAGTTCACAGTTCACAGTTCACAGTTCACAGTTTAAAGTTCTCAGTTCACAGTTCACAGTTCACAGTTCACAGTTCACAGTTCACAGTCCACAGTTCACAGTTCACAGTTCTCAGTTCACAGATCACAGTTCACAGTCTTCATTTCACAGTTCACAGTTCACAGTTCACAGTTCCCCGTTCACAGTATTCATTTCACACTTCACAGTTCGTAGTTCACAGTTGGCAGTTCACAGTCCACAGTTCACTATTCACAGTTCACAATTCACAGCTCACAGTTCACAGTTCACAGTTCACAGTTCACAGTTCACAGTTCACAGTTCACAGTTCACAGTTCACAGTTCACAGTTCACAGTTTACAGTTCTCAGTTTACAGTTCTCATTTCACAGTTGACAGTTCACAGTTCATACTTCACAGTTCACAGTTCACAGTCCACAGTTCACTGTTCACAATTCACAGTTCACAGTTCACAGTTCACTGTTCACTGTTCACTGTTCACAGTTCACAGTGTTCATTTCACAATTCACAGTTCGCAGTTAACAGTTCACAGATCACAGTTCACAGATCACAGTTCACAGTTCACAGTTCACAGTTCACAGTTCACAGTTTACAGTTCTCAGTTCACAGTTCACAGTCCACGGTCCACAGTTCACAGTTCACAGTTCTCAGTTCACAGATCACAGTTCACAGTCTTCATTTCACAGTTCACAGTTCGCAGTTCACAGTTTACAGTTCTCAGTTCACAGTTCACAGTTCACAGTTCACAGTCCACAGTTCACAGTTCACATTTCACAGTCTTCATTTCACACTTCAGTCTTCACAGTGCACAGTTCACAGTCCACAGATCACAGTTCACAGTTCTCAGTTCACAGATCATAGTTCACAGTCTTCATTTCACACTTCACAGTTCGCAGTTCACAGTTCAAAGATCACAGTTCACAGTTCACAGTTCACAGTACACAGTCCACAGTTCACTATTCACAGCTCACAGTTCTCAGTTCACAGATCACAGTTCACAGTCTTCATTTCACACTTCACAGTTCGCAGTTCACAGTTCACAGATCACAGTTCACAGTTCACAGTTCCTAGTTCACAGATCACTGTTCACAGTTTACAGTTCTCAGTTTACAGTTCTCATTTCACAGTTGACAGTTCACAGTTCACAGTTCACAGTTCACAGTCCACAGTTCACAGTTCACAGTTCACTGTTCACAATTCACAGTTCACAGTCTTCATTTCACAGTTCACAGTTCACAGTTCACAGTTCACAGTTCCCCGTTCACAGTATTCATTTCACACTACACAGTTCGTAGTTCACAGTTGGCAGTTCACAGTCCACAGTTCACTATTCACAGTTCACAATTCACAGCTCACAGTTCACAGTTCACAGTTCACAGTTCACAGTTCACAGTTCACAGTTCACAGTTCACAGTTCACAGTTCACAGTTCACAGTTCACAGTTTACAGTTCTCAGTTTACAGTTCTCATTTCACAGTTGACAGTTCACAGTTCACACTTCACAGTTCACAGTTCACAGTTCACAGTCCACAGTTCACTGTTCACAATTCACAGTTCACAGTTCACAGTTCACAGTTCACAGTTCACTGTTCACTGTTCACTGTTCACTGTTCACAGTTCACAGTGTTCATTTCACAATTCACAGTTCGCAGTTAACAGTTCACAGATCACAGTTCACAGATCACAGTTCACAGTTCACAGTTCACAGTTCACAGTTCACAGTTCACAGTTCACAGTTTACAGTTCTCAGTTCACAGTTCACAGTCCACGGTCCACAGTTCACAGTTCACAGTTCACAGTTCTCAGTTCACAGATCACAGTTCACAGTCTTCATTTCACAGTTCACAGTTCGCAGTTCACAGTTTACAGTTCTCAGTTCACAGTTCACAGTTCAAAGATCACAGTTGACAGTTCACAGTTCACAGTACACAGTCCACAGTTCACTATTCACAGCTCACAGTTCTCAGTTCACAGATCACAGTTCACAGTCTTCATTTCACACTTCACAGTTCGCAGTTCACAGTTCACTGATCACAGTTCACAGTTCACAGTTCCTAGTTCACAGATCACTGTTCACAGTTTACAGTTCTCAGTTTACAGTTCTCATTTCACAGTTGACAGTTGACAGTTCACAGTTCACACTTCACAGTTCACAGTTCACAGTCCACAGTTCACTGTTCACAATTGACAGTTCACAGTTCACAGTTCACTGTTCACTGTTCACAGTTCACAGTTCACTGTTCACAATTCACAGTTCACAGTTCACAGTTCACTGTTCACTGTTCACAGTTCACAGTCTTCATTTCACAATTCACAGTTCACAGATCACAGTTCACAGTTCACAGTTCACAGTTTACAGTTCTCAGTTCACAGTCCACAGTTCACAGTTCACAGTTCACGGTTCACAGTTCCCCGTTCACAGTATTCATTTCACACTTCACAGTTCGCAGTTCACAGTTCACAGTTCACAGTTCGCAGTTCACAGTTCACAGATCACAGACCACAGTTCACTGTTCACAGATCACAGTTCACAGTACACAGTCTTCATTTCATACTTCACAGTTCGCAGTTCACAGTTCACAGTTCACAGGTCACAGTTCACAGTTCACAGTCCACTGTTCACAGTTCACAGTTCTCAGTTCACAGATCACAGTTCACAGACTTCATTTCACAATTCAGTCTTCACAGTGCACAGCTCACAGTCCACAGATCACAGTTCACAGTTCACAGTTCACAGTTCACAGTTGACAGTTCACAGATCACAGTTCACAGTTCACAGTCCACAGTTCACTATTCACAGCTCACAGTTCTCAGTTCTCAGATCACAGATCACAGTTCACAGTTCACAGTTCACAGATCACAGACCACAGTTCACTGTTCACAGATCACAGTTCACAGTTCACAGTTCACATTTCACAGTCTTCATTTCACACTTCAGTCTTCACAGTGCACAGTTCACAGTCCACAGATCACAGTTCACAGTTCTCAGTTCACAGATCACAGTTCACAGTCTTCATTTCACACTTCACAGTTCGCAGTTCACAGTTCAAAGATCACAGTTCACAGTTCACAGTTCACAGTACACAGTCCACAGTTCACTATTCACAGCTCACAGTTCTCAGTTCACAGATCACAGTTCACAGTCTTCATTTCACACTTCACAGTTCGCAGTTCACAGTTCACAGATCACAGTTCACAGTTCACAGTTCACACTTCACAGTTCTCCGATCACAGTATTCATTTCACACTTCACAGTTCGCAGTTCACAGTTGACAGTTCACAGTCCACAGTTCAGTATTCACAGTTCACAGTTTTCAGTTCACAGATCACAGTTCACAGTCTTCATTTCACACTTAACAGTTCACAGTCTTCATTTCACACTTAACAGTTCGCAGTTCACAGTTCACAGATCACAGTTCACAGTTCACAGTTCACAGTTCACAGTTCACAGTTCACAGTTCACAGTCCACGGATGACAGTTCACAGTCTTCATTTCACACTTCACAGTTCGCAGATCACAATTCACAGTTCACAGTTCACAGTTCACAGATCACAGTTCACAGTTCACAGTTCACAGTTCACAGATCACTGTTCACAGTTTACAGTTATCAGTTTACAGTTCTCATTTCACAGTTGACAGTTCACAGTTCACAGTTCACACTTCACAGTTCACAGTTCACAGTTCACAGTCCACAGTTCACAGTTCACAGTTCACAGTCCACAGTCCACAGTTCAGAGTTCACAGTTCTCAGTTCACAGATCACAGTTTACAGTCTTCATTTCACAATTCACAGTTCACAATGCACAGTTCACAGTTCCCCGTTCACAGTATTCATTTCACATTTCACAGTATTCATTTCACATTTCACAGTTCGCAGTTCACAGTTGACAGTTCACAGTCCACAGTTCACAGTTCACAGTTCACAGTTTACAGTTCTCAGTTCACAGTTCACAGTTCACAGTTCACAGTTTACAGTTCTCAGTTCACAGTTCACAGTTCACAGTTCACAGTTCACAGTTCACAGTTCACAGTCCACAGTCCACAGTTCACAGTTCACAGTTCACACTTCACAGTTCACAGTTCACAGTTCACAGTCCACAGTTCACTGTTCACAATTCACAGTTCACAGTTCACAGTTCACAGTTCACTGTTCACTGTTCACAGTTCACAGTTCACAGTTTACAGTTCTCAGTTCACAGCTCACAGTTCTCAGTTCACAGATCACAGTTCACAGTCTTCATTTCACACTTCACAGTTCGCAGTTCACAGTTCACAGATCACAGTTCACAGTTCACAGTTCACACTTCACAGTTCTCCGATCACAGTATTCATTTCACACTTCACAGTTCGCAGTTCACAGTTGACAGTTCACAGTCCACAGTTCAGTATTCACAGTTCACAGTTTTCAGTTCACAGATCACAGTTCACAGTCTTCATTTCACACTTAACAGTTCACAGTCTTCATTTCACACTTAACAGTTCGCAGTTCTCAGTTCACAGATCACAGTTCACAGTTCACAGTTCACAGTTCACAGTTCACAGTCCACGGATGACAGTTCACAGTCTTCATTTCACACTTCACAGTTCGCAGATCACAGTTCACAGTTCACAGTTCACAGTTCACAGATCACTGTTCACAGTTTACAGTTATCAGTTTACAGTTCTCATTTCACAGTTGACAGTTCACAGCTCACAGTTCACAGATCACAGTTCACAGATTACAGTTCACAGTTGACAGTTGACAGTTCACAGTACACACTTCACAGTTCACAGTCCACAGTTCACTGTTCACAGGTCACAGTTCACAGTCCACTGTTCACAGTTCACAGTTCTCAGTTCACAGATCACAGTTCACAGACTTCATTTCACAATTCAGTTTTCACAGTTCACAGTTCACAGTTCTCAGTTCACAGATCACAGTTCTCAGTCTTCATTTCACAGTTCACAGTTCACAGTTCACAGATCACAGACCACAGTTCACTGTTCACAGATCACAGTTCACAGTTCACAGTTCACATTTCACAGTCTTCATTTCACACTTCAGTCTTCACAGTGCACAGTTCACAGTCCACAGATCACAGTTCACAGTTCTCAGTTCACAGATCACAGTTCACAGTCTTCATTTCACACTTCACAGTTCGCAGTTCACAGTTCAAAGATCACAGTTCACAGTTCACAGTTCACAGTCCACAGTCCACAGTTCACTATTCACAGCTCACAGTTCTCAGTTCACAGATCACAGTTCACAGTCTTCATTTCACACTTCACAGTTCGCAGTTCACAGTTCACAGATCACAGTTCACAGTTCACAGTTCACACTTCACAGTTCTCCGATCACAGTATTCATTTCACACTTCACAGTTCGCAGTTCACAGTTGACAGTTCACAGTCCACAGTTCAGTATTCACAGTTCACAGTTTTCAGTTCACAGATCACAGTTCACAGTCTTCATTTCACACTTAACAGTTCACAGTCTTCATTTCACACTTAACAGTTCGCAGTTCACAGTTCACAGATCACAGTTCACAGTTCACAGTTCACAGTTCACAATTCACAGTCCACGGATGACAGTTCACAGTCTTCATTTCACACTTCACAGTTCGCAGTTCACAGTTCACAGATCACAGTTCACAGTTCACAGTTCACAGATCACTGTTCACAGTTTACAGTTATCAGTTTACAGTTCTCATTTCACACTTAACAGTTCGCAGTTCTCAGTTCACAGATCACAGTTCACAGTTCACAGTTCACAGTTCACAGTTCACAGTCCACGGATGACAGTTCACAGTCTTCATTTCACACTTCACAGTTCGCAGATCACAGTTCACAGTTCACAGTTCACAGTTCACAGATCACTGTTCACAGTTTACAGTTATCAGTTTACAGTTCTCATTTCACAGTTGACAGTTCACAGCTCACAGTTCACAGATCACAGTTCACAGATTACAGTTCACAGTTGACAGTTGACAGTTCACAGTACACACTTCACAGTTCACAGTCCACAGTTCACTGTTCACAGGTCACAGTTCACAGTCCACTGTTCACAGTTCACAGTTCTCAGTTCACAGATCACAGTTCACAGACTTCATTTCACAATTCAGTTTTCACAGTTCACAGTTCACAGTTCTCAGTTCACAGATCACAGTTCTCAGTCTTCATTTCACAGTTCACAGTTCACAGTTCACAGATCACAGACCACAGTTCACTGTTCACAGATCACAGTTCACAGTTCACAGTTCACATTTCACAGTCTTCATTTCACACTTCAGTCTTCACAGTGCACAGTTCACAGTCCACAGATCACAGTTCACAGTTCTCAGTTCACAGATCACAGTTCACAGTCTTCATTTCACACTTCACAGTTCGCAGTTCACAGTTCAAAGATCACAGTTCACAGTTCACAGTTCACAGTCCACAGTCCACAGTTCACTATTCACAGCTCACAGTTCTCAGTTCACAGATCACAGTTCACAGTCTTCATTTCACACTTCACAGTTCGCAGTTCACAGTTCACAG
Organism: Lasioglossum villosulum; assembly: GCA_963971365.1. Taxonomy (NCBI): domain Eukaryota; kingdom Metazoa; phylum Arthropoda; class Insecta; order Hymenoptera; family Halictidae; genus Lasioglossum; species Lasioglossum villosulum. Next base: position 2,811,325 of record CAXARU010000031.1, on the reverse strand, counting down.
ATCACAGTTCACAGTTCACAGTTCACACTTCACAGTTCTCCGATCACAGTATTCATTTCACACTTCACAGTTCGCAGTTCACAGTTGACAGTTCACAGTCCACAGTTCAGTATTCACAGTTCACAGTTTTCAGTTCACAGATCACAGTTCACAGTCTTCATTTCACACTTAACAGTTCACAGTCTTCATTTCACACTTAACAGTTCGCAGTTCACAGTTCACAGATCACAGTTCACAGTTCACAGTTCACAGTTCACAATTCACAGTCCACGGATGACAGTTCACAGTCTTCATTTCACACTTCACAGTTCGCAGTTCACAGTTCACAGATCACAGTTCACAGTTCACAGTTCACAGATCACTGTTCACAGTTTACAGTTATCAGTTTACAGTTCTCATTTCACAGTTGACAGTTCACAGTTCACAGTTCACACTTCACAGTTCACAGTTCACAGTTCACAGTCCACAGTTCACAGTTCACAGTTCACAGTCCACAGTCCACAGTTCAGAGTTCACAGTTCTCAGTTCACAGATCACAGTTTACAGTCTTCATTTCACAGTTCACAGTTCACAATGCACAGTTCACAGTTCCCCGTTCACAGTATTCATTTCACATTTCACAGTATTCATTTCACATTTCACAGTTCGCAGTTCACAGTTGACAGTTCACAGTCCACAGTTCACAGTTCACAGTTCACAGTTTACAGTTCTCAGTTCACAGTTCACAGTTCACAGTTCACAGTTTACAGTTCTCAGTTCACAGTTGACAGTTCACAGCTCACAGTTCACAGATCACAGTTCACAGATTACAGTTCACAGTTGACAGTTCACAGTTCACAGTACACACTTCACAGTTCACAGTCCACAGTTCACTGTTCACAGGTCACAGTTCACAGTCCACTGTTCACAGTTCACAGTTCTCAGTTCACAGATCACAGTTCACAGACTTCATTTCACAATTCAGTTTTCACAGTTCACAGTTCACAGTTCACAGTTCACAGATCACAGTTCACAGTTCACAGTTCACAGTTCACAATTCACAGTCCACGGATGACAGTTCACAGTCTTCATTTCACACTTCACAGTTCGCAGTTCACAGTTCACAGATCACAGTTCACAGTTCACAGTTCACAGTTCACAGATCACTGTTCACAGTTTACAGTTATCAGTTTACAGTTCTCATTTCACAGTTGACAGTTCACAGTTCACAGTTCACACTTCACAGTTCACAGTTCACAGTTCACAGTCCACAGTTCACAGTTCACAGTTCACAGTCCACAGTCCACAGTTCAGAGTTCACAGTTCTCAGTTCACAGATCACAGTTTACAGTCTTCATTTCACAATTCACAGTTCACAATGCACAGTTCACAGTTCCCCGTTCACAGTATTCATTTCACATTTCACAGTATTCATTTCACATTTCACAGTTCGCAGTTCACAGTTGACAGTTCACAGTCCACAGTTCACAGTTCACAGTTCACAGTTTACAGTTCTCAGTTCACAGTTCACAGTTCACAGTTTACAGTTCTCAGTTCACAGTTCACAGTTCACAGTTCACAGTTCACAGTTCACAGTTCACAGTCCACAGTCCACAGTTCACAGTTCACAGTTCACACTTCACAGTTCACAGTTCACAGTTCACAGTCCACAGTTCACTGTTCACAATTCACAGTTCACAGTTCACAGTTCACAGTTCACTGTTCACTGTTCACAGTTCACAGTTCACAGTTTACAGTTCTCAGTTCACAGCTCACAGTTCTCAGTTCACAGATCACAGTTCACAGTCTTCATTTCACACTTCACAGTTCGCAGTTCACAGTTCACAGATCACAGTTCACAGTTCACAGTTCACACTTCACAGTTCTCCGATCACAGTATTCATTTCACACTTCACACTTCACAGTTCGCAGTTCACAGTTCACAGATCACAGTTCACAGTTCACAGTTCACAGATCACTGTTCACAGTTTACAGTTATCAGTTTACAGTTCTCATTTCACACTTAACAGTTCGCAGTTCTCAGTTCACAGATCACAGTTCACAGTTCACAGTTCACAGTTCACAGTTCACAGTCCACGGATGACAGTTCACAGTCTTCATTTCACACTTCACAGTTCGCAGATCACAGTTCACAGTTCACAGTTCACAGTTCACAGATCACTGTTCACAGTTTACAGTTATCAGTTTACAGTTCTCATTTCACAGTTGACAGTTCACAGCTCACAGTTCACAGATCACAGTTCACAGATTACAGTTCACAGTTGACAGTTGACAGTTCACAGTACACACTTCACAGTTCACAGTCCACAGTTCACTGTTCACAGGTCACAGTTCACAGTCCACTGTTCACAGTTCACAGTTCTCAGTTCACAGATCACAGTTCACAGACTTCATTTCACAATTCAGTTTTCACAGTTCACAGTTCACAGTTCTCAGTTCACAGATCACAGTTCTCAGTCTTCATTTCACAGTTCACAGTTCACAGTTCACAGATCACAGACCACAGTTCACTGTTCACAGATCACAGTTCACAGTTCACAGTTCACATTTCACAGTCTTCATTTCACACTTCAGTCTTCACAGTGCACAGTTCACAGTCCACAGATCACAGTTCACAGTTCTCAGTTCACAGATCACAGTTCACAGTCTTCATTTCACACTTCACAGTTCGCAGTTCACAGTTCAAAGATCACAGTTCACAGTTCACAGTTCACAGTCCACAGTCCACAGTTCACTATTCACAGCTCACAGTTCTCAGTTCACAGATCACAGTTCACAGTCTTCATTTCACACTTCACAGTTCGCAGTTCACAGTTCACAGATCACAGTTCACAGTTCACAGTTCACACTTCACAGTTCTCCGATCACAGTATTCATTTCACACTTCACAGTTCGCAGTTCACAGTTGACAGTTCACAGTCCACAGTTCAGTATTCACAGTTCACAGTTTTCAGTTCACAGATCACAGTTCACAGTCTTCATTTCACACTTAACAGTTCACAGTCTTCATTTCACACTTAACAGTTCGCAGTTCACAGTTCACAGATCACAGTTCACAGTTCACAGTTCACAGTTCACAATTCACAGTCCACGGATGACAGTTCACAGTCTTCATTTCACACTTCACAGTTCGCAGTTCACAGTTCACAGATCACAGTTCACAGTTCACAGTTCACAGATCACTGTTCACAGTTTACAGTTATCAGTTTACAGTTCTCATTTCACAGTTGACAGTTCACAGTTCACAGTTCACACTTCACAGTTCACAGTTCACAGTTCACAGTCCACAGTTCACAGTTCACAGTTCACAGTCCACAGTCCACAGTTCAGAGTTCACAGTTCTCAGTTCACAGATCACAGTTTACAGTCTTCATTTCACAGTTCACAGTTCACAATGCACAGTTCACAGTTCCCCGTTCACAGTATTCATTTCACATTTCACAGTATTCATTTCACATTTCACAGTTCGCAGTTCACAGTTGACAGTTCACAGTCCACAGTTCACAGTTCACAGTTCACAGTTTACAGTTCTCAGTTCACAGTTCACAGTTCACAGTTCACAGTTTACAGTTCTCAGTTCACAGTTCACAGTTCACAGTTCACAGTTCACAGTTCACAGTTCACAGTCCACAGTCCACAGTTCACAGTTCACAGTTCACAGTTCACACTTCACAGTTCACAGTTCACAGTTCACAGTCCACAGTTCACTGTTCACAATTCACAGTTCACAGTTCACAGTTCACAGTTCACTGTTCACTGTTCACAGTTCACAGTCTTCATTTCACAATTCACAGTTCACAGATCACAGTTCACAGTTCACAGTTCACAGTTCACAGTTCACAGTTCACAGTTTACAGTTCTCAGTTCACAGTTCACAGTTCACAGTTCACAGTTCACAGTTCACAGTTCACAGTCCACAGTTCACAGTTCACAGTTCTCAGTTCACAGATCACAGTTCACAGTCTTCATTTCACAGTTCACAGTTCACAGTCTTCATTTCACACTTCACAGTTCACAGATCACAGTTCACAGTTCACAGTTCACAGTTTACAGTTCACAGTTCACAGTTCACAGTTCACAGTTCACAGTTCACAGTTCACAGTTCACAGTTCACAGTCCACAGTTCACAGTCCACAGTTCACAGTTCTCAGTTCACAGATCACAGATCACAGTTCACAGTCTTCATTTCACAGTTCACAGTTCACAGTTCACAGTTCCCCGTTCACAGTATTCATTTCACACTTCACAGTTCGCAGTTCACAGTTGACAGTTGACAGTTCACAGTCCACAGTTCACTATTCACAGTTCACAATTCACAGTTCACAGTTCACAGTTCACAGTTCACAGTTCACAGTTCACAGTTCACAGTTCACAGTTCACAGTTCACAGTTCACAGTTCACAGTTCACAGTTCACAGTTCACAGTTCACAGTTCACAGTTCACAGTTCACAGTTCACAGTTCACAGTTCACAGTCCACAGTTCAGAGTTCACAGTTCTCAGTTCACAGATCACAGTTTACAGTCTTCATTTCACCGTTCACAGTTCACAGTGCACAGTTCACAGTTCCCCGTTCACAGTATTCATTTCACATTTCACAGTTCGCAGTTCACAGTCCACAGTTCACAGTTCACAGTTCACAGTTTACAGTTCTCAGTTCACAGTTCACAGTTCACAGTTCACAGTTCACAGTTCACAGTTTACAGTTCTCAGTTCTCAGTTCACAGTTCACAGTTCACAGTTCACAGTTCACAGTTCACAGTCCACAGTCCACAGTTCACAGTTCACAGTTCACAGTTCACAGTTCACAGTTCACAGTCCACAGTTCACAGTTCACAGTTCACAGTTCACAGTCCACAGTTCACAGTTCACAGTTCTCAGTTCACAGATCACAGTTCACAGTCTTCATTTCACAGTTCACAGTTCACAGTCTTCATTTCACAATTCACAGTTCACAGTTGACAGTTCACAGTCCACAGTTCACTATTCACAGTTCACAGTTCTCAGTTCACAGATCACAGTTCACAGTCTTCATTTCACACTTAACAGTTCGCAGTTCACAGTTCACAGTTCACAGATCACAGTTCACAGTTCACAGTTCACAGTCCACAGATCACAGTTTACAGTTCTCAGTTCACAGTTCACAGTTCACAGTTCACAGTTCACAGTTCACAGTTCACAGTTCACAGTTCACAGTCCACAGTCCACAGGTCACAGTTCACAGTTCACACTTCACAGTTCGCAGTTCACAGTTCAAAGATCACAGTTCACAGTTCACAGTTCACAGTACACAGTCCACAGTTCACTATTCACAGCTCACAGTTCTCAGTTCACAGATCACAGTTCACAGTCTTCATTTCACACTTCACAGTTCGCAGTTCACAGTTCACAGATCACAGTTCACAGTTCACAGTTCCTAGTTCACAGATCACTGTTCACAGTTTACAGTTCTCAGTTTACAGTTCTCATTTCACAGTTGACAGTTCACAGTTCACAGTTCACACTTCACACTTCACAGTTCACAGTCCACAGTTCACTGTTCACAATTCACAGTTCACAGTTCACAGTTCACTGTTCACTGTTCACAGTTCACAGTTCACAGTCTTCATTTCACAGTTTACAGTTCTCAGTTCACAGTTCACAGTTCACAGGTCACAGTTCACAGTCCACTGTTCACAGTTCACAGTTCTCAGTTCACAGATCACAGTTCACAGACTTCATTTCACAATTCAGTCTTCACAGTGCACAGCTCACAGTCCACAGATCACAGTTCACAGTTCACAGTTCACAGTTCACAGTTGACAGTTCACAGATCACAGTTCACACTTCACAGTCCACAGTTCACTATTCACAGCTCACAGTTCTCAGTTCACAGATCACAGTTCACAGTCTTCATTTCACACTTCACAGTTCGCAGTTCACAGTTCACAGATCACAGTCCACAGTTCACTATTCACAGCTCACAGTTCTCAGTTCACAGATCACAGTTCACAGTCTTCATTTCACACTTCACAGTTCGCAGTTCACAGTTCACAGATCACAGTTCACAGATTACAGTTCACAGTTGACAGTTGACAGTTCACAGTACACACTTCACAGTTCACAGTCCACAGTTCACTGTTCACAGGTCACAGTTCACAGTCCACTGTTCACAGTTCACAGTTCTCAGTTCACAGATCACAGTTCACAGTTTACAGTTCTCAGTTCACAGTTCACAGTTCACAGTTCACAGTTCACAGTTCACAGTTCACAGTTCACAGTCCACAGTTCACAGTTCACAGTTCACACTTCACAGTTCACAGTTCACAGTTCACAGTCCACAGTTCACTGTTCACAATTCACAGTTCACAGTTCACAGTTCACAGTTCACTGTTCACTGTTCACAGTTCACAGTCTTCATTTCACAATTCACAGTTCACAGATCACAGTTCACAGTTCACAGTTCACAGTTCACAGTTCACAGTTCACAGTTTACAGTTCTCAGTTCACAGTTCACAGTTCACAGTTCACAGTTCACAGTTCACAGTCCACAGTTCACAGTTCACGGTTCTCAGTTCACAGATCACAGTTCACAGTCTTCATTTCACAGTTCACAGTTCACAGTCTTCATTTCACAATTCACAGTTCACAAATCACAGTTCACAGTTCACAGTTCACAGTTCACAGTTCACAGTTTACAGTTCACAGTTCACAGTTCACAGTTCACAGTTCACAGTTCACAGTTCACAGTTCACAGTTCCCCGTTCACAGTATTCATTTCACACTTCACAGTTCGCAGTTCACAGTTGACAGTTGACAGTTCACAGTCCACAGTTCACTATTCACAGTTCACAATTCACAGTTCACAGTTCACAGTTCACAGTTCACAGTTCACAGTTCACAGTTCACAGTTCACAGTTCACAGTTCACAGTTCACAGTTCACAGTTCACAGTTCACAGTTCACAGTTCACAGTTCACAGTCCACAGTTCAGAGTTCACAGTTCTCAGTTCACAGATCACAGTTTACAGTCTTCATTTCACAGTTCACAGTTCACAGTGCACAGTTCACAGTTCCCCGTTCACAGAATTCGTTTCACATTTCACAGTTCGCAGTTCACAGTTGACAGTTCACAGTCCACAGTTCACAGTTCACAGTTCACAGTTTACAGTTCTCAGTTCACAGTTCACAGTTCACAGTTCACAGTTCACAGTTCACAGTTCACAGTTCTCAGTTCACAGTTCACAGTTCACAGTTCACAGTTCACAGTTCACAGTCCACAGTCCACAGTCCACAGTTCACAGTTCACAGTTCACAGTTCACAGTTCACAGTTCACAGTCCACAGTTCACAGTTCACAGTTCACAGTTCACAGTTCACAGTCCACAGTTCACAGTTCACAGTTCACACTTCACAGTTCACAGTTCACAGTTCACAGTCCACAGTCCACAGTTCACTGTTCACAATTCACAGTTCACAGTTCACAGTTCACAGTTCACTGTTCACTGTTCACAGTTCACAGTCTTCATTTCACAATTCACAGTTCACAGATCACAGTTCACAGTTCACAGTTCACAGTTCACAGTCTTCATTTCACAATTCACAGTTCACAGATCACAGTTCACAGTTCACAGTTCACAGTTCACAGTTCACAGTTCACAGTTCACAGTTTACAGTTCTCAGTTCACAGTTCACAGTTCACAGTTCACAGTTCACAGTTTACAGTTCTCAGTTCACAGTTCACAGTTCACAGTTCACAGTTCACAGTTCACACTTCACAGTTCACAGTTCACAGTTCACAGTCCACAGTTCACTGTTCACAATTCACAGTTCACAGTTCACAGTTCACAGTTCACTGTTCACTGTTCACAGTTCACAGTCTTCATTTCACAATTCACAGTTCACAGATCACAGTTCACAGTTCACAGTTCACAGTTCACAGTTCACAGTTCACAGTTCACAGTTTACAGTTCTCAGTTCACAGTTCACAGTTCACAGTTCACAGTTCACAGTTCACAGTCCACAGTTCACAGTTCACGGTTCTCAGTTCACAGATCACAGTTCACAGTTCACAGTTTACAGTTCTCAGTTCACAGTTCACAGTTCACAGTTCACAGTTCACAGTTCACAGTCCACAGTTCACAGTTCACGGTTCTCAGTTCACAGATCACAGTTCACAGTCTTCATTTCACAGTTCACAGTTCACAGTCTTCATTTCACAATTCACAGTTCACAGATCACAGTTCACAGTTCACAGTTCACAGTTCACAGTTCACAGTTTACAGTTCACAGTTCACAGTTCACAGTTCACAGTTCACAGTTCACAGTTCACAGTTCACAGTTCACAGTCCACAGTTCACAGTTCACAGTTCTCAGTTCACAGATCACAGTTCACAGTCTTCATTTCACAGTTCACAGTTCACAGTTCCCCGTTCACAGTATTCATTTCACACTTCACAGTTCGCAGTTCACAGTTGACAGTTGACAGTTCACAGTCCACAGTTCACTATTCACAGTTCACAATTCACAGTTCACAGTTCACAGTTCACAGTTCACAGTTCACAGTTCACAGTTCACAGTTCACAGTTCACAGTTCACAGTTCACAGTTCACAGTTCACAGTTCACAGTTCACAGTTCACAGTTCACAGTTCACAGTTCACAGTTCACAGTTCACAGTCCACAGTTCAGAGTTCACAGTTCTCAGTTCACAGATCACAGTTTACAGTCTTCATTTCACAGTTCACAGTTCACAGTGCACAGTTCACAGTTCCCCGTTCACAGTATTCATTTCACATTTCACAGTTCGCAGTTCACAGTTGACAGTTCACAGTCCACAGTTCACAGTTCACAGTTCACAGTTTACAGTTCTCAGTTCACAGTTCACAGTTCACAGTTCACAGTTCACAGTTCACAGTTCTCAGTTCACAGTTCACAGTTCACAGTTCACAGTTCACAGTTCACAGTCCACAGTCCACAGTCCACAGTTCACAGTTCACAGTTCACAGTTCACAGTTCACAGTTCACAGTCCACAGTTCACAGTTCACAGTTCACAGTTCACAGTTCACAGTCCACAGTTCACAGTTCACAGTTCTCAGTTCTCAGTTCACAGATCACAGTTCACAGTCTTCATTTCACAGTTCACAGTTCACAGTCTTCATTTCACAATTCACAGTTCACAGTTGACAGTTCACAGTCCACAGTTCACTATTCACAGTTCACAGTTCTCAGTTCACAGATCACAGTTCACAGTCTTCATTTCACACTTAACAGTTCGCAGTTCACAGTTCACAGTTCACAGATCACAGTTCACAGTTCACAGTTCACAGTCCACAGATCACAGTTTACAGTTCTCAGTTCACAGTTCACAGTTCACAGTTCACAGTTCACAGTTCACAGTCCACAGTCCACAGTTCACAGTTCACAGTTCACACTTCACAGTTCGCAGTTCACAGTTCAAAGATCACAGTTCACAGTTCACAGTTCACAGTACACAGTCCACAGTTCACTATTCACAGCTCACAGTTCTCAGTTCACAGATCACAGTTCACAGTCTTCATTTCACACTTCACAGTTCGCAGTTCACAGTTCACAGATCACAGTTCACAGTTCACAGTTCCTAGTTCACAGATCACTGTTCACAGTTTACAGTTCTCAGTTTACAGTTCTCATTTCACAGTTGACAGTTCACAGTTCACACTTCACAGTTCACAGTTCACAGTCCACAGTTCACTGTTCACAATTCACAGTTCACAGTTCACAGTTCACTGTTCACAGTCCACATATCACAGTTTACAGTTCTCAGTTCACAGTTTACAGTTCTCAGTTCACAGTTCACAGTTCACAGGTCACAGTTCACAGTCCACTGTTCACAGTTCACAGTTCTCAGTTCACAGATCACAGTTCACAGACTTCATTTCACAATTCAGTCTTCACAGTGCACAGCTCACAGTCCACAGATCACAGTTCACAGTTCACAGTTCACAGTTCACAGTTGACAGTTCACAGATCACAGTTCACACTTCACAGTCCACAGTTCACTATTCACAGCTCACAGTTCTCAGTTCACAGATCACAGTTCACAGTCTTCATTTCACACTTCACAGTTCGCAGTTCACAGTTCACAGATCACAGTCCACAGTTCACTATTCACAGCTCACAGTTCTCAGTTCACAGATCACAGTTCACAGTCTTCATTTCACACTTCACAGTTCGCAGTTCACAGTTCACAGATCACAGTTCACAGATTACAGTTCACAGTTGACAGTTGACAGTTCACAGTACACACTTCACAGTTCACAGTCCACAGTTCACTGTTCACAGGTCACAGTTCACAGTCCACTGTTCACAGTTCACAGTTCTCAGTTCACAGATCACAGTTCACAGACTTCATTTCACAATTCAGTTTTCACAGTTCACAGTTCACAGTTCTCAGTTCACAGATCACAGTTCACAGTCTTCATTTCACAGTTCACAGTCCACAGTTCACATTTCACAGTTCGCAGTTCACAGTTGACAGTTCACAGTCCACAGTTCACAGTTCACAGTTCACAGTTTACAGTTCTCAGTTCACAGTTCACAGTTCACAGTTCACAGTTCACAGTTCACAGTTTACAGTTCTCAGTTCCCAGTTCACAGTTCAAAGTTCACAGTTCACAGTTCACAGTTCAAAGTTCACAGTCCACAGTTCACAGTTCACAGTTCACACTTCACAGTTCACAGTTCACAGTTCACAGTCCACAGTTCACTGTTCACAATTCACAGTTCACAGTTCACAGTTCACAGTTCACTGTTCACTGTTCACAGTTCACAGTCTTCATTTCACAATTCACAGTTCACAGATCACAGTTCACAGTTCACAGTTCACAGTTCACAGTTCACAGTTCACAGTTCACAGTTTACAGTTCTCAGTTCACAGTTCACAGTTCACAGTTCACAGTTCACAGTTCACAGTTCACAGTCCACAGTTCACAGTTCACGGTTCTCAGTTCACAGATCACAGTTCACAGTCTTCATTTCACAGTTCACAGTTCACAGTCTTCATTTCACAATTCACAGTTCACAGATCACAGTTCACAGTTCACAGTTCACAGTTCACAGTTCACAGTTTACAGTTCACAGTTCACAGTTCACAGTTCACAGTTCACAGTTCACAGTTCACAGTTCACAGTTCACAGTCCACAGTTCACAGTTCACAGTTCTCAGTTCACAGATCACAGTTCACAGTCTTCATTTCACACTTCACAGTTCGCAGTTCACAGTTCACAGATCACAGTTCACAGTTCACAGTTCCTAGTTCACAGATCACTGTTCACAGTTTACAGTTCTCAGTTTACAGTTCTCATTTCACAGTTGACAGTTCACAGTTCACACTTCACAGTTCACAGTTCACAGTCCACAGTTCACTGTTCACAATTCACAGTTCACAGTTCACAGTTCACTGTTCACAGTCCACATATCACAGTTTACAGTTCTCAGTTCACAGTTCACAGTTCACAGGTCACAGTTCACAGTCCACTGTTCACAGTTCACAGTTCTCAGTTCACAGATCACAGTTCACAGACTTCATTTCACAATTCAGTCTTCACAGTGCACAGCTCACAGTCCACAGATCACAGTTCACAGTTCACAGTTCACAGTTCACAGTTGACAGTTCACAGATCACAGTTCACACTTCACAGTCCACAGTTCACTATTCACAGCTCACAGTTCTCAGTTCACAGATCACAGTTCACAGTCTTCATTTCACACTTCACAGTTCGCAGTTCACAGTTCACAGTCCACAGTTCACTATTCACAGCTCACAGTTCTCAGTTCACAGATCACAGTTCACAGTCTTCATTTCACACTTCACAGTTCGCAGTTCACAGTTCACAGATCACAGTTCACAGATTACAGTTCACAGTTGACAGTTGACAGTTCACAGTACACACTTCACAGTTCACAGTCCACAGTTCACTGTTCACAGGTCACAGTTCACAGTCCACTGTTCACAGTTCACAGTTCTCAGTTCACAGATCACAGTTCACAGACTTCATTTCACAATTCAGTTTTCACAGTTCACAGTTCACAGTTCTCAGTTCACAGATCACAGTTCACAGTCTTCATTTCACAGTTCACAGTCCACAGTTCACATTTCACAGTTCGCAGTTCACAGTTGACAGTTCACAGTCCACAGTTCACAGTTCACAGTTCACAGTTTACAGTTCTCAGTTCACAGTTCACAGTTCACAGTTCACAGTTCACAGTTCACAGTTTACAGTTCTCAGTTCACAGTTCACAGTTCAAAGTTCACAGTTCACAGTTCACAGTTCACAGTTCACAGTCCACAGTTCACAGTTCACAGTTCACACTTCACAGTTCACAGTTCACAGTTCACAGTCCACAGTTCACTGTTCACAATTCACAGTTCACAGTTCACAGTTCACAGTTCACTGTTCACTGTTCACAGTTCACAGTCTTCATTTCACAATTCACAGTTCACAGATCACAGTTCACAGTTCACAGTTCACAGTTCACAGTTCACAGTTCACAGTTCACAGTTCACAGTTTACAGTTCTCAGTTCACAGTTCACAGTTCACAGTTCACAGTTCACAGTTCACAGTTCACAGTCCACAGTTCACAGTTCACGGTTCTCAGTTCACAGATCACAGTTCACAGTCTTCATTTCACAGTTCACAGTTCACAGTCTTCATTTCACAATTCACAGTTCACAGATCACAGTTCACAGTTCACAGTTCACAGTTCACAGTTCACAGTTCACAGTTTACAGTTCACAGTTCACAGTTCACAGTTCACAGTTCACAGTTCACAGTTCACAGTTCACAGTCCACAGTTCACAGTTCACAGTTCTCAGTTCACAGATCACAGTTCACAGTCTTCATTTCACAGTTCACAGTTCACAGTTCCCCGTTCACAGTATTCATTTCACACTTCACAGTTCGCAGTTCACAGTTGACAGTTGACAGTTCACAGTCCACAGTTCACTATTCACAGTTCACAATTCACAGTTCACAGTTCACAGTTCACAGTTCACAGTTCACAGTTCACAGTTCACAGTTCACAGTTCACAGTTCACAGTTCACAGTTCACAGTTCACAGTTCACAGTTCACAGTTCACAGTCCACAGTTCAGAGTTCACAGTTCTCAGTTCACAGATCACAGTTTACAGTCTTCATTTCACAGTTCACAGTTCACAGTGCACAGTTCACAGTTCCCCGTTCACAGTATTCATTTCACATTTCACAGTTCGCAGTTCACAGTTGACAGTTCACAGTCCACAGTTCACAGTTCACAGTTCACAGTTTACAGTTCTCAGTTCACAGTTCACAGTTCACAGTTCACAGTTCACAGTTTACAGTTCTCAGTTCACAGTTCACAGTTCACAGTTCACAGTTCACAGTCCACAGTCCACAGTTCACAGTTCACAGTTCACAGTTCACAGTTCACAGTTCACAGTCCACAGTTCACAGTTCACAGTTCACAGTTCACAGTTCACAGTCCACAGTTCACAGTTCACAGTTCTCAGTTCACAGATCACAGTTCACAGTCTTCATTTCACAGTTCACAGTTCACAGTCTTCATTTCACAATTCACAGTTCACAGTTGACAGTTCACAGTCCACAGTTCACTATTCACAGTTCACAGTTCTCAGTTCACAGATCACAGTTCACAGTCTTCATTTCACACTTAACAGTTCGCAGTTCACAGTTCACAGTTCACAGATCACAGTTCACAGTTCACAGTTCACAGTTCACAGTCCACAGATCACAGTTTACAGTTCTCAGTTCACAGTTCACAGTTCACAGTTCACAGTTCACAGTTCACAGTCCACAGTCCACAGTTCACAGTTCACAGTTCACACTTCACAGTTCGCAGTTCACAGTTCAAAGATCACAGTTCACAGTTCACAGTTCACAGTACACAGTCCACAGTTCACTATTCACAGCTCACAGTTCTCAGTTCACAGATCACAGTTCACAGTCTTCATTTCACACTTCACAGTTCGCAGTTCACAGTTCACAGATCACAGTTCACAGTTCACAGTTCCTAGTTCACAGATCACTGTTCACAGTTTACAGTTCTCAGTTTACAGTTCTCATTTCACAGTTGACAGTTCACAGTTCACACTTCACAGTTCACAGTTCACAGTCCACAGTTCACTGTTCACAATTCACAGTTCACAGTTCACAGTTCACTGTTCACTGTTCACAGTTCACAGTTCACAGTCTTCATTTCACAGTTTACAGTTCTCAGTTCACAGTTCACAGTTCACAGGTCACAGTTCACAGTCCACTGTTCACAGTTCACAGTTCTCAGTTCACAGATCACAGTTCACAGACTTCATTTCACAATTCAGTCTTCACAGTGCACAGCTCACAGTCCACAGATCACAGTTCACAGTTCACAGTTCACAGTTCACAGTTGACAGTTCACAGATCACAGTTCACACTTCACAGTCCACAGTTCACTATTCACAGCTCACAGTTCTCAGTTCACAGATCACAGTTCACAGTCTTCATTTCACACTTCACAGTTCGCAGTTCACAGTTCACAGATCACAGTCCACAGTTCACTATTCACAGCTCACAGTTCTCAGTTCACAGATCACAGTTCACAGTCTTCATTTCACACTTCACAGTTCGCAGTTCACAGTTCACAGATCACAGTTCACAGATTACAGTTCACAGTTGACAGTTGACAGTTCACAGTACACACTTCACAGTTCACAGTCCACAGTTCACTGTTCACAGGTCACAGTTCACAGTCCACTGTTCACAGTTCACAGTTCTCAGTTCACAGATCACAGTTCACAGACTTCATTTCACAATTCAGTTTTCACAGTTCACAGTTCACAGTTCTCAGTTCACAGATCACAGTTCACAGTTCACAGTCCACAGTTCACATTTCACAGTTCGCAGTTCACAGTTGACAGTTCACAGTCCACAGTTCACAGTTCACAGTTCACAGTTTACAGTTCTCAGTTCACAGTTCACAGTTCACAGTTCACAGTTCACAGTTTACAGTTCTCAGTTCACAGTTCACAGTTCACAGTTCACAGTTCACAGTTCACAGTTCACAGTTCACAGTTCACAGTCCACAGTCCACAGTTCACAGTTCACAGTTCACAGTTCACACTTCACAGTTCACAGTTCACAGTTCACAGTCCACAGTTCACTGTTCACAATTCACAGTTCACAGTTCACAGTTCACAGTTCACTGTTCACTGTTCACAGTTCACAGTTCACAGTCCACAGTTCACAGTTCACAGTTCACGGTTCTCAGTTCACAGATCACAGTTCACAGTCTTCTTTTCACAGTTCACAGTTCACAGTCTTCATTTCACAATTCACAGTTCACAGATCACAGTTCACAGTTCGCAGTTCACAGTTGACAGTTCACAGTTCACAGTGCACAGTTCACAGTTCCCCGTTCACAGTATTCATTTCACATTTCACAGTTCGCAGTTCACAGTTGACAGTTCACAGTTCACAGTTCACAGTTCACAGTTCACAGTCCACAGTCCACAGTTCACAGTTCACAGTTCACAGTTCACAGTTCGCAGTTCACAGTTCAAAGATCACAGTTCACAGTTCACAGTTCACAGTACACAGTCCACAGTTCACTATTCACAGCTCACAGTTCTCAGTTCACAGATCACAGTTCACAGTCTTCATTTCACACTTCACAGTTCGCAGTTCACAGTTCACAGATCACAGTTCACAGTTCACAGTTCCTAGTTCACAGATCACTGTTCACAGTTTACAGTTCTCAGTTTACAGTTCTCATTTCACAGTTGACAGTTCACAGTTCACACTTCACAGTTCACAGTTCACAGTCCACAGTTCACTGTTCACAATTCACAGTTCACAGTTCACAGTTCACTGTTCACTGTTCACAGTTCACAGTTCACAGTCTTCATTTCACAGTTTACAGTTCTCAGTTCACAGTTCACAGTTCACAGTTCACAGGTCACAGTTCACAGTCCACTGTTCACAGTTCACAGTTCTCAGTTCACAGATCACAGTTCACAGACTTCATTTCACACTTCAGTCTTCACAGTGCACAGCTCACAGTCCACAGATCACAGTTCACAGTTCACAGTTCACAGTTCACAGTTCACAGTTCACAGATCACAGTTCACACTTCACAGTCCACAGTTCACTATTCACAGCTCACAGTTCTCAGTTCACAGATCACAGTTCACAGTCTTCATTTCACACTTCACAGTTCGCAGTTCACAGTTCACAGATCACAGTCCACAGTTCACTATTCACAGCTCACAGTTCTCAGTTCACAGATCACAGTTCACAGTCTTCATTTCACACTTCACAGTTCGCAGTTCACAGTTCACAGATCACAGTTCACAGATTACAGTTCACAGTTGACAGTTGACAGTTCACAGTACACACTTCACAGTTCACAGTCCACAGTTCACTGTTCACAGGTCACAGTTCACAGTCCACTGTTCACAGTTCACAGTTCTCAGTTCACAGATCACAGTTCACAGACTTCATTTCACAATTCAGTTTTCACAGTTCACAGTTCACAGTTCTCAGTTCACAGATCACAGTTCACAGTCTTCATTTCACAGTTCACAGTCCACAGTTCACAGTTCGCAGTTCACAGTTGACAGTTCACAGTCCACAGTTCACAGTTCACAGTTCACAGTTTACAGTTCTCAGTTCACAGTTCACAGTTCACAGTTCACAGTTCACAGTTCTCAGTTCACAGTTCACAGTTCACAGTTCACAGTTCACAGTTCACAGTTCACAGTTCACAGTTCACAGTTCACAGTCCACTGTCCACAGTTCACAGTTCACAGTTCACAGTTCACACTTCACAGTTCACAGTTCACAGTCCACAGTTCACTGTTCACAATTCACAGTTCACAGTTCACAGTTCACAGTTCACTGTTCACTGTTCACAGTCTTCATTTCACAGTTCACAGTTCACAGTCTTCATTTCACAATTCACAGTTCACAGATCACAGTTCACAGTTCACAGTTCACAGTTCACAGTTCACAGATCACAGTTCACAGTTCACAGTTCACAGTTCACAGTTTACAGTTCACAGTTCACAGTTCACAGTTCACAGTTCACAGTTCACAGTTCACAGTTCACAGTTCACAGTCCACAGTTCACAGTTCACAGTTCTCAGTTCACAGATCACAGTTCACAGTCTTCATTTCACAGTTCACAGTTCACAGTTCACAGTTCCCCGTTCACAGTATTCATTTCACACTTCACAGTTCGCAGTTCACAGTTGACAGTTCACAGTTCACAGTGCACAGTTCACAGTTCCCCGTTCACAGTATTCATTTCACATTTCACAGTTCGCAGTTCACAGTTGACAGTTCACAGTCCACAGTTCACAGTTGACAGTTCACAGTCCACAGTTCACAGTTCACAGTTCACAGTTTACAGTTCTCAGTTCACAGTTCACAGTTCACAGTTCACAGTTCACAGTTTACAGTTCTCAGTTCACAGTTCACAGTTCACAGTTCACAGTTCACAGTTCACAGTTCACAGTCCACAGTCCACAGTTCACAGTTCACAGTTCACAGTTCACAGTTCACAGTCCACAGTTCACAGTTCACAGTTCACAGTTCACAGTCCACAGTTCACAGTTCACAGTTCTCAGTTCACAGATCACAGTTCACAGTCTTCATTTCACAGTTCACAGTTCACAGTCTTCATTTCACAATTCACAGTTCACAGTTGACAGTTCACAGTCCACAGTTCACTATTCACAGTTCACAGTTCTCAGTTCACAGATCACAGTTCACAGTCTTCATTTCACACTTAACAGTTCGCAGTTCACAGTTCACAGTTCACAGATCACAGTTCACAGTTCACAGTTCACAGTCCACAGATCACAGTTTACAGTTCTCAGTTCACAGTTCACAGTTCACAGTTCACAGTTCACAGTTCACAGTTCACAGTTCACAGTCCACAGTCCACAGTTCACAGTTCACAGTTCACAGTTCACACTTCACAGTTCGCAGTTCACAGTTCAAAGATCACAGTTCACAGTTCACAGTTCACAGTACACAGTCCACAGTTCACTATTCACAGCTCACAGTTCTCAGTTCACAGATCACAGTTCACAGTCTTCATTTCACACTTCACAGTTCGCAGTTCACAGTTCACAGATCACATTTCACAGTTCACAGTTCCTAGTTCACAGATCACTGTTCACAGTTTACAGTTCTCAGTTTACAGTTCTCATTTCACAGTTGACAGTTCACAGTTCACAGTTCACACTTCACAGTTCACAGTTCACAGTCCACAGTTCACTGTTCACAATTCACAGTTCACAGTTCACAGTTCACTGTTCACTGTTCACAGTTCACAGTCTTCATTTCACAGTTTACAGTTCTCAGTTCACAGTCCACAGTTCACAGTTCACAGGTCACAGTTCACAGTCCACTGTTCACAGTTCACAGTTCTCAGTTCACAGATCACAGACTTCATTTCACAATTCAGTCTTCACAGTGCACAGCTCACAGTCCACAGATCACAGTTCACAGTTCACAGTTCACAGTTCACAGATCACAGTTCACACTTCACAGTCCACAGTTCACTATTCACAGCTCACAGTTCTCAGTTCACAGATCACAGTTCACAGTCTTCATTTCACACTTCACAGTTCGCAGTTCACAGTTCACAGATCACAGTCCACAGTTCACTATTCACAGCTCACAGTTCTCAGTTCACAGATCACAGTTCACAGTCTTCATTTCACACTTCACAGTTCGCAGTTCACAGTTCACAGATCACAGTTCACAGATTACAGTTCACAGTTGACAGTTGACAGTTCACAGTACACACTTCACAGTTCACAGTCCACAGTTCACTGTTCACAGGTCACAGTTCACAGTCCACTGTTCACAGTTCACAGTTCTCAGTTCACAGATCACAGTTCACAGACTTCATTTCACAATTCAGTTTTCACAGTTCACAGTTCACAGTTCTCAGTTCACAGATCACAGTTCACAGTCTTCATTTCACAGTTCACAGTTCACAGTTCACAGATCACAGACCACAGTTCACTGTTCACAGATCACAGTTCACAGTTCACAGTTCACATTTCACAGTCTTCATTTCACACTTCAGTCTTCACAGTGCACAGTTCACAGTCCACAGATCACAGTTCACAGTTCTCAGTTCACAGATCACAGTTCACAGTCTTCATTTCACACTTCACAGTTCGCAGTTCACAGTTCAAAGATCACAGTTCACAGTTCACAGTTCACAGTACACAGTCCACAGTTCACTATTCACAGCTCACAGTTCTCAGTTCACAGATCACAGTTCACAGTCTTCATTTCACACTTCACAGTTCGCAGTTCACAGTTCACAGATCACAGTTCACAGTTCACAGTTCACACTTCACAGTTCTCCGATCACAGTATTCATTTCACACTTCACAGTTCGCAGTTCACAGTTGACAGTTCACAGTCCACAGTTCAGTATTCACAGTTCACAGTTTTCAGTTCACAGATCACAGTTCACAGTCTTCATTTCACACTTAACAGTTCACAGTCTTCATTTCACACTTAACAGTTCGCAGTTCACAGTTCACAGATCACAGTTCACAGTTCACAGTTCACAGTCCACGGATGACAGTTCACAGTCTTCATTTCACACTTCACAGTTCGCAGTTCACAGTTCACAGATCACAGTTCACAGTTCACAGTTCACAGTTCACAGATCACAGTTCACAGTTCACAGTCTTCATTTCACAGTTCACAGTCTACAGTTCACATTTCACAGTTCGCAGTTCACAGTTGACAGTTCACAGTCCACAGTTCACAGTTCACAGTTCACAGTTTACAGTTCTCAGTTCACAGTTCACAGTTCACAGTTCTCAGTTCACAGATCACAGTTCACAGACTTCATTTCACAATTCAGTTTTCACAGTTCACAGTTCACAGTTCTCAGTTCACAGATCACAGTTCACAGTCTTCATTTCACAGTTCACAGTCCACAGTTCACATTTCACAGTTCGCAGTTCACAGTTGACAGTTCACAGTCCACAGTTCACAGTTCACAGTTCACAGTTTACAGTTCTCAGTTCACAGTTCACAGTTCACAGTTCACAGTTCACAGTTTACAGTTCTCAGTTCACAGTTCACAGTTCACAGTTCACAGTTCACAGTTCACAGTTCACAGTTCACAGTTCACAGTTCACAGTTCACAGTCCACAGTCCACAGTTCACAGTTCACAGTTCACAGTTCACAGTTCACACTTCACAGTTCACAGTTCACAGTCCACAGTTCACTGTTCACAATTCACAGTTCACAGTTCACTGTTCACTGTTCACAGTTCACAGTTCACAGTCCACAGTTCACAGATCACAGTTCACAGTCTTCATTTCACAGTTCACAGTTCACAGTTCACAGTTCCCCGTTCACAGTATTCATTTCACACTTCACAGTTCGCAGTTCACAGTTGACAGTTCACAGTTCACAGTGCACAGTTCACAGTTCCCCGTTCACAGTATTCATTTCACATTTCACAGTTCGCAGTTCACAGTCGACAGTTCACAGTCCACAGTTCACAGTTGACAGTTCACAGTCCACAGTTCACATTTCACAGTTCACAGTTTACAGTTCTCAGTTCACAGTTCACAGTTCACAGTTCACAGTTCACAGTTTACAGTTCTCAGTTCACAGTTCACAGTTCACAGTTCACAGTTCACAGTTCACAGTTCACAGTTCACAGTTCACAGTTCACAGTCCACAGTCCACAGTTCACAGTTCACAGTTCACAGTTCACAGTTCACAGTCCACAGTTCACAGTTCACAGTTCACAGTTCACAGTCCACAGTTCACAGTTCACAGTTCTCAGTTCACAGATCACAGTTCACAGTCTTCATTTCACAGTTCACAGTTCACAGTCTTCATTTCACAATTCACAGTTCACAGTTGACAGTTCACAGTCCACAGTTCACTATTCACAGTTCACAGTTCTCAGTTCACAGATCACAGTTCACAGTCTTCATTTCACACTTAACAGGTCGCAGTTCACAGTTCACAGTTCACAGATCACAGTTCACAGTTCACAGTTCACAGTCCACAGATCACAGTTTACAGTTCTCAGTTCACAGTTCACAGTTCACAGTTCACAGTTCACAGTTCACAGTCCACAGTCCACAGTTCACAGTTCACAGTTCACAGTTCACACTTCACAGTTCGCAGTTCACAGTTCAAAGATCACAGTTCACAGTTCACAGTTCACAGTACACAGTCCACAGTTCACTATTCACAGCTCACAGTTCTCAGTTCACAGATCACAGTTCACAGTCTTCATTTCACACTTCAGTCTTCACAGTGCACAGTTCACAGTCCACAGATCACAGTTCACAGTTCTCAGTTCACAGATCACAGTTCACAGTATTCATTTCACACTTCACAGTTCGCAGTTCACAGTTGACAGTTCACAGTCCACAGTTCAGTATTCACAGTTCACAGTTTTCAGTTCACAGATCACAGTTCACAGTCTTCATTTCACACTTAACAGTTCACAGTCTTCATTTCACACTTAACAGTTCGCAGTTCACAGTTCACAGATCACAGTTCACAGTTCACAGTTCACAGTCCACGGATGACAGTTCACAGTCTTCATTTCACACTTCACAGTTCGCAGTTCACAGTTCACAGATCACAGTTCACAGTTCACAGTTCACAGTTCACAGATCACAGTTCACAGTCTTCATTTCACACTTCACAGTTCGCAGTTCACAGTTCACAGATCACAGTTCACAGTTCACAGTTCACACTTCACAGTTCTCCGATCACAGTATTCATTTCACACTTCACAAGTCGCAGTTCACAGTTGACAGTTCACAGTCCACAGTTCAGTATTCACAGTTCACAGTTTTCAGTTCACAGATCACAGTTCACAGTCTTCATTTCACACTTAACAGTTCACAGATCACATTTCACAGTTCACAGTTCCTAGTTCAAGATCACTGTTCACAGTTTACAGTTCTCAGTTTACAGTTCTCATTTCACAGTTGACAGTTCACAGTTCACAGTTCACACTTCACAGTTCACAGTTCACAGTCCACAGTTCACTGTTCACAATTCACAGTTCACAGTTCACAGTTCACTGTTCACTGTTCACAGTTCACAGTCTTCATTTCACAGTTTACAGTTCTCAGTTCACAGTCCACAGTTCACAGTTCACAGGTCACAGTTCACAGTCCACTGTTCACAGTTCACAGTTCTCAGTTCACAGATCACAGACTTCATTTCACAATTCAGTCTTCACAGTGCACAGCTCACAGTCCACAGATCACAGTTCACAGTTCACAGTTCACAGTTCACAGTTCACAGTTCACAGATCACAGTTCACACTTCACAGTCCACAGTTCACTATTCACAGCTCACAGTTCTCAGTTCACAGATCACAGTTCACAGTCTTCATTTCACACTTCACAGTTCGCAGTTCACAGTTCACAGATCACAGTCCACAGTTCACTATTCACAGCTCACAGTTCTCAGTTCACAGATCACAGTTCACAGTCTTCATTTCACACTTCACAGTTCGCAGTTCACAGTTCACAGATCACAGTTCACAGATTACAGTTCACAGTTGACAGTTGACAGTTCACAGTACACACTTCACAGTTCACAGTCCACAGTTCACTGTTCACAGGTCACAGTTCACAGTCCACTGTTCACAGTTCACAGTTCTCAGTTCACAGATCACAGTTCACAGACTTCATTTCACAATTCAGTTTTCACAGTTCACAGTTCACAGTTCTCAGTTCACAGATCACAGTTCACAGTCTTCATTTCACAGTTCACAGTTCACAGTTCACAGATCACAGACCACAGTTCACTGTTCACAGATCACAGTTCACAGTTCACAGTTCACATTTCACAGTCTTCATTTCACACTTCAGTCTTCACAGTGCACAGTTCACAGTCCACAGATCACAGTTCACAGTTCTCAGTTCACAGATCACAGTTCACAGTCTTCATTTCACACTTCACAGTTCGCAGTTCACAGTTCAAAGATCACAGTTCACAGTTCACAGTTCACAGTACACAGTCCACAGTTCACTATTCACAGCTCACAGTTCTCAGTTCACAGATCACAGTTCACAGTCTTCATTTCACACTTCACAGTTCGCAGTTCACAGTTCACAGATCACAGTTCACAGTTCACAGTTCACACTTCACAGTTCTCCGATCACAGTATTCATTTCACACTTCACAGTTCGCAGTTCACAGTTGACAGTTCACAGTCCACAGTTCAGTATTCACAGTTCACAGTTTTCAGTTCACAGATCACAGTTCACAGTCTTCATTTCACACTTAACAGTTCACAGTCTTCATTTCACACTTAACAGTTCGCAGTTCACAGTTCACAGATCACAGTTCACAGTTCACAGTTCACAGTCCACGGATGACAGTTCACAGTCTTCATTTCACACTTCACAGTTCGCAGTTCACAGTTCACAGATCACAGTTCACAGTTCACAGTTCACAGTTCACAGATCACAGTTCACAGTCTTCATTTCACACTTCACAGTTCGCAGTTCACAGTTCACAGATCACAGTTCACAGTTCACAGTTCACACTTCACAGTTCTCCGATCACAGTATTCATTTCACACTTCACAGTTCGCAGTTCACAGTTGACAGTTCACAGTCCACAGTTCAGTATTCACAGTTCACAGTTTTCAGTTCACAGATCACAGTTCACAGTCTTCATTTCACACTTAACAGTTCACAGTCTTCATTTCACACTTCACAGTTCACAGTTCACAGTTGACAGTTCACAGTCCACAGTTCAATATTCACAGTTCACAGTTCACAGTCCACGGATGACAGTTCACAGTTCACACTTCACAGTTCACAGTTCACAGTCCACAGTTCACTGTTCACAATTCACAGTTCACAGTTCACAGTTCACTGTTCACTGTTCACAGTTCACAGTTCACAGTCTTCATTTCACAGTTTACAGTTCTCAGTTCACAGTTCACAGTTCACAGGTCACAGTTCACAGTCCACTGTTCACAGTTCACAGTTCTCAGTTCACAGATCACAGTTCACAGACTTCATTTCACAATTCAGTCTTCACAGTGCACAGCTCACAGTCCACAGATCACAGTTCACAGTTCACAGTTCACAGTTCACAGTTGACAGTTCACAGATCACAGTTCACACTTCACAGTCCACAGTTCACTATTCACAGCTCACAGTTCTCAGTTCACAGATCACAGTTCACAGTCTTCATTTCACACTGCACAGTTCGCAGTTCACAGTTCACAGATCACAGTCCACAGTTCACTATTCACAGCTCACAGTTCTCAGTTCACAGATCACAGTTCACAGTCTTCATTTCACACTTCACAGTTCGCAGTTCACAGTTCACAGATCACAGTTCACAGATTACAGTTCACAGTTGACAGTTGACAGTTCACAGTACACACTTCACAGTTCACAGTCCACAGTTCACTGTTCACAGGTCACAGTTCACAGTCCACTGTTCACAGTTCACAGTTCTCAGTTCACAGATCACAGTTCACAGACTTCATTTCACAATTCAGTTTTCACAGTTCACAGTTCACAGTTCTCAGTTCACAGATCACAGTTCACAGTCTTCATTTCACAGTTCACAGTCCACAGTTCACATTTCACAGTTCGCAGTTCACAGTTGACAGTTCACAGTCCACAGTTCACAGTTCACAGTTCACAGTTTACAGTTCTCAGTTCACAGTTCACAGTTCACAGTTCACAGTTCACAGTTTACAGTTCTCAGTTCACAGTTCACAGTTCACAGTTCACAGTTCACAGTTCACAGTTCACAGTTCACAGTTCACAGTTCACAGTTCACAGTCCACAGTCCACAGTTCACAGTTCACAGTTCACAGTTCACACTTCACAGTTCACAGTTCACAGTTCACAGTCCACAGTTCACTGTTCACAATTCACAGTTCACAGTTCACAGTTCACTGTTCACTGTTCACAGTTCACAGTTCACAGTCCACAGTTCACAGTTCACGGTTCTCAGTTCACAGATCACAGTTCACAGTCTTCATTTCACAGTTCACAGTTCACAGTCTTCATTTCACAATTCACAGTTCACAGATCACAGTTCACAGTTCACAGTTCACAGTTCACAGTTCACAGATCACAGTTCACAGTTCACAGTTCACAGTTCACAGTTTACAGTTCACAGTTCACAGTTCACAGTTCACAGTTCACAGTTCACAGTTCACAGTTCACAGTCCACAGTTCACAGTTCACAGTTCTCAGTTCACAGATCACAGTTCACAGTCTTCATTTCACAGTTCACAGTTCACAGTTCACAGTTCACAGTTCACAGTTCCCCGTTCACAGTATTCATTTCACACTTCACAGTTCGCAGTTCACAGTTGACAGTTCACAGTTCACAGTGCACAGTTCACAGTTCCCCGTTCACAGTATTCATTTCACATTTCACAGTTCGCAGTTCACAGTTGACAGTTCACAGTCCACAGTTCACAGTTGACAGTTCACAGTCCACAGTTCACAGTTCACAGTTCACAGTTTACAGTTCTCAGTTCACAGTTCACAGTTCACAGTTCACAGTTCACAGTTTACAGTTCTCAGTTCACAGTTCACAGTTCACAGTTCACAGTTCACAGTTCACAGTCCACAGTCCACAGTTCACAGTTCACAGTTCACAGTTCACAGTTCACAGTCCACAGTTCACAGTTCACAGTTCACAGTCCACAGTTCACAGTTCACAGTTCACAGTTCACAGTTCACAGTCCACAGTTCACAGTTCACAGTTCACAGTTCACAGTCCACAGTTCACAGTTCACAGTTCACAGATCACATTTCACAGTTCACAGTTCCTCGTTCACAGATCACTGTTCACAGTTTACAGTTCTCAGTTTACAGTTCTCATTTCACAGTTGACAGTTCACAGTTCACAGTTCACACTTCACAGTTCACAGTTCACAGTCCACAGTTCACTGTTCACAATTCACAGTTCACAGTTCACAGTTCACTGTTCACTGTTCACAGTTCACAGTCTTCATTTCACAGTTTACAGTTCTCAGTTCACAGTCCACAGTTCACAGTTCACAGGTCACAGTTCACAGTCCACTGTTCACAGTTCACAGTTCTCAGTTCACAGATCACAGACTTCATTTCAAAATTCAGTCTTCATTTCACACTTCACAGTTCGCACTTCACAGTTCACAGATCACAGTTCACAGATTACAGTTCACAGTTGACAGTTGACAGTTCACAGTACACACTTCACAGTTCACAGTCCACAGTTCACTGTTCACAGGTCACAGTTCACAGTCCACTGTTCACAGTTCACAGTTCTCAGTTCACAGATCACAGTTCACAGACTTCATTTCACAATTCAGTTTTCACAGTTCACAGTTCACAGTTCTCAGTTCACAGATCACAGTTCACAGTCTTCATTTCACAGTTCACAGTTCACAGTTCACAGATCACAGACCACAGTTCACTGTTCACAGATCACAGTTCACAGTTCACAGTTCACATTTCACAGTCTTCATTTCACACTTCAGTCTTCACAGTGCACAGTTCACAGTCCACAGATCACAGTTCACAGTTCTCAGTTCACAGATCACAGTTCACAGTATTCATTTCACACTTCACAGTTCGCAGTTCACAGTTGACAGTTCACAGTCCACAGTTCAGTATTCACAGTTCACAGTTTTCAGTTCACAGATCACAGTTCACAGTCTTCATTTCACACTTAACAGTTCACAGTCTTCATTTCACACTTAACAGTTCGCAGTTCACAGTTCACAGATCACAGTTCACAGTTCACAGTTCACAGTCCACGGATGACAGTTCACAGTCTTCATTTCACACTTCACAGTTCGCAGTTCACAGTTCACAGATCACAGTTCACAGTTCACAGTTCACAGTTCACAGATCACAGTTCACAGTCTTCATTTCACACTTCACAGTTCGCAGTTCACAGTTCACAGATCACAGTTCACAGTTCACAGTTCACACTTCACAGTTCTCCGATCACAGTATTCATTTCACACTTCACAAGTCGCAGTTCACAGTTGACAGTTCACAGTCCACAGTTCAGTATTCACAGTTCACAGTTTTCAGTTCACAGATCACAGTTCACAGTCTTCATTTCACACTTAACAGTTCACAGTCTTCATTTCACACTTCACAGTTCACAGTTCACAGTTGACAGTTCACAGTCCACAGTTCAATATTCACAGTTCACAGTTCACAGTCCACGGATGACAGTTCACAGTCTTCATTTCACACTTCACAGTTCGCAGTTCACAGTTCACTATTCACAGCTCACAGTTCTCAGTTCACAGATCACAGTTCACAGTCTTCATTTCACACTTCACAGTTCGCAGTTCACAGTTCACAGATCACAGTTCACAGTTCACAGTTCACACTTCACAGTTCTCCGATCACAGTATTCATTTCACACTTCACAGTTCGCAGTTCACAGTTGACAGTTCACAGTCCACAGTTCAGTATTCACAGTTCACAGTTTTCAGTTCACAGATCACAGTTCACAGTCTTCATTTCACACTTAACAGTTCACAGTCTTCATTTCACACTTAACAGTTCGCAGTTCACAGTTCACAGATCACAGTTCACAGTTCACAGTTCACAGTCCACGGATGACAGTTCACAGTCTTCATTTCACACTTCACAGTTCGCAGTTCACAGTTCACAGATCACAGTTCACAGTTCACAGATCACAGTTCACAGTCTTCATTTCACACTTCACAGTTCGCAGTTCACAGTTCACAGATCACAGTTCACAGTTCACAGTTCTCACTTCACAGTTCTCCGATCACAGTATTCATTTCACACTTCACAGTTCGCAGTTCACAGTTGACAGCTCACAGTCCACAGTTCAGTATTCACAGTTCACAGTTTTCAGTTCACAGATCACAGTTCACAGTCTTCATTTCACACTTAACAGTTCACAGTTCACAGTTGACAGTTCACAGTCCACAGTTCAATATTCACAGTTCACAGTTCACAGTCCACGGATGACAGTTCACAGTCTTCATTTCACACTTCACAGTTCGCAGTTCACAGTTCACAGATCACAGTTCACAGTACACACTTCACAGTTCACAGTCCACAGTTCACTGTTCACAGGTCACAGTTCACAGTCCACTGTTCACAGTTCACAGTTCACAGTTCACAGATCACTGTTCACAGTTTACAGTTATCAGTTTACAGTTCTCATTTCACAGTTGACAGTTCACAGTTCACAGTTCACAGTTCACAGTTCTCAGTTCACATATCACAGTTCAGAGTCTTCATTTCACAGTTCACAGTTCACAGTCTTCATTTCACAATTCACAGTTCACAGTTAACAGTTCACAGTCCACAGTTCACTATTCACAGTTCACAGTTCTCAGTTCACAGATCACAGTTCACAGTCTTCATTTCAAACTTAACAGTTCGCAGTTCACAGTTCACAGTTCACAGATCACAGTTCACAGTTCACAGTTCACAGTCCACAGATCACAGTTTACAGTTCTCAGTTCACAGTTCACAGTTCACAGTTCACAGTTCACAGTTCACAGTCCACAGTCCACAGTTCACAGTTCACAGTTCACACTTCACAGTTCGCAGTTCACAGTTCAAAGATCACAGTTCACAGTTCACAGTTCACAGTACACAGTCCACAGTTCACTATTCACAGCTCACAGTTCTCAGTTCACAGATCACAGTTCACAGTCTTCATTTCACACTTCACAATTCGCAGTTCACAGTTCACAGATCACAGTTCACAGTTCACAGTTCCTAGTTCACAGATCACTGTTCACAGTTTACAGTTCTCAGTTTACAGTTCTCATTTCACAGTTGACAGTTCACAGTTCACAGTTCACACTTCACAGTTCACAGTTCACAGTCCACAGTTCACTGTTCACAATTCACAGTTCACAGTTCACAGTTCACTGTTCACTGTTCACAGTTCACAGTTCACAGTCTTCATTTCACAGTTTACAGTTCTCAGTTCACAGTTCACAGTTCACAGGTCACAGTTCACAGTCCACTGTTCACAGTTCACAGTTCTCAGTTCACAGATCACAGTTCACAGACTTCATTTCACAATTCAGTCTTCACAGTGCACAGCTCACAGTCCACAGATCACAGTTCACAGTTCACAGTTCACAGTTCACAGTTCACAGTTGACAGTTCACAGATCACAGTTCACACTTCACAGTCCACAGTTCACTATTCACAGCTCACAGTTCTCAGTTCACAGATCACAGTTCACAGTCTTCATTTCACACTTCACAGTTCGCAGTTCACAGTTCACAGATCACAGTCCACAGTTCACTATTCACAGCTCACAGTTCTCAGTTCACAGATCACAGTTCACAGTCTTCATTTCACACTTCACAGTTCGCAGTTCACAGTTCACAGATCACAGTTCACAGATTACAGTTCACAGTTGACAGTTGACAGTTCACAGTACACACTTCACAGTTCACAGTCCACAGTTCACTGTTCACAGGTCACAGTTCACAGTCCACTGTTCACAGTTCACAGTTCTCAGTTCACAGATCACAGTTCACAGACTTCATTTCACAATTCAGTTTTCACAGTTCACAGTTCACAGTTCTCAGTTCACAGATCACAGTTCACAGTCTTCATTTCACAGTTCACAGTCCACAGTTCACATTTCACAGTTCGCAGTTCACAGTTGACAGTTCACAGTCCACAGTTCACAGTTCACAGTTCACAGTTTACAGTTCTCAGTTCACAGTTCACAGTTCACAGTTCACAGTTCACAGTTCACAGTTCACAGTTTACAGTTCTCAGTTCACAGTTCTCAGTTCACAGATCACAGTTCACAGTCTTCATTTCACAGTTCACAGTTCACAGTCTTCATTTCACAATTCACAGTTCACAGTTGACAGTTCACAGTCCACAGTTCACTATTCACAGTTCACAGTTCTCAGTTCACAGATCACAGGTCACAGTCTTCATTTCACACTTAACAGTTCGCAGTTCACAGTTCACAGTTCACAGATCACAGTTCACAGTTCACAGTTCACAGTCCACAGATCACAGTTTACAGTTCTCAGTTCACAGTTCACAGTTCACAGTTCACAGTTCACAGTTCACAGTTCACAGTTCACAGTTCACAGTCCACAGTTCACAGTTCACAGTTCACACTTCACAGTTCGCAGTTCACAGTTCAAAGATCACAGTTCACAGTTCACAGTTCACAGTACACAGTCCACAGTTCACTATTCACAGCTCACAGTTCTCAGTTCACAGATCACAGTTCACAGTCTTCATTTCACACTTCACAGTTCGCAGTTCACAGTTCACAGATCACAGTTCACAGTTCACAGTTCCTAGTTCACAGATCACTGTTCACAGTTTACAGTTCTCAGTTTACAGTTCTCATTTCACAGTTGACAGTTCACAGTTCACAGTTCACACTTCACAGTTCACAGTTCACAGTCCACAGTTCACTGTTCACAATTCACAGTTCACAGTTCACAGTTCACTGTTCACTGTTCACAGTTCACAGTTCACAGTCTTCATTTCACAGTTTACAGTTCTCAGTTCACAGTTCACAGTTCACAGGTCACAGTTCACAGTCCACTGTTCACAGTTCACAGTTCTCAGTTCACAGATCACAGTTCACAGACTTCATTTCACAATTCAGTCTTCACAGTGCAC
This sequence comes from Lasioglossum villosulum, assembly GCA_963971365.1. Taxonomy (NCBI): domain Eukaryota; kingdom Metazoa; phylum Arthropoda; class Insecta; order Hymenoptera; family Halictidae; genus Lasioglossum; species Lasioglossum villosulum. The sequence goes on along the minus strand of CAXARU010000031.1, from coordinate 2,780,649 downwards.
AGCTCACAGTCCACAGTTTACAGTTCTCAGTTTACAGTTCTCATTTCACAGTTGACAGTTCACAGTTCACAGTTCACACTTCACAGTTCACAGTTCACAGTCCACAGTTCACTGTTCACAATTCACAGTTCACAGTTCACAGTTCACTGTTCACTGTTCACAGTTCACAGTCTTCATTTCACAGTTTACAGTTCTCAGTTCACAGTCCACAGTTCACAGTTCACAGGTCACAGTTCACAGTCCACTGTTCACAGTTCACAGTTCTCAGTTCACAGATCACAGACTTCATTTCACAATTCAGTCTTCACAGTGCACAGCTCACAGTCCACAGATCACAGTTCACAGTTCACAGTTCACAGTTCACAGTTCACAGTTCACAGTTCACAGTTCACAGTTCACAGTTCACAGATCACAGTTCACACTTCACAGTCCACAGTTCACTATTCACAGCTCACAGTTCTCAGTTCACAGATCACAGTTCACAGTCTTCATTTCACACTTCACAGTTCGCAGTTCACAGTTCACAGATCACAGTCCACAGTTCACTATTCACAGCTCACAGTTCTCAGTTCACAGATCACAGTTCACAGTCTTCATTTCACACTTCACAGTTCGCAGTTCACAGTTCACAGATCACAGTTCACAGATTACAGTTCACAGTTGACAGTTGACAGTTCACAGTACACACTTCACAGTTCACAGTCCACAGTTCACTGTTCACAGGTCACAGTTCACAGTCCACTGTTCACAGTTCACAGTTCTCAGTTCACAGATCACAGTTCACAGACTTCATTTCACAATTCAGTTTTCACAGTTCACAGTTCACAGTTCTCAGTTCACAGATCACAGTTCACAGTCTTCATTTCACAGTTCACAGTTCACAGTTCACAGATCACAGACCACAGTTCACTGTTCACAGATCACAGTTCACAGTTCACAGTTCACATTTCACAGTCTTCATTTCACACTTCAGTCTTCACAGTGCACAGTTCACAGTCCACAGATCACAGTTCACAGTTCTCAGTTCACAGATCACAGTTCACAGTCTTCATTTCACACTTCACAGTTCGCAGTTCACAGTTCAAAGATCACAGTTCACAGTTCACAGTTCACAGTACACAGTCCACAGTTCACTATTCACAGCTCACAGTTCTCAGTTCACAGATCACAGTTCACAGTCTTCATTTCACACTTCACAGTTCGCAGTTCACAGTTCACAGATCACAGTTCACAGTTCACAGTTCACACTTCACAGTTCTCCGATCACAGTATTCATTTCACACTTCACAGTTCGCAGTTCACAGTTGACAGTTCACAGTCCACAGTTCAGTATTCACAGTTCACAGTTTTCAGTTCACAGATCACAGTTCACAGTCTTCATTTCACACTTAACAGTTCACAGTCTTCATTTCACACTTAACAGTTCGCAGTTCACAGTTCACAGATCACAGTTCACAGTTCACAGTTCACAGTCCACGGATGACAGTTCACAGTCTTCATTTCACACTTCACAGTTCGCAGTTCACAGTTCACAGATCACAGTTCACAGTTCACAGTTCACAGTTCACAGATCACAGTTCACAGTCTTCATTTCACACTTCACAGTTCGCAGTTCACAGTTCACAGATCACAGTTCACAGTTCACAGTTCACAGTTCACACTTCACAGTTCTCCGATCACAGTATTCATTTCACACTTCACAGTTCGCAGTTCACAGTTGACAGTTCACAGTCCACAGTTCAGTATTCACAGTTCACAGTTTTCAGTTCACAGATCACAGTTCACAGTCTTCATTTCACACTTAACAGTTCACAGTCTTCATTTCACACTTCACAGTTCACAGTTCACAGTTGACAGTTCACAGTCCACAGTTCAATATTCACAGTTCACAGTTCACAGTCCACGGATGACAGTTCACAGTCTTCATTTCACACTTCACAGTTCGCAGTTCACAGTTCACTATTCACAGCTCACAGTTCTCAGTTCACAGATCACAGTTCACAGTCTTCATTTCACACTTCACAGTTCGCAGTTCACAGTTCACAGATCACAGTTCACAGTTCACAGTTCACACTTCACAGTTCTCCGATCACAGTATTCATTTCACACTTCACAGTTCGCAGTTCACAGTTGACAGTTCACAGTCCACAGTTCAGTATTCACAGTTCACAGTTTTCAGTTCACAGATCACAGTTCACAGTCTTCATTTCACACTTAACAGTTCACAGTCTTCATTTCACACTTAACAGTTCGCAGTTCACAGTTCACAGATCACAGTTCACAGTTCACAGTTCACAGTCCACGGATGACAGTTCACAGTCTTCATTTCACACTTCACAGTTCGCAGTTCACAGTTCACAGATCACAGTTCACAGTTCACAGTTCACAGTTCACAGTTCACAGATCACAGTTCACAGTCTTCATTTCACACTTCACAGTTCGCAGTTCACAGTTCACAGATCACAGTTCACAGTTCAATATTCACACTTCACAGTTCACAGTCCACGGATGACAGTTCACAGTCTTCATTTCACACTTCACAGTTCGCAGTTCACAGTTCACAGATCACAGTTCACAGTACACACTTCACAGTTCACAGTCCACAGTTCACTGTTCACAGGTCACAGTTCACAGTCCACTGTTCACAGTTCACAGTTCACAGTTCACAGATCACTGTTCACAGTTTACAGTTATCAGTTTACAGTTCTCATTTCACAGTTGACAGTTCACAGTTCACAGTTCACAGTTCACAGTTCTCAGTTCACAGATCACAGTTCACAGTCTTCATTTCACAGTTCACAGTTCACAGTCTTCATTTCACAATTCACAGTTCACAGTTGACAGTTCACAGTCCACAGTTCACTATTCACAGTTCACAGTTCTCAGTTCACAGATCACAGTTCACAGTCTTCATTTCAAACTTAACAGTTCGCAGTTCACAGTTCACAGTTCACAGATCACAGTTCACAGTTCACAGTTCACAGTCCACAGATCACAGTTTACAGTTCTCAGTTCACAGTTCACAGTTCACAGTTCACAGTTCACAGTTCACAGTCCACAGTCCACAGTTCACAGTTCACAGTTCACACTTCACAGTTCGCAGTTCACAGTTCAAAGATCACAGTTCACAGTTCACAGTTCACAGTACACAGTCCACAGTTCACTATTCACAGCTCACAGTTCTCAGTTCACAGATCACAGTTCACAATCTTCATTTCACACTTCACAGTTCGCAGTTCACAGTTCACAGATCACAGTTCACAGTTCACAGTTCCTAGTTCACAGATCACTGTTCACAGTTTACAGTTCTCAGTTTACAGTTCTCATTTCACAGTTGACAGTTCACAGTTCACAGTTCACACTTCACAGTTCACAGTTCACAGTCCACAGTTCACTGTTCACAATTCACAGTTCACAGTTCACAGTTCACTGTTCACTGTTCACAGTTCACAGTTCACAGTCTTCATTTCACAGTTTACAGTTCTCAGTTCACAGTTCACAGTTCACAGGTCACAGTTCACAGTCCACTGTTCACAGTTCACAGTTCTCAGTTCACAGATCACAGTTCACAGACTTCATTTCACAATTCAGTCTTCACAGTGCACAGCTCACAGTCCACAGATCACAGTTCACAGTTCACAGTTCACAGTTCACAGTTCACAGTTGACAGTTCACAGATCACAGTTCACACTTCACAGTCCACAGTTCACTATTCACAGCTCACAGTTCTCAGTTCACAGATCACAGTTCACAGTCTTCATTTCACACTTCACAGTTCGCAGTTCACAGTTCACAGATCACAGTCCACAGTTCACTATTCACAGCTCACAGTTCTCAGTTCACAGATCACAGTTCACAGTCTTCATTTCACACTTCACAGTTCGCAGTTCACAGTTCACAGATCACAGTTCACAGATTACAGTTCACAGTTGACAGTTGACAGTTCACAGTACACACTTCACAGTTCACAGTTCACAGTCCACAGTTCACTGTTCACAGGTCACAGTTCACAGTCCACTGTTCACAGTTCACAGTTCTCAGTTCACAGATCACAGTTCACAGACTTCATTTCACAATTCAGTTTTCACAGTTCACAGTTCACAGTTCTCAGTTCTCAGTTCACAGATCACAGTTCACAGTCTTCATTTCACAGTTCACAGTCCACAGTTCACATTTCACAGTTCGCAGTTCACAGTTGACAGTTCACAGTCCACAGTTCACAGTTCACAGTTCACAGTTTACAGTTCTCAGTTCACAGTTCACAGTTCACAGTTCACAGTTCACAGTTTACAGTTCTCAGTTCACAGTTCTCAGTTCACAGATCACAGTTCACAGTCTTCATTTCACAGTTCACAGTTCACAGTCTTCATTTCACAATTCACAGTTCACAGTTGACAGTTCACAGTCCACAGTTCACTATTCACAGTTCACAGTTCTCAGTTCACAGATCACAGTTCACAGTCTTCATTTCACACTTAACAGTTCGCAGTTCACAGTTCACAGTTCACAGATCACAGTTCACAGTTCACAGTTCACAGTCCACAGATCACAGTTTACAGTTCTCAGTTCACAGTTCACAGTTCACAGTTCACAGTTCACAGTTCACAGTTCACAGTTCACAGTTCACAGTTCACAGTCCACAGTTCACAGTTCACAGTTCACACTTCACAGTTCGCAGTTCACAGTTCAAAGATCACAGTTCACAGTTCACAGTTCACAGTACACAGTCCACAGTTCACTATTCACAGCTCACAGTTCTCAGTTCACAGATCACAGTTCACAGTCTTCATTTCACACTTCACAGTTCGCAGTTCACAGTTCACAGATCACAGTTCACAGTTCACAGTTCCTAGTTCACAGATCACTGTTCACAGTTTACAGTTCTCAGTTTACAGTTCTCATTTCACAGTTGACAGTTCACAGTTCACAGTTCACACTTCCCAGTTCACAGTTCACAGTCCACAGTTCACTGTTCACAATTCACAGTTCACAGTTCACAGTTCACTGTTCACTGTTCACAGTTCACAGTTCACAGTCTTCATTTCACAGTTTACAGTTCTCAGTTCACAGTTCACAGTTCACAGGTCACAGTTCACAGTCCACTGTTCACAGTTCACAGTTCTCAGTTCACAGATCACAGTTCACAGACTTCATTTCACAATTCAGTCTTCACAGTGCACAGCTCACAGTCCACAGATCACAGTTCACAGTTCACAGTTCACAGTTCACAGTTGACAGTTCACAGATCACAGTTCACACTTCACAGTCCACAGTTCACTATTCACAGCTCACAGTTCTCAGTTCACAGATCACAGTTCACAGTCTTCATTTCACACTTCACAGTTCGCAGTTCACAGTTCACAGATCACAGTCCACAGTTCACTATTCACAGCTCACAGTTCTCAGTTCACAGATCACAGTTCACAGTCTTCATTTCACACTTCACAGTTCGCAGTTCACAGTTCACAGATCACAGTTCACAGATTACAGTTCACAGTTGACAGTTGACAGTTCACAGTACACACTTCACAGTTCACAGTCCACAGTTCACTGTTCACAGGTCACAGTTCACAGTCCACTGTTCACAGTTCACAGTTCTCAGTTCACAGATCACAGTTCACAGACTTCATTTCACAATTCAGTTTTCACAGTTCACAGTTCACAGTTCTCAGTTCTCAGTTCACAGATCACAGTTCACAGTCTTCATTTCACAGTTCACAGTCCACAGTTCACATTTCACAGTTCGCAGTTCACAGTTGACAGTTCACAGTCCACAGTTCACAGTTCACAGTTCACAGTTTACAGTTCTCAGTTCACAGTTCACAGTTCACAGTTCACAGTTTACAGTTCTCAGTTCACAGTTCACAGTTCACAGTTCACAGTTCACAGTTCACAGTTCACAGTTCACAGTTCACAGTTCACAGTTCACAGTTCACAGTCCACAGTTCACTGTTCACAATTCACAGTTCACAGTTCACAGTTCACAGTTCACTGTTCACTGTTCACAGTTCACAGTCTTCATTTCACAATTCACAGTTCACAGATCACAGTTCACAGTTCACAGTTCACAGTTCACAGTTCACAGTTCACAGTTCACAGTTCACAGTTCACAGTTTACAGTTCTCAGTTCACAGTTCACAGTTCACAGTTCACAGTTCACAGTTCACAGTTCACAGTCCACAGTTCACAGTTCACGGTTCTCAGTTCACAGATCACAGTTCACAGTCTTCATTTCACAGTTCACAGTTCACAGTCTTCATTTCACAATTCACAGTTCACAGTTCACAGTTCACAGTTCACAGTTCACAGTCCACAGTTCACAGTTCACAGTTCTCAGTTCACAGATCACAGTTCACAGTCTTCATTTCACAGTTCACAGCTCACAGTTCCCCGTTCACAGTATTCATTTCACACTTCACAGTTCGCAGTTCACAGTTGACAGTTGACAGTTCACAGTCCACAGTTCACTATTCACAGTTCACAATTCACAGTTCACAGTTCACAGTTCACAGTTCACAGTTCACAGTTCACAGTTCACAGTTCACAGTTCACAGTTCACAGTTCACAGTTCACAGTTCACAGTTCACAGTTCACAGTTCACAGTCCACAGTTCAGAGTTCACAGTTCTCAGTTCACAGATCACAGTTTACAGTCTTCATTTCACAGTTCACAGTTCACAGTGCACAGTTCACAGTTCCCCGTTCACAGTATTCATTTCACATTTCACAGTTCGCAGTTCACAGTTGACAGTTCACAGTCCACAGTTCACAGTTCACAGTTCACAGTTTACAGTTCTCAGTTCACAGTTCACAGTTCACAGTTCACAGTTCGCAGTTTACAGTTCTCAGTTCACAGTTCACAGTTCACAGTTCACAGTTCACAGTTCACAGTCCACAGTCCACAGTTCACAGTTCACAGTTCACAGTTCACAGTTCACAGTTCACAGTCCACAGTTCACAGTTCACAGTTCACAGTTCACAGTTCACAGTCCACAGTTCACAGTTCACAGTTCTCAGTTCACAGATCACAGTTCACAGTCTTCAGTTCACAGTTCACAGTTCACAGTCTTCATTTCACAATTCACAGTTCACAGTTGACAGTTCACAGTCCACAGTTCACTATTCACAGTTCACAGTTCTCAGTTCACAGATCACAGTTCACAGTCTTCATTTCACACTTAACAGTTCGCAGTTCACAGATCACAGTTCACAGTCTTCATTTCACACTTAACAGTTCGCAGTTCACAGTTCACAGTTCACAGATCACAGTTCACAGTTCACAGTTCACAGTTCACAGTCCACAGATCACAGTTTACAGTTCTCAGTTCACAGTTCACAGTTCACAGTTCACAGTTCACAGTTCACAGTTCACAGTCCACAGTCCACAGTTCACAGTTCACAGTTCACACTTCACAGTTCGCAGTTCACAGTTCAAAGATCACAGTTCACAGTTCACAGTTCACAGTACACAGTCCACAGTTCACTATTCACAGCTCACAGTTCTCAGTTCACAGATCACAGTTCACAGTCTTCATTTCACACTTTACAGTTCGCAGTTCACAGTTCACAGATCACAGTTCACAGTTCACAGTTCCTAGTTCACAGATCACTGTTCACAGTTTACAGTTCTCAGTTTACAGTTCTCATTTCACAGTTGACAGTTCACAGTTCACACTTCACAGTTCACAGTTCACAGTCCACAGTTCACTGTTCACAATTCACAGTTCACAGTTCACAGTTCACTGTTCACTGTTCACAGTTCACAGTTCACAGTCTTCATTTCACAGTTTACAGTTCTCAGTTCACAGTTCACAGTTCACAGGTCACAGTTCACAGTCCACTGTTCACAGTTCACAGTTCTCAGTTCACAGATCACAGTTCACAGACTTCATTTCACAATTCAGTCTTCACAGTGCACAGCTCACAGTCCACAGATCACAGTTCACAGTTCACAGTTCACAGTTCACAGTTGACAGTTCACAGATCACAGTTCACACTTCACAGTCCACAGTTCACTATTCACAGCTCACAGTTCTCAGTTCACAGATCACAGTTCACAGTCTTCATTTCACACTTCACAGTTCGCAGTTCACAGTTCACAGATCACAGTCCACAGTTCACTATTCACAGCTCACAGTTCTCAGTTCACAGATCACAGTTCACAGTCTTCATTTCACACTTCACAGTTCGCAGTTCACAGTTCACAGATCACAGTTCACAGATTACAGTTCATAGTTGACAGTTGACAGTTCACAGTACACACTTCACAGTTCACAGTCCACAGTTCACTGTTCACAGGTCACAGTTCACAGTCCACTGTTCACAGTTCACAGTTCTCAGTTCACAGATCACAGTTCACAGACTTCATTTCACAATTCAGTTTTCACAGTTCACAGTTCACAGTTCTCAGTTCACAGATCACAGTTCACAGTCTTCATTTCACAGTTCACAGTCCACAGTTCACATTTCACAGTTCGCAGTTCACAGTTGACAGTTCACAGTCCACAGTTCACAGTTCACAGTTCACAGTTCACAGTTTACAGTTCTCAGTTCACAGTTCACAGTTCACAATTCACAGTTCACAGTTTACAGTTCTCAGTTCACAGTTCACAGTTCACAGTTCACAGTTCACAGTTCACAGTCCACAGTCCACAGTTCACAGTTCACAGTTCACAGTTCACACTTCACAGTTCACAGTTCACAGTTCACAGTCCACTGTTCACAATTCACAGTTCACAGTTCACAGTTCACAGTTCACTGTTCACAGTTCACAGTTCACAGTTCACAGTTCACAGTCCACAGTTCACAGTTCACGGTTCTCAGTTCACAGATCACAGTTCACAGTCTTCATTTCACAGTTCACAGTTCACAGTCTTCATTTCACAATTCACAGTTCACAGATCACAGTTCACAGTTCACAGTTCACAGTTCACAGTTCACAGATCACAGTTCACAGTTCACAGTTCACAGTTCACAGTTTACAGTTCACAGTTGACAGTTCACAGTTCACAGTTCACAGTTCACAGTTCACAGTCCACAGTTCACAGTTCACAGTTCTCAGTTCACAGATCACAGTTCACAGTCTTCATTTCACAGTTCACAGTTCACAGTCTTCATTTCACAATTCACAGTTCACAGTTGACAGTTCACAGTCCACAGTTCACTATTCACAGTTCACAGTTCTCAGTTCACAGATCACAGTTCACAGTCTTCATTTCAAACTTAACAGTTCGCAGTTCACAGTTCACAGTTCACAGATCACAGTTCACAGTTCACAGTTCACAGTCCACAGATCACAGTTTACAGTTCTCAGTTCACAGTTCACAGTTCACAGTTCACAGTTCACAGTTCACAGTCCACAGTCCACAGTTCACAGTTCACAGTTCACACTTCACAGTTCGCAGTTCACAGTTCACAGTTCAAAGATCACAGTTCACAGTTCACAGTTCACAGTTCACAGTACACAGTCCACAGTTCACAGTTCACAGTTCCCCGTTCACAGTATTCATTTCACACTTCACAGTTCGCAGTTCACAGTTGACAGTTCACAGTTCACAGTCCACAGTTCACTATTCACAGTTCACAATTGACAGTTCACAGTTCACAGTTCACAGTTCACAGTTCACAGTTCACAGTTCACAGTTCACAGTTCACAGTTCACAGTTCACAGTTCACAGTTCACAGTTCACAGTTCACAGTTCACAGTTCACAGTTCACAGTTCACAGTTCACAGTTCACAGTTCACAGTTCACAGTTCACAGTTCACAGTTCACAGTTCACAGTTCACAGTCCACAGTTCAGAGTTCACAGTTCTCAGTTCACAGATCACAGTTTACTGTCTTCATTTCGCAGTTCACAGTTCACAGTGCACAGTTCACAGTTCCCCGTTCACAGTATTCATTTCACATTTCACAGTTCGCAGTTCACAGTTGACAGTTCACAGTCCACAGTTCACAGTTGACAGTTCACAGTCCACAGTTCACAGTTCACAGTTCACAGTTTACAGTTCTCAGTTCACAGTTCACAGTTCACAGTTCACAGTTCACAGTTTACAGTTCTCAGTTCACAGTTCACAGTTCACAGTTCACAGTTCACAGTTCACAGTTCACAGTCCACAGTCCACAGTTCACAGTTCACAGTTCACAGTCCACAGTTCACAGTTCACAGTTCACAGTTCACAGTTCACAGTCCACAGTTCACAGTTCACAGTTCTCAGTTCACAGATCACAGTTCACAGTCTTCATTTCACAGTTCACAGTTCACAGTCTTCATTTCACAATTCACAGTTCACAGTTGACAGTTCACAGTCCACAGTTCACTATTCACAGTTCACAGTTCTCAGTTCACAGATCACAGTTCACAGTCTTCATTTCACACTTAACAGTTCGCAGTTCACAGTTCACAGTTCACAGATCACAGTTCACAGTTCACAGTTCACAGTCCACAGATCACAGTTTACAGTTCTCAGTTCACAGTTCACAGTTCACAGTTCACAGTTCACAGTTCACAGTCCACAGTCCACAGTTCACAGTTCACAGTTCACAGTTCACACTTCACAGTTCGCTGTTCACAGTTCAAAGATCACAGTTCACAGTTCACAGTTCACAGTACACAGTCCACAGTTCACTATTCACAGCTCACAGTTCTCAGTTCACAGATCACAGTTCACAGTCTCCATTTCACACTTCACAGTTCGCAGTTCACAGTTCACAGATCACAGTTCACAGATTACAGTTCACAGTTGACAGTTGACAGTTCACAGTACACACTTCACAGTTCACAGTCCACAGTTCACTGTTCACAGGTCACAGTTCACAGTCCACTGTTCACAGTTCACAGTTCTCAGTTCACAGATCACAGTTCACAGACTTCATTTCACAATTCAGTTTTCACAGTTCACAGTTCACAGTTCTCAGTTCACAGATCACAGTTCACAGTCTTCATTTCACAGTTCACAGTTCACAGTTCACAGATCACAGACCACAGTTCACTGTTCACAGATCACAGTTCACAGTTCACAGTTCACAGTTGACAGTTCACAGTCCACAGTTCAGTATTCACAGTTCACAGTTTTCAGTTCACAGATCACAGTTCACAGTCTTCATTTCACACTTAACAGTTCACAGTCTTCATTTCACACTTAACAGTTCGCAGTTCACAGTTCACAGATCACAGTTCACAGTTCACAGTTCACAGTCCACGGATGACAGTTCACAGTCTTCATTTCACACTTCACAGTTCGCAGTTCACAGTTCACAGATCACAGTTCACAGTTCACAGTTCACAGTTCACAGATCACAGTTCACAGTCTTCATTTCACACTTCACAGTTCGCAGTTCACAGTTCACAGATCACAGTTCACAGTTCACAGTTCACACTTCACAGTTCTCCGATCACAGTATTCATTTCACACTTCACAGTTCGCAGTTCACAGTTGACAGTTCACAGTCCACAGTTCAGTATTCACAGTTCACAGTTTTCAGTTCACAGATCACAGTTCACACTTCACAGTTCTCCGATCACAGTATTCATTTCACACTTCACAGTTCGCAGTTCACAGTTGACAGTTCACAGTCCACAGTTCAGTATTCACAGTTCACAGTTTTCAGTTCACAGATCACAGTTCACAGTCTTCATTTCACACTTAACAGTTCACAGTCTTCATTTCACACTTCACAGTTCACAGTTGACAGTTGACAGTTCACAGTCCACAGTTCAATATTCACAGTTCACAGTTCACAGTCCACGGATGACAGTTCACAGTCTTCATTTCACACTTCACAGTTCGCAGTTCACAGTTCACAGATCACAGTTCACAGTTCACAGTTCACAGTTCACAGATCACTGTTCACAGTTTACAGTTATCAGTTTACAGTTCTCATTTCACAGTTGACAGTTCACAGTTCACAGTTCACAGATCACAGTTCACAGATTACAGTTCACAGTTGACAGTTGACAGTTCACAGTACAAACTTCACAGTTCACAGTCCACAGTTCACTGTTCACAGGTCACAGTTCACAGTCCACTGTTCACAGTTCACAGTTCTCAGTTCACAGTTCACAGTTCTCAGTTCACAGATCACAGTTCACAGTCCACAGTTCACAGTTCACAGTCCACAGTCCACAGTTCAGAGTTCACAGTTCTCAGTTCACAGATCACAGTTTACAGTCTTCATTTCACAGTTCACAGTTCACAGTGCACAGTTCACAGTTCCCCGTTCACAGTATTCATTTCACATTTCACAGTTCGCAGTTCACAGTTGACAGTTCACAGTCCACAGTTCACAGTTCACAGTTCACAGTTCACATTTCACAGTCTTCATTTCACACTTCAGTCTTCACAGTGCACAGTTCACAGTCCACAGATCACAGTTCACAGTTCTCAGTCCACAGATCACAGTTCACAGTCTTCATTTCACACTTCACAGTTCGCAGTTCACAGTTCAAAGATCACAGTCCACAGTTCACAGTTCACAGTTCACAGTTCACAGTCCACAGTTCACAGTTCACAGTTCTCAGTTCACAGATCACAGTTCACAGTCTTCATTTCACAGTTCACAGTTCACAGTCTTCATTTCACAATTCACAGTTCACAGTTGACAGTTCACAGTCCACAGTTCACTATTCACAGTTCACAGTTCTCAGTTCACAGATCACAGTTCACAGTCTTCATTTCAAACTTAACAGTTCGCAGTTCACAGTTCACAGTTCACAGATCACAGTTCACAGTTCACAGTTCACAGTCCACAGATCACAGTTTACAGTTCTCAGTTCACAGTTCACAGTTCACAGTTCACAGTTCACAGTTCACAGTCCACAGTCCACAGTTCACAGTTCACAGTTCACACTTCACAGTTCGCAGTTCACAGTTCAAAGATCACAGTTCACAGTTCACAGTTCACAGTACACAGTCCACAGTTCACTATTCACAGCTCACAGTTCTCAGTTCACAGATCACAGTTCACAGTCTTCATTTCACACTTCACAGTTCGCAGTTCACAGTTCACAGATCACAGTTCACAGTTCACAGTTCCTAGTTCACAGATCACTGTTCACAGTTTACAGTTCTCAGTTTACAGTTCTCATTTCACAGTTGACAGTTCACAGTTCACAGTTCACACTTCACAGTTCACAGTTCACAGTCCACAGTTCACTGTTCACAATTCACAGTTCACAGTTCACAGTTCACTGTTCACTGTTCACAGTTCACAGATCACAGTTCACAGTCTTCATTTCACAGTTTACAGTTCTCAGTTCACAGTTCACAGTTCACAGGTCACAGTTCACAGTCCACTGTTCACAGTTCACAGTTCTCAGTTCACAGATCACAGTTCACAGTTCACAGTCTTCATTTCACAGTTTACAGTTCTCAGTTCACAGTTCACAGTTCACAGGTCACAGTTCACAGTCCACTGTTCACAGTTCACAGTTCTCAGTTCACAGATCACAGTTCACAGACTTCATTTCACAATTCAGTCTTCACAGTGCACAGCTCACAGTCCACAGATCACAGTTCACAGTTCACAGTTCACAGTTCACAGTTGACAGTTCACAGATCACAGTTCACACTTCACAGTCCACAGTTCACTATTCACAGCTCACAGTTCTCAGTTCACAGATCACAGTTCACAGTTCACAGTTCACAGTTCACAGTTCACAGTTGACAGTTCACAGATCACAGTTCACACTTCACAGTCCACAGTTCACTATTCACAGCTCACAGTTCTCAGTTCACAGATCACAGTTCACAGTCTTCATTTCACACTTCACAGTTCGCAGTTCACAGTTCACAGATCACAGTCCACAGTTCACTATTCACAGCTCACAGTTCTCAGTTCACAGATCACAGTTCACAGTCTTCATTTCACACTTCACAGTTCGCAGTTCACAGTTCACAGATCACAGTTCACAGATTACAGTTCACAGTTGACAGTTGACAGTTCACAGTTCACAGTTCACAGTCCACGGATGACAGTTCACAGTCTTCATTTCACACTTCACAGTTCGCAGTTCACAGTTCACAGATCACAGTTCACAGTTCACAGTTCACAGTTCACAGATCACTGTTCACAGTTTACAGTTATCAGTTTACAGTTCTCATTTCACAGTTGACAGTTCACAGTTCACAGTTCACAGATCACAGTTCACAGATTACAGTTCACAGTTGACAGTTGACAGTTCACAGTACAAACTTCACAGTTCACAGTCCACAGTTCACTGTTCACAGGTCACAGTTCACAGTCCACTGTTCACAGTTCACAGTTCTCAGTTCACAGATCACAGTTCACAGACTTCATTTCACAATTCAGTTTTCACAGTTCACAGTTCACAGTTCTCAGTTCACAGATCACAGTTCACTGTTCACAGATCACAGTTCACAGTTCACAGTTCACAGTTCACAGTTCACACTTCACAGTTCACAGTTCACAGTCCACAGTTCACTGTTCACAATTCACAGTTCACAGTTCACAGTTCACTGTTCACTGTTCACAGTTCACAGATCACAGTTCACAGTCTTCATTTCACAGTTTACAGTTCTCAGTTCACAGTTCACAGTTCACAGGTCACAGTTCACAGTCCACTGTTCACAGTTCACAGTTCTCAGTTCACAGATCACAGTTCACAGACTTCATTTCACAATTCAGTCTTCACAGTGCACAGCTCACAGTCCACAGATCACAGTTCACAGTTCACAGTTCACAGTTCACAGTTGACAGTTCACAGATCACAGTTCACACTTCACAGTCCACAGTTCACTATTCACAGCTCACAGTTCTCAGTTCACAGATCACAGTTCACAGTTCACAGTTCACAGTTCACAGTTCACAGTTGACAGTTCACAGATCACAGTTCACACTTCACAGTCCACAGTTCACTATTCACAGCTCACAGTTCTCAGTTCACAGATCACAGTTCACAGTCTTCATTTCACACTTCACAGTTCGCAGTTCACAGTTCACAGATCACAGTCCACAGTTCACTATTCACAGCTCACAGTTCTCAGTTCACAGATCACAGTTCACAGTCTTCATTTCACACTTCACAGTTCGCAGTTCACAGTTCACAGATCACAGTTCACAGATTACAGTTCACAGTTGACAGTTGACAGTTCACAGTTCACAGTTCACAGTCCACGGATGACAGTTCACAGTCTTCATTTCACACTTCACAGTTCGCAGTTCACAGTTCACAGATCACAGTTCACAGTTCACAGTTCACAGTTCACAGATCACTGTTCACAGTTTACAGTTATCAGTTTACAGTTCTCATTTCACAGTTGACAGTTCACAGTTCACAGTTCACAGATCACAGTTCACAGATTACAGTTCACAGTTGACAGTTGACAGTTCACAGTACAAACTTCACAGTTCACAGTCCACAGTTCACTGTTCACAGGTCACAGTTCACAGTCCACTGTTCACAGTTCACAGTTCTCAGTTCACAGATCACAGTTCACAGACTTCATTTCACAATTCAGTTTTCACAGTTCACAGTTCACAGTTCTCAGTTCACAGATCACAGTTCACTGTTCACAGATCACAGTTCACAGTTCACAGTTCACATTTCACAGTCTTCATTTCACACTTCAGTCTTCACAGTGCACAGTTCACAGTCCACAGATCACAGTTCACAGTTCTCAGTTCACAGATCACAGTTCACAGTCCACAGTTCACAGTTCACAGTCCACAGTCCACAGTTCAGAGTTCACAGTTCTCAGTTCACAGATCACAGTTTACAGTCTTCATTTCACAGTTCACAGTTCACAGTGCACAGTTCACAGTTCCCCGTTCACAGTATTCATTTCACATTTCACAGTTCGCAGTTCACAGTTGACAGTTCACAGTCCACAGTTCACAGTTCACAGTTCACAGTTCACATTTCACAGTCTTCATTTCACACTTCAGTCTTCACAGTGCACAGTTCACAGTCCACAGATCACAGTTCACAGTTTTCAGTTCACAGATCACAGTTCACAGTCTTCATTTCACACTTCACAGTTCGCAGTTCACAGTTCAAAGATCACAGTCCACAGTTCACAGTTCACAGTTCACAGTTCACAGTTCACAGTCCACAGTTCACAGTTCACAGTTCTCAGTTCACAGATCACAGTTCACAGTCTTCATTTCACAGTTCACAGTTCACAGTCTTCATTTCACAATTCACAGTTCACAGTTGACAGTTCACAGTCCACAGTTCACTATTCACAGTTCACAGTTCTCAGTTCACAGATCACAGTTCACAGTCTTCATTTCAAACTTAACAGTTCGCAGTTCACAGTTCACAGTTCACAGATCACAGTTCACAGTTCACAGTTCACAGTTCACAGTCCACAGATCACAGTTTACAGTTCTCAGTTCACTGTTCACTGTTCACAGTTCACAGTTCACAGTCTTCATTTCACAGTTTACAGTTCTCAGTTCACAGTTCACAGTTCACAGGTCACAGTTCACAGTCCACTGTTCACAGTTCACAGTTCTCAGTTCACAGATCACAGTTCACAGACTTCATTTCACAATTCAGTCTTCACAGTGCACAGCTCACAGTCCACAGATCACAGTTCACAGTTCACAGTTCACAGTTCACAGTTGACAGTTCACAGATCACAGTTCACACTTCACAGTCCACAGTTCACTATTCACAGCTCACAGTTCTCAGTTCACAGATCACAGTTCACAGTCTTCATTTCACACTTCACAGTTCGCAGTTCACAGTTCACAGATCACAGTCCACAGTTCACTATTCACAGCTCACAGTTCTCAGTTCACAGATCACAGTTCACAGTCTTCATTTCACAGTTTACAGTTCTCAGTTCACAGTTCACAGTTCACAGGTCACAGTTCACAGTCCACTGTTCACAGTTCACAGTTCTCAGTTCACAGATCACAGTTCACAGACTTCATTTCACAATTCAGTCTTCACAGTGCACAGCTCACAGTCCACAGATCACAGTTCACAGTTCACAGTTCACAGTTCACAGTTGACAGTTCACAGATCACAGTTCACACTTCACAGTCCACAGTTCACTATTCACAGCTCACAGTTCTCAGTTCACAGATCACAGTTCACAGTCTTCATTTCACACTTCACAGTTCGCAGTTCACAATTCACAGATCACAGTCCACAGTTCACTATTCACAGCTCACAGTTCTCAGTTCACAGATCACAGTTCACAGTCTTCATTTCACACTTCACAGTTTGCAGTTCACAGTTCACAGATCACAGTTCACAGATTACAGTTCACAGTTGACAGTTGACAGTTCACAGTTCACAGTTCACAGTCCACGGATGACAGTTCACAGTCTTCATTTCACACTTCACAGTTCGCAGTTCACAGTTCACAGATCACAGTTCACAGTTCACAGTTCACAGTTCACAGGTCACAGTTCACAGTCTTCATTTCACACTTCACAGTTCGCAGTTCACAGTTCACAGATCACAGTTCACAGTTCACAGTTCACACTTCACAGTTCTCCGATCACAGTATTCATTTCACACTTCACAGTTCGCAGTTCACAGTTGACAGTTCACAGTCCACAGTTCAGTATTCACAGTTCACAGTTTTCAGTTCACAGATCACAGTTCACAGTCTTCATTTCACACTTAACAGTTCACAGTCTTCATTTCACACTTCACAGTTCACAGTTCACAGTTGACAGTTCACAGTCCACAGTTCAATATTCACAGTTCACAGTTCACAGTCCACGGATGACAGTTCACAGTCTTCATTTCACACTTCACAGTTCGCAGTTCACAGTTCACAGATCACAGTTCACAGTTCACAGTTCACAGTTCACAGATCACTGTTCACAGTTTACAGTTATCAGTTTACAGTTCTCATTTCACAGTTGACAGTTCACAGTTCACAGTTCACAGATCACAGTTCACAGATTACAGTTCACAGTTGACAGTTGACAGTTCACAGTACAAACTTCACAGTTCACAGTCCACAGTTCACAGTTCACAGTTCACAGATCACTGTTCACAGTTTACAGTTATCAGTTTACAGTTCTCATTTCACAGTTGACAGTTCACAGTTCACAGTTCACAGATCACAGTTCACAGATTACAGTTCACAGTTGACAGTTGACAGTTCACAGTACAAACTTCACAGTTCACAGTCCACAGTTCACTGTTCACAGGTCACAGTTCACAGTCCACTGTTCACAGTTCACAGTTCTCAGTTCACAGATCACAGTTCACAGACTTCATTTCACAATTCAGTTTTCACAGTTCACAGTTCACAGTTCTCAGTTCACAGATCACAGTTCACAGTCTTCATTTCACACTTCAGTCTTCACAGTGCACAGTTCACAGTCCACAGATCACAGTTCACAGTTTTCAGTTCACAGATCACAGTTCACAGTCTTCATTTCACACTTCACAGTTCGCAGTTCACAGTTCAAAGATCACAGTCCACAGTTCACAGTTCACAGTTCACAGTTCACAGTTCACAGTTCACAGTCCACAGTTCACAGTTCACAGTTCTCAGTTCACAGATCACAGTTCACAGTCTTCATTTCACAGTTCACAGTTCACAGTCTTCATTTCACAATTCACAGTTCACAGTTGACAGTTCACAGTCCACAGTTCACTATTCACAGTTCACAGTTCTCAGTTCACAGATCACAGTTCACAGTCTTCATTTCAAACTTAACAGTTCGCAGTTCACAGTTCACAGTTCACAGATCACAGTTCACAGTTCACAGTTCACAGTCCACAGATCACAGTTTACAGTTCTCAGTTCACTGTTCACTGTTCACAGTCTTCATTTCACAGTTTACAGTTCTCAGTTCACAGTTCACAGTTCACAGGTCACAGTTCACAGTCCACTGTTCACAGTTCACAGTTCTCAGTTCACAGATCACAGTTCACAGACTTCATTTCACAATTCAGTCTTCACAGTGCACAGCTCACAGTCCACAGATCACAGTTCACAGTTCACAGTTCACAGTTCACAGTTGACAGTTCACAGATCACAGTTCGCACTTCACAGTCCACAGTTCACTATTCACAGCTCACAGTTCTCAGTTCACAGATCACAGTTCACAGTCTTCATTTCACACTTCACAGTTCGCAGTTCACAGTTCACAGATCACAGTCCACAGTTCACTATTCACAGCTCACAGTTCTCAGTTCACAGATCACAGTTCACAGTCTTCATTTCACAGTTTACAGTTCTCAGTTCACAGTTCACAGTTCACAGGTCACAGTTCACAGTCCACTGTTCACAGTTCACAGTTCTCAGTTCACAGATCACAGTTCACAGACTTCATTTCACAATTCAGTCTTCACAGTGCACAGCTCACAGTCCACAGATCACAGTTCACAGTTCACAGTTCACAGTTCACAGTTGACAGTTCACAGATCACAGTTCACACTTCACAGTCCACAGTTCACTATTCACAGCTCACAGTTCTCAGTTCACAGATCACAGTTCACAGTCTTCATTTCACACTTCACAGTTCGCAGTTCACAATTCACAGATCACAGTCCACAGTTCACTATTCACAGCTCACAGTTCTCAGTTCACAGATCACAGTTCACAGTCTTCATTTCACACTTCACAGTTCGCAGTTCACAGTTCACAGATCACAGTTCACAGATTACAGTTCACAGTTGACAGTTGACAGTTCACAGTTCACAGTTCACAGTCCACGGATGACAGTTCACAGTCTTCATTTCACACTTCACAGTTCGCAGTTCACAGTTCACAGATCACAGTTCACAGTTCACAGTTCACAGTTCACAGGTCACAGTTCACAGTCTTCATTTCACACTTCACAGTTCGCAGTTCACAGTTCACAGATCACAGTTCACAGTTCACACTTCACAGTTCTCCGATCACAGTATTCATTTCACACTTCACAGTTCGCAGTTCACAGTTGACAGTTCACAGTCCACAGTTCAGTATTCACAGTTCACAGTTTTCAGTTCACAGATCACAGTTCACAGTCTTCATTTCACACTTAACAGTTCACAGTCTTCATTTCACACTTCACAGTTCACAGTTCACAGTTGACAGTTCACAGTCCACAGTTCAATATTCACAGTTCACAGTTCACAGTCCACGGATGACAGTTCACAGTCTTCATTTCACACTTCACAGTTCGCAGTTCACAGTTCACAGATCACAGTTCACAGTTCACAGTTCACAGTTCACAGATCACTGTTCACAGTTTACAGTTATCAGTTTACAGTTCTCATTTCACAGTTGACAGTTCACAGTTCACAGTTCACAGATCACAGTTCACAGATTACAGTTCACAGTTGACAGTTGACAGTTCACAGTACAAACTTCACAGTTCTCATTTCACAGTTGACAGTTCACAGTTCACAGTTCACAGATCACAGTTCACAGATTACAGTTCACAGTTGACAGTTGACAGTTCACAGTACAAACTTCACAGTTCACAGTCCACAGTTCACTGTTCACAGGTCACAGTTCACAGTCCACTGTTCACAGTTCACAGTTCTCAGTTCACAGATCACAGTTCACAGACTTCATTTCACAATTCAGTTTTCACAGTTCACAGTTCACAGTTCTCAGTTCACAGATCACAGTTCACTGTTCACAGATCACAGTTCACAGTTCACAGTTCACATTTCACAGTCTTCATTTCACACTTCAGTGTTCACAGTGCACAGTTCACAGTTCACAGTTCTCAGTTCACAGATCACAGTTCACAGTCCACAGTTCACAGTTCACAGTCCACAGTCCACAGTTCAGAGTTCACAGTTCTCAGTTCACAGATCACAGTTTACAGTCTTCATTTCACAGTTCACAGTTCACAGTGCACAGTTCACAGTTCCCCGTTCACAGTATTCATTTCACATTTCACAGTATTCATTTCACATTTCACAGTATTCATTTCACATTTCACAGTTCGCAGTTCACAGTTGACAGTTCACAGTCCACAGTTCACAGTTCACAGTTCACAGTTCACATTTCACAGTCTTCATTTCACACTTCAGTCTTCACAGTGCACAGTTCACAGTCCACAGATCACAGTTCACAGTTCTCAGTTCACAGATCACAGTTCACAGTCTTCATTTCACACTTCACAGTTCGCAGTTCACAGTTCAAAGATCACAGTCCACAGTTCACAGTTCACAGTTCACAGTTCACAGTCCACAGTTCACTATTCACAGCTCACAGTTCTCAGTTCACAGATCACAGTTCACAGTCTTCATTTCACACTTCACAGTTCGCAGTTCACAGTTCACAGATCACAGTCCACAGTTCACTATTCACAGCTCACAGTTCTCAGTTCACAGATCACAGTTCACAGTCTTCATTTCATACTTAACAGTTCGCAGTTCACAGTTCACAGTTCACAGATCACAGTTCACAGTTCACAGTTCACAGTCCACAGATCACAGTTTACAGTTCTCAGTTCACAGTTCACAGTTCACAGTTCACAGTTCACAGTTCACAGTCCACAGTCCACAGTTCACAGTTCACAGTTCACACTTCACAGTTCGCAGTTCACAGTTCAAAGATCACAGTTCACAGTTCACAGTTCACAGTACACAGTCCACAGTTCACTATTCACAGCTCACAGTTCTCAGTTCACAGATCACGGTTCACAGTCTTCATTTCACACTTCACAGTTCGCAGTTCACAGTTCACAGTTCACAGTTCACAGTTCACAGTTGACAGTTCACAGATCACAGTTCACACTTCACAGTCCACAGTTCACTATTCACAGCTCACAGTTCTCAGTTCACAGATCACAGTTCACAGTCTTCATTTCACACTTCACAGTTCGCAGTTCACAGTTCACAGATCACAGTCCACAGTTCACTATTCACAGCTCACAGTTCTCAGTTCACAGATCACAGTTCACAGTCTTCATTTCACAGTTTACAGTTCTCAGTTCACAGTTCACAGTTCACAGGTCACAGTTCACAGTCCACTGTTCACAGTTCACAGTTCTCAGTTCACAGATCACAGTTCACAGACTTCATTTCACAATTCAGTCTTCACAGTGCACAGCTCACAGTCCACAGATCACAGTTCACAGTTCACAGTTCACAGTTCACAGTTGACAGTTCACAGATCACAGTTCACACTTCACAGTCCACAGTTCACTATTCACAGCTCACAGTTCTCAGTTCACAGATCACAGTTCACAGTCTTCATTTCACACTTCACAGTTCGCAGTTCACAGTTCACAGATCACAGTCCACAGTTCACTATTCACAGCTCACAGTTCTCAGTTCACAGATCACAGTTCACAGTCTTCATTTCACAGTTTACAGTTCTCAGTTCACAGTTCACAGTTCACAGGTCACAGTTCACAGTCCACTGTTCACAGTTCACAGTTCTCAGTTCACAGATCACAGTTCACAGACTTCATTTCACAATTCAGTCTTCACAGTGCACAGCTCACAGTCCACAGATCACAGTTCACAGTTCACAGTTCACAGTTCACAGTTGACAGTTCACAGATCACAGTTCACACTTCACAGTCCACAGTTCACTATTCACAGCTCACAGTTCTCAGTTCACAGATCACAGTTCACAGTCTTCATTTCACACTTCACAGTTCGCAGTTCACAGTTCACAGATCACAGTCCACAGTTCACTATTCACAGCTCACAGTTCTCAGTTCACAGATCACAGTTCACAGTCTTCATTTCACACTTCACAGTTCGCAGTTCACAGTTCACAGATCACAGTTCGCAGATTACAGTTCACAGTTGACAGTTGACAGTTCACAGTTCACAGTTCACAGTCCACGGATGACAGTTCACAGTCTTCATTTCACACTTCACAGTTCGCAGTTCACAGTTCACAGATCACAGTTCACAGTTCACAGTTCACAGTTCACAGATCACTGTTCACAGTTTACAGTTATCAGTTTACAGTTCTCATTTCACAGTTGACAGTTCACAGTTCACAGTTCACAGATCACAGTTCACAGATTACAGTTCACAGTTGACAGTTGACAGTTCACAGTACAAACTTCACAGTTCACAGTCCACAGTTCACTGTTCACAGGTCACAGTTCACAGTCCACTGTTCACAGTTCACAGTTCTCAGTTCACAGATCACAGTTCACAGACTTCATTTCACAATTCAGTTTTCACAGTTCACAGTTCACAGTTCTCAGTTCACAGATCACAGTTCACTGTTCACAGATCACAGTTCACAGTTCACAGTTCACATTTCACAGTCTTCATTTCACACTTCAGTCTTCACAGTGCACAGTTCACAGTCCACAGATCACAGTTCACAGTTCTCAGTTCACAGATCACAGTTCACAGTCCACAGTTCACAGTTCACAGTCCACAGTCCACAGTTCAGAGTTCACAGTTCTCAGTTCACAGATCACAGTTTACAGTCTTCATTTCACAGTTCACAGTTCACAGTGCACAGTTCACAGTTCCCCGTTCACAGTATTCATTTCACATTTCACAGTTCGCAGTTCACAGTTGACAGTTCACAGTCCACAGTTCACAGTTTACAGTTCACAGTTCACATTTCACAGTCTTCATTTCACACTTCAGTCTTCACAGTGCACAGTTCACAGTCCACAGATCACAGTTCACAGTTTTCAGTTCACAGTTCACAGTTCACAGTCTTCATTTCACACTTCACAGTTCGCAGTTCACAGTTCAAAGATCACAGTCCACAGTTCACAGTTCACAGTTCACAGTTCACAGTTCACAGTTCACACTTCACAGTTCGCAGTTCACAGTTCACAGTTCACAGTTCACAGTTCACAGTTGACAGTTCACAGATCACAGTTCACACTTCACAGTCCACAGTTCACTATTCACAGCTCACAGTTCTCAGTTCACAGATCACAGTTCACAGTCTTCATTTCACACTTCACAGTTCGCAGTTCACAGTTCACAGATCACAGTCCACAGTTCACTATTCACAGCTCACAGTTCTCAGTTCACAGATCACAGTTCACAGTCTTCATTTCACAGTTTACAGTTCTCAGTTCACAGTTCACAGTTCACAGGTCACAGTTCACAGTCCACTGTTCACAGTTCACAGTTCTCAGTTCACAGATCACAGTTCACAGACTTCATTTCACAATTCAGTCTTCACAGTGCACAGCTCACAGTCCACAGATCACAGTTCACAGTTCACAGTTCACAGTTCACAGTTGACAGTTCACAGATCACAGTTCACACTTCACAGTCCACAGTTCACTATTCACAGCTCACAGTTCTCAGTTCACAGATCACAGTTCACAGTCTTCATTTCACACTTCACAGTTCGCAGTTCACAGTTCACAGATCACAGTCCACAGTTCACTATTCACAGCTCACAGTTCTCAGTTCACAGATCACAGTTCACAGTCTTCATTTCACACTTCACAGTTCGCAGTTCACAGTTCACAGATCACAGTTCACAGATTACAGTTCACAGTTGACAGTTGACAGTTCACAGTTCACAGTTCACAGTCCACGGATGACAGTTCACAGTCTTCATTTCACACTTCACAGTTCGCAGTTCACAGTTCACAGATCACAGTTCACAGTTCACAGTTCACAGTTCACAGATCACTGTTCACAGTTTACAGTTATCAGTTTACAGTTCTCATTTCACAGTTGACAGTTCACAGTTCACAGTTCACAGATCACAGTTCACAGATTACAGTTCACAGTTGACAGTTGACAGTTCACAGTACAAACTTCACAGTTCACAGTCCACAGTTCACTGTTCACAGGTCACAGTTCACAGTCCACTGTTCACAGTTCACAGTTCTCAGTTCACAGATCACAGTTCACAGACTTCATTTCACAATTCAGTTTTCACAGTTCACAGTTCACAGTTCTCAGTTCACAGATCACAGTTCACTGTTCACAGATCACAGTTCACAGTTCACAGTTCACATTTCACAGTCTTCATTTCACACTTCAGTCTTCACAGTGCACAGTTCACAGTCCACAGATCACAGTTCACAGTTCTCAGTTCACAGATCACAGTTCACAGTCCACAGTTCACAGTTCACAGTCCACAGTCCACAGTTCAGAGTTCACAGTTCTCAGTTCACAGATCACAGTTTACAGTCTTCATTTCACAGTTCACAGTTCACAGTGCACAGTTCACAGTTCCCCGTTCACAGTATTCATTTCACATTTCACAGTTCGCAGTTCACAGTTGACAGTTCACAGTCCACAGTTCACAGTTCACAGTTCACAGTTCACATTTCACAGTCTTCATTTCACACTTCAGTCTTCACAGTGCACAGTTCACAGTCCACAGATCACAGTTCACAGTTTTCAGTTCACAGATCACAGTTCACAGTCTTCATTTCACACTTCACAGTTCGCAGTTCACAGTTCAAAGATCACAGTCCACAGTTCACAGTTCACAGTTCACAGTTCACAGTTCACAGTCCACAGTTCACAGTTCACAGTTCTCAGTTCACAGATCACAGTTCACAGTCTTCATTTCACAGTTCACAGTTCACAGTCTTCATTTCACAATTCACAGTTCACAGTTGACAGTTCACAGTCCACAGTTCACTATTCACAGTTCACAGTTCTCAGTTCACAGATCACAGTTCACAGTCTTCATTTCAAACTTAACAGTTCGCAGTTCACAGTTCACAGTTCACAGATCACAGTTCACAGTTCACAGTCCACAGATCACAGTTTACAGTTCTCAGTTCACAGTTCACAGTTCACAGTTCACAGTTCACAGTTCACAGTCCACAGTCCACAGTTCACAGTTCACAGTTCACAGTTCACACTTCACAGTTCGCAGTTCACAGTTCAAAGATCACAGTTCACAGTTCACAGTTCACAGTTCACAGTACACAGTCCACAGTTCACTATTCACAGCTCACAGTTCTCAGTTCACAGATCACAGTTCACAGTCTTCATTTCACACTTCACAGTTCGCAGTTCACAGTTCACAGATCACAGTTCACAGTTCACAGTTCCTAGTTCACAGATCACTGTTCACAGTTTACAGTTCTCATTTCACAGTTGACAGTTCACAGTTCACAGTTCACACTTCACAGTTCACAGTTCACAGTCCACAGTTCACTGTTCACAATTCACAGTTCACAGTTCACAGTTCACTGTTCACTGTTCACAGTTCACAGTTCACAGTCTTCATTTCACAGTTTACAGTTCTCAGTTCACAGTTCACAGTTCACAGGTCACAGTTCACAGTCCACTGTTCACAGTTCACAGTTCTCAGTTCACAGATCACAGTTCACAGACTTCATTTCACAATTCAGTCTTCACAGTGCACAGCTCACAGTCCACAGATCACAGTTCACAGTTCACAGTTCACAGTTCACAGTTGACAGTTCACAGATCACAGTTCACACTTCACAGTCCACAGTTCACTATTCACAGCTCACAGTTCTCAGTTCACAGATCACAGTTCACAGTCTTCATTTCACACTTCACAGTTCGCAGTTCACAGTTCACAGATCACAGTCCACAGTTCACTATTCACAGCTCTCAGTTCTCAGTTCACAGATCACAGTTCACAGTCTTCATTTCACACTTCACAGTTCGCAGTTCACAGTTCACAGATCACAGTTCACAGATTACAGTTCACAGTTGACAGTTGACAGTTCACAGTACACACTTCACAGTTCACAGTCCACAGTTCACTGTTCACAGGTCACAGTCCACTGTTCACAGTTCACAGTTCTCAGTTCACAGATCACAGTTCACAGACTTCATTTCACAATTCAGTTTTCACAGTTCACAGTTCACAGTTCTCAGTTCACAGATCACAGTTCACAGTCTTCATTTCACAGTTCACAGTCCACAGTTCACATTTCACAGTTCGCAGTTCACAGTTGACAGTTCACAGTCCACAGTTCACAGTTCACAGTTCACAGTTTACAGTTCTCAGTTCACAGTTCACAGTTCACAGTTCACAGTTCACAGTTTACAGTTCTCAGTTCACAGTTCACAGTTCACAGTTCACAGTTCACAGTTCACAGTTCACAGTTCACAGTCCACAGTCCACAGTTCACAGTTCACAGTTCACAGTTCACACTTCACAGTTCACAGTTCACAGTTCACAGTCCACAGTTCACTGTTCACAATTCACAGTTCACAGTTCACAGTTCACAGTTCACTGTTCACTGTTCACAGTTCACAATTCACAGTTCACAGATCACAGTTCACAGTTCACAGTTCACAGTTCACAGTTCACAGTTCATAGTTTACAGTTCTCAGTTCACAGTTCACAGTTCACAGTTCATAGTTCACAGTTCACAGTCCACAGTTCACAGTTCACGGTTCTCAGTTCACAGATCACAGTTCACAGTCTTCATTTCACAGTTCACAGTTCACAGTCTTCATTTCACAATTCACAGTTCACAGATCACAGTTCACAGTTCACAGTTCACAGTTCACAGTTTACAGTTCACAGTTCACAGTTCACAGTTCACAGTTCACAGTTCACAGTCCACAGTTCACAGTTCACAGTTCTCAGTTCACAGATCACAGTTCACAGTCTTCATTTCACAGTTCACAGTTCACAGTTCACAGTTCCCCGTTCACAGTATTCATTTCACACTTCACAGTTCGCAGTTCACAGTTGACAGTTGACAGTTCACAGTCCACAGTTCACTAATCACAGTTCACAATTCACAGTTCACAGTTCACAGTTCACAGTTCACAGTTCACAGTTCACAGTTTACAGTTCTCAGTTCACAGTTCACAGTTCACAGGTCACAGTTCACAGTCCACTGTTCACAGTTCACAGTTCTCAGTTCACAGATCACAGTTCACAGACTTCATTTCACAATTCAGTCTTCACAGTGCACAGCTCACAGTCCACAGATCACAGTTCACAGTTCACAGTTCACAGTTCACAGTTGACAGTTCACAGATCACAGTTCACACTTCACAGTCCACAGTTCACTATTCACAGCTCACAGTTCTCAGTTCACAGATCACAGTTCACAGTCTTCATTTCACACTTCACAGTTCGCAGTTCACAGTTCACAGATCACAGTCCACAGTTCACTATTCACAGCTCACAGTTCTCAGTTCACAGATCACAGTTCACAGTCTTCATTTCACAGTTTACAGTTCTCAGTTCACAGTTCACAGTTCACAGGTCACAGTTCACAGTCCACTGTTCACAGTTCACAGTTCTCAGTTCACAGATCACAGTTCACAGACTTCATTTCACAATTCAGTCTTCACAGTGCACAGCTCACAGTCCACAGATCACAGTTCACAGTTCACAGTTCACAGTTCACAGTTGACAGTTCACAGATCACAGTTCACACTTCACAGTCCACAGTTCACTATTCACAGCTCACAGTTCTCAGTTCACAGATCACAGTTCACAGTCTTCATTTCACACTTCACAGTTCGCAGTTCACAATTCACAGATCACAGTCCACAGTTCACTATTCACAGCTCACAGTTCTCAGTTCACAGATCACAGTTCACAGTCTTCATTTCACACTTCACAGTTCGCAGTTCACAGTTCACAGATCACAGTTCACAGATTACAGTTCACAGTTCACAGTTGACAGTTCACAGTTCACAGTTCACAGTCCACGGATGACAGTTCACAGTCTTCATTTCACACTTCACAGTTCGCAGTTCACAGTTCACAGATCACAGTTCACAGTTCACAGTTCACAGTTCACAGGTCACAGTTCACAGTCTTCATTTCACACTTCACAGTTCGCAGTTCACAGTTCACAGATCACAGTTCACAGTTCACAGTTCACACTTCACAGTTCTCCGATCACAGTATTCATTTCACACTTCACAGTTCGCAGTTCACAGTTGACAGTTCACAGTCCACAGTTCAGTATTCACAGTTCACAGTTTTCAGTTCACAGATCACAGTTCACAGTCTTCATTTCACACTTAACAGTTCACAGTCTTCATTTCACACTTCACAGTTCACAGTTCACAGTTGACAGTTCACAGTCCACAGTTCAATATTCACAGTTCACAGTTCACAGTCCACGGATGACAGTTCACAGTCTTCATTTCACACTTCACAGTTCGCAGTTCACAGTTCACAGATCACAGTTCACAGTTCACAGTTCACAGTTCACAGATCACTGTTCACAGTTTACAGTTATCAGTTTACAGTTCTCATTTCACAGTTGACAGTTCACAGTTCACAGTTCACAGATCACAGTTCACAGATTACAGTTCACAGTTGACAGTTGACAGTTCACAGTACAAACTTCACAGTTCACAGTCCACAGTTCACAGTTCACAGTTCACAGATCACTGTTCACAGTTTACAGTTATCAGTTTACAGTTCTCATTTCACAGTTGACAGTTCACAGTTCACAGTTCACAGATCACAGTTCACAGATTACAGTTCACAGTTGACAGTTGACAGTTCACAGTACAAACTTCACAGTTCACAGTCCACAGTTCACTGTTCACAGGTCACAGTTCACAGTCCACTGTTCACAGTTCACAGTTCTCAGTTCACAGATCACAGTTCACAGACTTCATTTCACAATTCAGTTTTCACAGTTCACAGTTCACAGTTCTCAGTTCACAGATCACAGTTCACAGTCTTCATTTCACACTTCAGTCTTCACAGTGCACAGTTCACAGTCCACAGATCACAGTTCACAGTTTTCAGTTCACAGATCACAGTTCACAGTCTTCATTTCACACTTCACAGTTCGCAGTTCACAGTTCAAAGATCACAGTCCACAGTTCACAGTTCACAGTTCACAGTTCACAGTTCACAGTCCACAGTTCACAGTTCACAGTTCTCAGTTCACAGATCACAGTTCACAGTCTTCATTTCACAGTTCACAGTTCACAGTCTTCATTTCACAATTCACAGTTCACAGTTGACAGTTCACAGTCCACAGTTCACTATTCACAGTTCACAGTTCTCAGTTCACAGATCACAGTTCACAGTCTTCATTTCAAACTTAACAGTTCGCAGTTCACAGTTCACAGTTCACAGATCACAGTTCACAGTTCACAGTTCACAGTCCACAGATCACAGTTTACAGTTCTCAGTTCACTGTTCACTGTTCACAGTTCACAGTTCACAGTCTTCATTTCACAGTTTACAGTTCTCAGTTCACAGTTCACAGTTCACAGGTCACAGTTCACAGTCCACTGTTCACAGTTCACAGTTCACAGTTCACATATCACAGTTCACAGACTTCATTTCACAATTCAGTCTTCACAGTGCACAGCTCACAGTCCACAGATCACAGTTCACAGTTCACAGTTCACAGTTCACAGTTGACAGTTCACAGATCACAGTTCACACTTCACAGTCCACAGTTCACTATTCACAGCTCACAGTTCTCAGTTCACAGATCACAGTTCACAGTCTTCATTTCACACTTCACAGTTCGCAGTTCACAGTTCACAGATCACAGTCCACAGTTCACTATTCACAGCTCACAGTTCTCAGTTCACAGATCACAGTTCACAGTCTTCATTTCACAGTTTACAGTTCTCAGTTCACAGTTCACAGTTCACAGGTCACAGTTCACAGTCCACTGTTCACAGTTCACAGTTCTCAGTTCACAGATCACAGTTCACAGACTTCATTTCACAATTCAGTCTTCACAGTGCACAGCTCACAGTCCACAGATCACAGTTCACAGTTCACAGTTCACAGTTCACAGTTGACAGTTCACAGATCACAGTTCACACTTCACAGTCCACAGTTCACTATTCACAGCTCACAGTTCTCAGTTCACAGATCACAGTTCACAGTCTTCATTTCACACTTCACAGTTCGCAGTTCACAATTCACAGATCACAGTCCACAGTTCACTATTCACAGCTCACAGTTCCCAGTTCACAGATCACAGTTCACAGTCTTCATTTCACACTTCACAGTTCGCAGTTCACAGTTCACAGATCACAGTTCACAGATTACAGTTCACAGTTGACAGTTGACAGTTCACAGTTCACAGTTCACAGTCCACGGATGACAGTTCACAGTCTTCATTTCACACTTCACAGTTCGCAGTTCACAGTTCACAGATCACAGTCCACAGTTCACTATTCACAGCTCACAGTTCTCAGTTCACAGATCACAGTTCACAGTCTTCATTTCACAGTTTACAGTTCTCAGTTCACAGTTCACAGTTCACAGGTCACAGTTCTCCGATCACAGTATTCATTTCACACTTCACAGTTCGCAGTTCACAGTTGACAGTTCACAGTCCACAGTTCAGTATTCACAGTTCACAGTTTTCAGTTCACAGATCACAGTTCACAGTCTTCATTTCACACTTAACAGTTCACAGTCTTCATTTCACACTTCACAGTTCACAGCTCACAGTTGACAGTTCACAGTCCACAGTTCAATATTCACAGTTCACAGTTCACAGTCCACGGATGACAGTTCACAGTCTTCATTTCACACTTCACAGTTCGCAGTTCACAGTTCACA
Organism: Lasioglossum villosulum; assembly: GCA_963971365.1. Taxonomy (NCBI): domain Eukaryota; kingdom Metazoa; phylum Arthropoda; class Insecta; order Hymenoptera; family Halictidae; genus Lasioglossum; species Lasioglossum villosulum. The sequence goes on along the minus strand of CAXARU010000031.1, from coordinate 2,749,281 downwards.
GATCACAGTTCACAGTTCACAGTTCACAGTTCACAGATCACTGTTCACAGTTTACAGTTATCAGTTTACAGTTCTCATTTCACAGTTGACAGTTCACAGTTCACAGTTCACAGATCACAGTTCACAGATTACAGTTCACAGTTGACAGTTGACAGTTCACAGTACAAACTTCACAGTTCACAGTCCACAGTTCACAGTTCACAGTTCACAGTTCACAGATCACTGTTCACAGTTTACAGTTATCAGTTTACAGTTCTCATTTCACAGTTGACAGTTCACAGTTCACAGTTCACAGATCACAGTTCACAGATTACAGTTCACAGTTGACAGTTGACAGTTCACAGTACAAACTTCACAGTTCACAGTCCACAGTTCACTGTTCACAGGTCACAGTTCACAGTCCACTGTTCACAGTTCACAGTTCTCAGTTCACAGATCACAGTTCACAGACTTCATTTCACAATTCAGTTTTCACAGTTCACAGTTCACAGTTCTCAGTTCACAGATCACAGTTCACTGTTCACAGATCACAGTTCACAGTTCACAGTTCACATTTCACAGTCTTCATTTCACACTTCAGTGTTCACAGTGCACAGTTCACAGTTCACAGTTCTCAGTTCACAGATCACAGTTCACAGTCCACAGTTCACAGTTCACAGTCCACAGTCCACAGTTCAGAGTTCACAGTTCTCAGTTCACAGATCACAGTTTACAGTCTTCATTTCACAGTTTACAGTCTTCATTTCACAGTTCACAGTTCACAGTGCACAGTTCACAGTTCCCCGTTCACAGTATTCATTTCACATTTCACAGTATTCATTTCACATTTCACAGTTCGCAGTTCACAGTTGACAGTTCACAGTCCACAGTTCACAGTTCACAGTTCACAGTTCACATTTCACAGTCTTCATTTCACACTTCAGTCTTCACAGTGCACAGTTCACAGTCCACAGATCACAGTTCACAGTTCTCAGTTCACAGATCACAGTTCACAGTCTTCATTTCACACTTCACAGTTCGCAGTTCACAGTTCAAAGATCACAGTCCACAGTTCACAGTTCACAGTTCACAGTTCACAGTCCACAGTTCACAGTTCACAGTTCTCAGTTCACAGATCACAGTTCACAGTCTTCATTTCACAGTTCACAGTTCACAGTCTTCATTTCACAATTCACAGTTCACAGTTGACAGTTCACAGTCCACAGTTCACTATTCACAGTTCACAGTTCTCAGTTCACAGATCACAGTTCACAGTCTTCATTTCAAACTTAACAGTTCGCAGTTCACAGTTCACAGTTCACAGATCACAGTTCACAGTTCACAGTTCACAGTCCACAGATCACAGTTTACAGTTCTCAGTTCACAGTTCACAGTTCACAGTTCACAGTTCACAGTTCACAGTCCACAGTCCACAGTTCACAGTTCACAGTTCACAGTTCACACTTCACAGTTCACAGTTCAAAGATCACAGTTCACAGTTCACAGTTCACAGTACACAGTCCACAGTTCACTATTCACAGCTCACAGTTCTCAGTTCACAGATCACAGTTCACAGTCTTCATTTCACACTTCACAGTTCGCAGTTCACAGTTCACAGTTCACAGTTCACAGTTCACAGTTGACAGTTCACAGATCACAGTTCACACTTCACAGTCCACAGTTCACTATTCACAGCTCACAGTTCTCAGTTCACAGATCACAGTTCACAGTCTTCATTTCACACTTCACAGTTCGCAGTTCACAGTTCACAGATCACAGTCCACAGTTCACTATTCACAGCTCACAGTTCTCAGTTCACAGATCACAGTTCACAGTCTTCATTTCACAGTTTACAGTTCTCAGTTCACAGTTCACAGTTCACAGGTCACAGTTCACAGTCCACTGTTCACAGTTCACAGTTCTCAGTTCACAGATCACAGTTCACAGACTTCATTTCACAATTCAGTCTTCACAGTGCACAGCTCACAGTCCACAGATCACAGTTCACAGTTCACAGTTCACAGTTCACAGTTGACAGTTCACAGATCACAGTTCACACTTCACAGTCCACAGTTCACTATTCACAGCTCACAGTTCTCAGTTCACAGATCACAGTTCACAGCCTTCATTTCACACTTCACAGTTCGCAGTTCACAGTTCACAGATCACAGTCCACAGTTCACTATTCACAGCTCACAGTTCTCAGTTCACAGATCACAGTTCACAGTCTTCATTTCACACTTCACAGTTCGCAGTTCACAGTTCACAGATCACAGTTCACAGATTACAGTTCACAGTTGACAGTTGACAGTTCACAGTTCACAGTTCACAGTCCACGGATGACAGTTCACAGTCTTCATTTCACACTTCACAGTTCGCAGTTCACAGTTCACAGATCACAGTTCACAGTTCACAGTTCACAGTTCACAGATCACTGTTCACAGTTTACAGTTATCAGTTTACAGTTCTCATTTCACAGTTGACAGTTCACAGTTCACAGTTCACAGATCACAGTTCACAGATTACAGTTCACAGTTGACAGTTGACAGTTCACAGTACAAACTTCACAGTTCACAGTCCACAGTTCACTGTTCACAGGTCACAGTTCACAGTCCACTGTTCACAGTTCACAGTTCTCAGTTCACAGATCACAGTTCACAGACTTCATTTCACAATTCAGTTTTCACAGTTCACAGTTCACAGTTCACAGTTCTCAGTTCACAGATCACAGTTCACTGTTCACAGATCACAGTTCACAGTTCACAGTTCACATTTCACAGTCTTCATTTCACACTTCAGTCTTCACAGTGCACAGTTCACAGTCCACAGATCACAGTTCACAGTTCACAGTTCACAGATCACAGTTCACAGATTACAGTTCACAGTTGACAGTTGACAGTTCACAGTACAAACTTCACAGTTCACAGTCCACAGTTCACTGTTCACAGGTCACAGTTCACAGTCCACTGTTCACAGTTCACAGTTCTCAGTTCACAGATCACAGTTCACAGACTTCATTTCACAATTCAGTTTTCACAGTTCACAGTTCACAGTTCTCAGTTCACAGTCCACAGTCCACAGTTCACAGTTCACAGTTCACACTTCACAGTTCGCAGTTCACAGTTCAAAGATCACAGTTCACAGTTCACAGTTCACAGTACACAGTCCACAGTTCACTATTCACAGCTCACAGTTCTCAGTTCACAGATCACAGTTCACAGTCTTCATTTCACACTTCACAGTTCGCAGTTCACAGTTCACAGTTCACAGTTCACAGTTGACAGTTCACAGATCACAGTTCACACTTCACAGTCCACAGTTCACTATTCACAGCTCACAGTTCTCAGTTCACAGATCACAGTTCACAGTCTTCATTTCACACTTCACAGTTCGCAGTTCACAGTTCACAGATCACAGTCCACAGTTCACTATTCACAGCTCACAGTTCTCAGTTCACAGATCACAGTTCACAGTCTTCATTTCACAGTTTACAGTTCTCAGTTCACAGTTCACAGTTCACAGGTCACAGTTCACAGTCCACTGTTCACAGTTCACAGTTCTCAGTTCACAGATCACAGTTCACAGACTTCATTTCACAATTCAGTCTTCACAGTGCACAGCTCACAGTCCACAGATCACAGTTCACAGTTCACAGTTCACAGTTCACAGTTGACAGTTCACAGATCACAGTTCACACTTCACAGTCCACAGTTCACTATTCACAGCTCACAGTTCTCAGTTCACAGATCACAGTTCACAGCCTTCATTTCACACTTCACAGTTCGCAGTTCACAGTTCACAGATCACAGTCCACAGTTCACTATTCACAGCTCACAGTTCTCAGTTCACAGATCACAGTTCACAGTCTTCATTTCACACTTCACAGTTCGCAGTTCACAGTTCACAGATCACAGTTCACAGATTACAGTTCACAGTTGACAGTTGACAGTTCACAGTTCACAGTTCACAGTCCACGGATGACAGTTCACAGTCTTCATTTCACACTTCACAGTTCGCAGTTCACAGTTCACAGATCACAGTTCACAGTTCACAGTTCACAGTTCACAGATCACTGTTCACAGTTTACAGTTATCAGTTTACAGTTCTCATTTCACAGTTGACAGTTCACAGTTCACAGTTCACAGATCACAGTTCACAGATTACAGTTCACAGTTGACAGTTGACAGTTCACAGTACAAACTTCACAGTTCACAGTCCACAGTTCACTGTTCACAGGTCACAGTTCACAGTCCACTGTTCACAGTTCACAGTTCTCAGTTCACAGATCACAGTTCACAGACTTCATTTCACAATTCAGTTTTCACAGTTCACAGTTCACAGTTCTCAGTTCACAGATCACAGTTCACTGTTCACAGATCACAGTTCACAGTTCACAGTTCACATTTCACAGTCTTCATTTCACACTTCAGTCTTCACAGTGCACAGTTCACAGTCCACAGATCACAGTTCACAGTTCTCAGTTCACAGATCACAGTTCACAGTCCACAGTTCACAGTTCACAGTCCACAGTCCACAGTTCAGAGTTCACAGTTCTCAGTTCACAGATCACAGTTTACAGTCTTCATTTCACAGTTCACAGTTCACAGTGCACAGTTCACAGTTCCCCGTTCACAGTATTCATTTCACATTTCACAGTTCGCAGTTCACAGTTGACAGTTCACAGTCCACAGTTCACAGTTCACAGTTCACAGTTCACATTTCACAGTCTTCATTTCACACTTCAGTCTTCACAGTGCACAGTTCACAGTCCACAGATCACAGTTCACAGTTTTCAGTTCACAGATCACAGTTCACAGTCTTCATTTCACACTTCACAGTTCGCAGTTCACAGTTCAAAGATCACAGTCCACAGTTCACAGTTCACAGTTCACAGTTCACAGTTCACAGTCCACAGTTCACAGTTCACAGTTCTCAGTTCACAGATCACAGTTCACAGTCTTCATTTCACAGTTCACAGTTCACAGTCTTCATTTCACAATTCACAGTTCACAGTTGACAGTTCACAGTCCACAGTTCACTATTCACAGTTCACAGTTCTCAGTTCACAGATCACAGTTCACAGTCTTCATTTCAAACTTAACAGTTCGCAGTTCACAGTTCACAGTTCACAGATCACAGTTCACAGTTCACAGTTCACAGTCCACAGATCACAGTTTACAGTTCTCAGTTCACAGTTCACAGTTCACAGTTCACAGTTCACAGTTCACAGTCCACAGTCCACAGTTCTCAGTTTACAGTTCACACTTCACAGTTCGCAGTTCACAGTTCACAGTTCAAAGATCACAGTTCACAGTTCACAGTTCACAGTTCACAGTACACAGTCCACAGTTCACTATTCACAGCTCACAGTTCTCAGTTCACAGATCACAGTTCACAGTCTTCATTTCACACTTCACAGTTCGCAGTTCACAGTTCACAGATCACAGTTCACAGTTCACAGTTCCTAGTTCACAGATCACTGTTCACAGTTTACAGTTCTCAGTTTACAGTTCTCATTTCACAGTTGACAGTTCACAGTTCACAGTTCACACTTCACAGTTCACAGTTCACAGTCCACAGTTCACTGTTCACAATTCACAGTTCACAGTTCACAGTTCACTGTTCACAGTTCACAGTTCACTGTTCACTGTTCACAGTTCACAGTTCACAGTTCACAGTCTTCATTTCACAGTTTACAGTTCTCAGTTCACAGTTCACAGTTCACAGGTCACAGTTCACAGTCCACTGTTCACAGTTCACAGTTCTCAGTTCACAGATCACAGTTCACAGACTTCATTTCACAATTCAGTCTTCACAGTGCACAGCTCACAGTCCACAGATCACAGTTCACAGTTCACAGTTCACAGTTCACAGTTGACAGTTCACAGATCACAGTTCACACTTCACAGTCCACAGTTCACTATTCACAGCTCACAGTTCTCAGTTCACAGATCACAGTTCACAGTCTTCATTTCACACTTCACAGTTCGCAGTTCACAGTTCACAGATCACAGTCCACAGTTCACTATTCACAGCTCTCAGTTCTCAGTTCACAGATCACAGTTCACAGTCTTCATTTCACACTTCACAGTTCGCAGTTCACAGTTCACAGATCACAGTTCACAGATTACAGTTCACAGTTGACAGTTGACAGTTCACAGTACACACTTCACAGTTCACAGTCCACAGTTCACTGTTCACAGTTCACAGTTCTCAGTTCACAGATCACAGTTCACAGACTTCATTTCACAATTCAGTTTTCACAGTTCACAGTTCACAGTTCTCAGTTCACAGATCACAGTTCACAGTCTTCATTTCACAGTTCACAGTCCACAGTTCACATTTCACAGTTCGCAGTTCACAGTTCACTGTTCACTGTTCACAGTTCACAGTTCACAGTTCACAGTCTTCATTTCACAGTTTACAGTTCTCAGTTCACAGTTCACAGTTCACAGGTCACAGTTCACAGTCCACTGTTCACAGTTCACAGTTCTCAGTTCACAGATCACAGTTCACAGACTTCATTTCACAATTCAGTCTTCACAGTGCACAGCTCACAGTCCACAGATCACAGTTCACAGTTCACAGTTCACAGTTCACAGTTGACAGTTCACAGATCACAGTTCACACTTCACAGTCCACAGTTCACTATTCACAGCTCACAGTTCTCAGTTCACAGATCACAGTTCACAGTCTTCATTTCACACTTCACAGTTCGCAGTTCACAGTTCACAGATCACAGTCCACAGTTCACTATTCACAGCTCTCAGTTCTCAGTTCACAGATCACAGTTCACAGTCTTCATTTCACACTTCACAGTTCGCAGTTCACAGTTCACAGATCACAGTTCACAGATTACAGTTCACAGTTGACAGTTGACAGTTCACAGTACACACTTCACAGTTCACAGTCCACAGTTCACTGTTCACAGTTCACAGTTCTCAGTTCACAGATCACAGTTCACAGACTTCATTTCACAATTCAGTTTTCACAGTTCACAGTTCACAGTTCTCAGTTCACAGATCACAGTTCACAGTCTTCATTTCACAGTTCACAGTCCACAGTTCACATTTCACAGTTCGCAGTTCACAGTTGACAGTTCACAGTCCACAGTTCACAGTTCACAGTTCACAGTTTACAGTTCTCAGTTCACAGTTCACAGTTCACAGTTCACAGTTCACAGTTTACAGTTCTCAGTTCACAGTTCACAGTTCACAGTTCACAGTTCACAGTTCACAGTTCACAGTCCACAGTCCACAGTTCACAGTTCACAGTTCACAGTTCACACTTCACAGTTCACAGTTCACAGTTCACAGTCCACAGTTCACTGTTCACAATTCACAGTTCACAGTTCACAGTTCACAGTTCACTGTTCACTGTTCACAGTTCACAATTCACAGTTCACAGATCACAGTTCACAGTTCACAGTTCACAGTTCACAGTTCATAGTTTACAGTTCTCAGTTCACAGTTCACAGTTCACAGTTCATAGTTCACAGTTCACAGTCTTCATTTCACACTTCACAGTTCGCAGTTCACAGTTCACAGATCACAGTTCACAGTTCACAGTTCCTAGTTCACAGATCACTGTTCACAGTTTACAGTTCTCAGTTTACAGTTCTCATTTCACAGTTGACAGTTCACAGTTCACAGTTCACACTTCACAGTTCACAGTTCACAGTCCACAGTTCACTGTTCACAATTCACAGTTCACAGTTCACAGTTCACTGTTCACAGTTCACAGTTCACTGTTCACTGTTCACAGTTCACAGTTCACAGTTCACAGTCTTCATTTCACAGTTTACAGTTCTCAGTTCACAGTTCACAGTTCACAGGTCACAGTTCACAGTCCACTGTTCACAGTTCACAGTTCTCAGTTCACAGATCACAGTTCACAGACTTCATTTCACAATTCAGTCTTCACAGTGCACAGCTCACAGTCCACAGATCACAGTTCACAGTTCACAGTTCACAGTTCACAGTTGACAGTTCACAGATCACAGTTCACACTTCACAGTCCACAGTTCACTATTCACAGCTCACAGTTCTCAGTTCACAGATCACAGTTCACAGTCTTCATTTCACACTTCACAGTTCGCAGTTCACAGTTCACAGATCACAGTCCACAGTTCACTATTCACAGCTCTCAGTTCTCAGTTCACAGATCACAGTTCACAGTCTTCATTTCACACTTCACAGTTCGCAGTTCACAGTTCACAGATCACAGTTCACAGATTACAGTTCACAGTTGACAGTTGACAGTTCACAGTACACACTTCACAGTTCACAGTCCACAGTTCACTGTTCACAGGTCACAGTTCACAGTCCACTGTTCACAGTTCACAGTTCTCAGTTCACAGATCACAGTTCACAGACTTCATTTCACAATTCAGTTTTCACAGTTCACAGTTCACAGTTCTCAGTTCACAGATCACAGTTCACAGTCTTCATTTCACAGTTCACAGTCCACAGTTCACATTTCACAGTTCGCAGTTCACAGTTGACAGTTCACAGTCCACAGTTCACAGTTCACAGTTCACAGTTTACAGTTCTCAGTTCACAGTTCACAGTTCACAGTTCACAGTTCACAGTTTACAGTTCTCAGTTCACAGTTCACAGTTCACAGTTCACAGTTCACAGTCCACAGTCCACAGTTCACAGTTCACAGTTCACAGTTCACACTTCACAGTTCACAGTTCACAGTTCACAGTCCACAGTTCACTGTTCACAATTCACAGTTCACAGTTCACAGTTCACAGTTCACTGTTCACTGTTCACAGTTCACAATTCACAGTTCACAGATCACAGTTCACAGTTCACAGTTCACAGTTCACAGTTCATAGTTTACAGTTCTCAGTTCACAGTTCACAGTTCACAGTTCATAGTTCACAGTTCACAGTCCACAGTTCACAGTTCACGGTTCTCAGTTCACAGATCACAGTTCACAGTCTTCATTTCACAGTTCACAGTTCACAGTCTTCATTTCACAATTCACAGTTCACAGATCACAGTTCACAGTTCACAGTTCACAGTTCACAGTTTACAGTTCACAGTTCACAGTTCACAGTTCACAGTTCACAGTTCACAGTCCACAGTTCACAGTTCACAGTTCTCAGTTCACAGATCACAGTTCACAGTCTTCATTTCACAGTTCACAGTTCACAGTTCACAGTTCCCCGTTCACAGTATTCATTTCACACTTCACAGTTCGCAGTTCACAGTTGACAGTTGACAGTTCACAGTCCACAGTTCACAATTCACAGTTCACAATTCACAGTTCACAGTTCACAGTTCACAGTTCACAGTTCACAGTTTACAGTTCTCAGTTCACAGTTCACAGTTCACAGTTCATAGTTCACAGTTCACAGTCCACAGTTCACAGTTCACGGTTCTCAGTTCACAGATCACAGTTCACAGTCTTCATTTCACAGTTCACAGTTCACAGTCTTCATTTCACAATTCACAGTTCACAGATCACAGTTCACAGTTCACAGTTCACAGTTCACAGTTTACAGTTCACAGTTCACAGTTCACAGTTCACAGTTCACAGTTCACAGTTCACAGTTCACAGTTCACAGTTCACAGTTCACAGTTCACAGTCCACAGTTCAGAGTTCACAGTTCTCAGTTCACAGATCACAGTTTACAGTCTTCATTTCACAGTTCACAGTTCACAGTGCACAGTTCACAGTTCCCCGTTCACAGTATTCATTTCACATTTCACAGTTCGCAGTTCACAGTTGACAGTTCACAGTCCACAGTTCACAGTTCACAGTTTACAGTTTACAGTTCTCAGTTCACAGTTCACAGTTCACAGTTCACAGTTCACAGTTTACAGTTCTCAGTTCACAGTTCACAGTTCACAGTTCACAGTTCACAGTTCACAGTTCACAGTTCACAGTTCACAGTTCACAGTTCACAGTCCACAGTTCACAGTTCACAGTTCTCAGTTCACAGATCACAGTTCACAGTCTTCATTTCACAGTTCACAGTTCACAGTCTTCATTTCACAATTCACAGTTCACAGTTGACAGTTCACAGTCCACAGTTCACTATTCACAGTTCACAGTTCTCAGTTCACAGATCACAGTTCACAGTCTTCATTTCACACTTAACAGTTCGCAGTTCACAGTTCACAGTTCACAGATCACAGTTCACAGTTCACAGTTCACAGTCCACAGATCACAGTTCACAGTTCACAGTTCACAGTCCACAGTCCACAGTTCACAGTTCACAGTTCACAGTTCACACTTCACAGTTCACAGTTCACAGTTCACAGTCCACAGTTCACTGTTCACAATTCACAGTTCACAGTTCACAGTTCACAGTTCACAGTTGACAGTTCACAGATCACAGTTCACACTTCACAGTCCACAGTTCACTATTCACAGCTCACAGTTCTCAGTTCACAGATCACAGTTCACAGTCTTCATTTCACACTTCACAGTTCGCAGTTCACAGTTCACAGATCACAGTCCACAGTTCACTATTCACAGCTCTCAGTTCTCAGTTCACAGATCACAGTTCACAGTCTTCATTTCACACTTCACAGTTCGCAGTTCACAGTTCACAGATCACAGTTCACAGATTACAGTTCACAGTTGACAGTTGACAGTTCACAGTACACACTTCACAGTTCACATTCCACAGTTCACTGTTCACAGGTCACAGTTCACAGTCCACTGTTCACAGTTCACAGTTCTCAGTTCACAGATCACAGTTCACAGACTTCATTTCACAATTCAGTTTTCACAGTTCACAGTTCACAGTTCTCAGTTCACAGATCACAGTTCACAGTCTTCATTTCACAGTTCACAGTCCACAGTTCACATTTCACAGTTCGCAGTTCACAGTTGACAGTTCACAGTCCACAGTTCACAGTTCACAGTTCACAGTTTACAGTTCTCAGTTCACAGTTCACAGTTCACAGTTCACAGTTCACAGTTTACAGTTCTCAGTTCACAGTTCACAGTTCACAGTTCACAGTTCACAGTTCACAGTTCACAGTCCACAGTCCACAGTTCACAGTTCACAGTTCACAGTTCACACTTCACAGTTCACAGTTCACAGTTCACAGTCCACAGTTCACTGTTCACAATTCACAGTTCACAGTTCACAGTTCACAGTTCACTGTTCACTGTTCACTGTTCACAATTCACAGTTCACAGATCACAGTTCACAGTTCACAGTTCACAGTTCACAGTTCATAGTTTACAGTTCTCAGTTCACAGTTCACAGTTCACAGTTCATAGTTCACAGTTCACAGTCCACAGTTCACAGTTCACGGTTCTCAGTTCACAGATCACAGTTCACAGTCTTCATTTCACAGTTCACAGTTCACAGTCTTCATTTCACAATTCACAGTTCACAGATCACAGTTCACAGTTCACAGTTCACAGTTCACAGTTTACAGTTCACAGTTCACAGTTCACAGTTCACAGTTCACAGTTCACAGTCCACAGTTCACAGTTCACAGTTCTCAGTTCACAGATCACAGTTCACAGTCTTCATTTCACAGTTCACAGTTCACAGTTCACAGTTCCCCGTTCACAGTATTCATTTCACACTTCACAGTTCGCAGTTCACAGTTGACAGTTGACAGTTCACAGTCCACAGTTCACAATTCACAGTTCACAATTCACAGTTCACAGTTCACAGTTCACAGTTCACAGTTCACAGTTTACAGTTCTCAGTTCACAGTTCACAGTTCACAGTTCATAGTTCACAGTTCACAGTCCACAGTTCACAGTTCACGGTTCTCAGTTCACAGATCACAGTTCACAGTCTTCATTTCACAGTTCACAGTTCACAGTCTTCATTTCACAATTCACAGTTCACAGATCACAGTTCACAGTTCACAGTTCACAGTTCACAGTTTACAGTTCACAGTTCACAGTTCACAGTTCACAGTTCACAGTTCACAGTTCACAGTTCACAGTTCACAGTTCACAGTTCACAGTTCACAGTCCACAGTTCAGAGTTCACAGTTCTCAGTTCACAGATCACAGTTTACAGTCTTCATTTCACAGTTCACAGTTCACAGTGCACAGTTCACAGTTCCCCGTTCACAGTATTCATTTCACATTTCACAGTTCGCAGTTCACAGTTGACAGTTCACAGTCCACAGTTCACAGTTCACAGTTTACAGTTTACAGTTCTCAGTTCACAGTTCACAGTTCACAGTTCACAGTTCACAGTTTACAGTTCTCAGTTCACAGTTCACAGTTCACAGTTCACAGTTCACAGTTCACAGTTCACAGTTCACAGTTCACAGTTCACAGTTCACAGTTCACAGTTCACAGTTCACAGTCCACAGTTCACAGTTCACAGTTCTCAGTTCACAGATCACAGTTCACAGTCTTCATTTCACAGTTCACAGTTCACAGTCTTCATTTCACAATTCACAGTTCACAGTTGACAGTTCACAGTCCACAGTTCACTATTCACAGTTCACAGTTCTCAGTTCACAGATCACAGTTCACAGTCTTCATTTCACACTTAACAGTTCGCAGTTCACAGTTCACAGTTCACAGATCACAGTTCACAGTTCACAGTTCACAGTCCACAGATCACAGTTTACAGTTCTCAGTTCACAGTTCACAGTTCACAGTTCACAGTTCACAGTCCACAGTCCACAGTTCACAGTTCACAGTTCACAGTTCACACTTCACAGTTCACAGTTCACAGTTCACAGTCCACAGTTCACTGTTCACAATTCACAGTTCACAGTTCACAGTTCACAGTTCACAGTTCACTGTTCACTGTTCACAGTTCACAGTCTTCATTTCACAATTCACAGTTCACAGTTCACAGTTTACAGTTCTCAGTTCACAGTTCACAGTTCACAGTTCACAGTTCACAGTTCACAGTTCACAGTTCACAGTTCACAGTCCACAGTTCACTGTTCACAATTCACAGTTCACAGTTCACAGTTCACAGTTCACTGTTCACTGTTCACAGTTCACAATTCACAGTTCACAGATCACAGTTCACAGTTCACAGTTCACAGTTCACAGTTCATAGTTTACAGTTCTCAGTTCACAGTTCACAGTTCACAGTTCATAGTTCACAGTTCACAGTCCACAGTTCACAGTTCACGGTTCTCAGTTCACAGATCACAGTTCACAGTCTTCATTTCACAGTTCACAGTTCACAGTCTTCATTTCACAATTCACAGTTCACAGATCACAGTTCACAGTTCACAGTTCACAGTTCACAGTTTACAGTTCACAGTTCACAGTTCACAGTTCACAGTTCACAGTTCACAGTTCACAGTCCACAGTTCACAGTTCACAGTTCTCAGTTCACAGATCACAGTTCACAGTCTTCATTTCACAGTTCACAGTTCACAGTTCACAGATCCCCGTTCACAGTATTCATTTCACACTTCACAGTTCGCAGTTCACAGTTGACAGTTGACAGTTCACAGTCCACAGTTCACAATTCACAGTTCACAATTCACAGTTCACAGTTCACAGTTCACAGTTCACAGTTCACAGTTTACAGTTCTCAGTTCACAGTTCACAGTTCACAGTTCATAGTTCACAGTTCACAGTCCACAGTTCACAGTTCACGGTTCTCAGTTCACAGATCACAGTTCACAGTCTTCATTTCACAGTTCACAGTTCACAGTCTTCATTTCACAATTCACAGTTCACAGATCACAGTTCACAGTTCACAGTTCACAGTTCACAGTTTACAGTTCACAGTTCACAGTTCACAGTTCACAGTTCACAGTTCACAGTTCACAGTTCACAGTTCACAGTTCACAGTTCACAGTTCACAGTCCACAGTTCAGAGTTCACAGTTCTCAGTTCACAGATCACAGTTTACAGTCTTCATTTCACAGTTCACAGTTCACAGTGCACAGTTCACAGTTCCCCGTTCACAGTATTCATTTCACATTTCACAGTTCGCAGTTCACAGTTGACAGTTCACAGTCCACAGTTCACAGTTCACAGTTTACAGTTTACAGTTCTCAGTTCACAGTTCACAGTTCACAGTTCACAGTTCACAGTTTACAGTTCTCAGTTCACAGTTCACAGTTCACAGTTCACAGTTCACAGTTCACAGTTCACAGTTCACAGTTCACAGTTCACAGTTCACAGTTCACAGTCCACAGTTCACAGTTCACAGTTCTCAGTTCACAGATCACAGTTCACAGTCTTCATTTCACAGTTCACAGTTCACAGTCTTCATTTCACAATTCACAGTTCACAGTTGATAGTTCACAGTCCACAGTTCACTATTCACAGTTCACAGTTCTCAGTTCACAGATCACAGTTCACAGTCTTCATTTCACACTTAACAGTTCGCAGTTCACAGTTCACAGTTCACAGATCACAGTTCACAGTTCACAGTTCACAGTCCACAGATCACAGTTTACAGTTCTCAGTTCACAGTTCACAGTTCACAGTTCACTATTCACAGTTCACAGTTCTCAGTTCACAGATCACAGTTCACAGTCTTCATTTCACACTTAACAGTTCGCAGTTCACAGTTCACAGTTCACAGATCACAGTTCACAGTTCACAGTTCACAGTCCACAGATCACAGTTTACAGTTCTCAGTTCACAGTTCACAGTTCACAGTTCACAGTTCACAGTCCACAGTCCACAGTTCACAGTTCACAGTTCACAGTTCACACTTCACAGTTCACAGTTCACAGTTCACAGTCCACAGTTCACTGTTCACAATTCACAGTTCACAGTTCACAGTTCACAGTTCACAGTTCACAGTTCACTGTTCACAGTTCACAGTTCACAGTTCACAGTTCACAGTTTACAGTTCTCAGTTCACAGTTCACAGTTCACAGTTCATAGTTCACAGTTCACAGTCCACAGTTCACAGTTCACGGTTCTCAGTTCACAGATCACAGTTCACAGTCTTCATTTCACAGTTCACAGTTCACAGTCTTCATTTCACAATTCACAGTTCACAGATCACAGTTCACAGTTCACAGTTCACAGTTCACAGTTTACAGTTCACAGTTCACAGTTCACAGTTCACAGTTCACAGTTCACAGTTCACAGTTCACAGTTCACAGTTCACAGTTCACAGTCCACAGTTCAGAGTTCACAGTTCTCAGTTCACAGATCACAGTTTACAGTCTTCATTTCACAGTTCACAGTTCACAGTGCACAGTTCACAGTTCCCCGTTCACAGTATTCATTTCACATTTCACAGTTCGCAGTTCACAGTTGACAGTTCACAGTCCACAGTTCACAGTTCACAGTTTACAGTTTACAGTTCTCAGTTCACAGTTCACAGTTCACAGTTCACAGTTCACAGTTTACAGTTCTCAGTTCACAGTTCACAGTTCACAGTTCACAGTTCACAGTTCACAGTTCACAGTTCACAGTTCACAGTTCACAGTTCACAGTCCACAGTTCACAGTTCACAGTTCTCAGTTCACAGATCACAGTTCACAGTCTTCATTTCACAGTTCACAGTTCACAGTCTTCATTTCACAATTCACAGTTCACAGTTGATAGTTCACAGTCCACAGTTCACTATTCACAGTTCACAGTTCTCAGTTCACAGATCACAGTTCACAGTCTTCATTTCACACTTAACAGTTCGCAGTTCACAGTTCACAGTTCACAGATCACAGTTCACAGTTCACAGTTCACAGTCCACAGATCACAGTTTACAGTTCTCAGTTCACAGTTCACAGTTCACAGTTCACTATTCACAGTTCACAGTTCTCAGTTCACAGATCACAGTTCACAGTCTTCATTTCACACTTAACAGTTCGCAGTTCACAGTTCACAGTTCACAGATCACAGTTCACAGTTCACAGTTCACAGTCCACAGATCACAGTTTACAGTTCTCAGTTCACAGTTCACAGTTCACAGTTCACAGTTCACAGTCCACAGTCCACAGTTCACAGTTCACAGTTCACAGTTCACACTTCACAGTTCACAGTTCACAGTTCACAGTTCACAGTCCACAGTTCACTGTTCACAATTCACAGTTCACAGTTCACAGTTCACAGTTCACAGTTCACTGTTCACTGTTCACAGTTCACAGTCTTCATTTCACAATTCACAGTTCACAGATCACAGTTCACAGTTCACAGTTCACAGTTCACAGTTCACAGTCCACAGATCACAGTTTACAGTTCTCAGTTCACAGTTCCCAGTTCACTGTTCACAGTTCACAGTTCACAGTCCACAGTTCACAGTTCACAGTTCACAGTTCTCAGTTCACAGATCACAGTTCACTGTTCACAGATCACAGTTCACAGTTCACAGTTCACAGTTCACATTTCACAGTCTTCATTTCACACTTCAGTCTTCACAGTGCACAGTTCACAGTCCACAGATCACAGTTCACAGTTCACAGTTCACAGATCACAGTTCACAGATTACAGTTCACAGTTCACAGTTGACAGTTCACAGTACAAACTTCACAGTTCACAGTCCACAGTTCACTGTTCACAGGTCACAGTTCACAGTCCACTGTTCACAGTTCACAGTTCTCAGTTCACAGATCACAGTTCACAGACTTCATTTCACAATTCAGTTTTCACAGTTCACAGTTCACAGTTCTCAGTTCACAGTCCACAGTCCACAGTTCACAGTTCACAGTTCACACTTCACAGTTCGCAGTTCACAGTTCAAAGATCACAGTTCACAGTTCACAGTTCACAGTACACAGTCCACAGTTCACTATTCACAGCTCACAGTTCTCAGTTCACAGATCACAGTTCACAGTCTTCATTTCACACTTCACAGTTCGCAGTTCACAGTTCACAGTTCACAGTTCACAGTTCACAGTTGACAGTTCACAGATCACAGTTCACACTTCACAGTCCACAGTTCACTATTCACAGCTCACAGTTCTCAGTTCACAGATCACAGTTCACAGTCTTCATTTCACACTTCACAGTTCGCAGTTCACAGTTCACAGATCACAGTCCACAGTTCACTATTCACAGCTCACAGTTCTCAGTTCACAGATCACAGTTCACAGTCTTCATTTCACAGTTTACAGTTCTCAGTTCACAGTTCACAGTTCACAGGTCACAGTTCACAGTCCACTGTTCACAGTTCACAGTTCTCAGTTCACAGATCACAGTTCACAGACTTCATTTCACAATTCAGTCTTCACAGTGCACAGCTCACAGTCCACAGATCACAGTTCACAGTTCACAGTTCACAGTTCACAGTTGACAGTTCACAGATCACAGTTCACACTTCACAGTCCACAGTTCACTATTCACAGCTCACAGTTCTCAGTTCACAGATCACAGTTCACAGCCTTCATTTCACACTTCACAGTTCGCAGTTCACAGTTCACAGATCACAGTCCACAGTTCACTATTCACAGCTCACAGTTCTCAGTTCACAGATCACAGTTCACAGTCTTCATTTCACACTTCACAGTTCGCAGTTCACAGTTCACAGATCACAGTTCACAGATTACAGTTCACAGTTGACAGTTGACAGTTCACAGTTCACAGTTCACAGTCCACGGATGACAGTTCACAGTCTTCATTTCACACTTCACAGTTCGCAGTTCACAGTTCACAGATCACAGTTCACAGTTCACAGTTCACAGTTCACAGATCACTGTTCACAGTTTACAGTTATCAGTTTACAGTTCTCATTTCACAGTTGACAGTTCACAGTTCACAGTTCACAGATCACAGTTCACAGATTACAGTTCACAGTTGACAGTTGACAGTTCACAGTACAAACTTCACAGTTCACAGTCCACAGTTCACTGTTCACAGGTCACAGTTCACAGTCCACTGTTCACAGTTCACAGTTCTCAGTTCACAGATCACAGTTCACAGACTTCATTTCACAATTCAGTTTTCACAGTTCACAGTTCACAGTTCTCAGTTCACAGATCACAGTTCACTGTTCACAGATCACAGTTCACAGTTCACAGTTCACATTTCACAGTCTTCATTTCACACTTCAGTCTTCACAGTGCACAGTTCACAGTCCACAGATCACAGTTCACAGTTCTCAGTTCACAGATCACAGTTCACAGTCCACAGTTCACAGTTCACAGTCCACAGTCCACAGTTCAGAGTTCACAGTTCTCAGTTCACAGATCACAGTTTACAGTCTTCATTTCACAGTTCACAGTTCACAGTGCACAGTTCACAGTTCCCCGTTCACAGTATTCATTTCACATTTCACAGTTCGCAGTTCACAGTTGACAGTTCACAGTCCACAGTTCACAGTTCACAGTTCACAGTTCACATTTCACAGTCTTCATTTCACACTTCAGTCTTCACAGTGCACAGTTCACAGTCCACAGATCACAGTTCACAGTTTTCAGTTCACAGATCACAGTTCACAGTCTTCATTTCACACTTCACAGTTCGCAGTTCACAGTTCAAAGATCACAGTCCACAGTTCACAGTTCACAGTTCACAGTTCACAGTTCACAGTCCACAGTTCACAGTTCACAGTTCTCAGTTCACAGATCACAGTTCACAGTCTTCATTTCACAGTTCACAGTTCACAGTCTTCATTTCACAATTCACAGTTCACAGTTGACAGTTCACAGTCCACAGTTCACTATTCACAGTTCACAGTTCTCAGTTCACAGATCACAGTTCACAGTCTTCATTTCAAACTTAACAGTTCGCAGTTCACAGTTCACAGTTCACAGATCACAGTTCACAGTTCACAGTTCACAGTCCACAGATCACAGTTTACAGTTCTCAGTTCACAGTTCACAGTTCACAGTTCACAGTTCACAGTTCACAGTCCACAGTCCACAGTTCACAGTTCACAGTTCACACTTCACAGTTCGCAGTTCACAGTTCACAGTTCAAAGATCACAGTTCACAGTTCACAGTTCACAGTTCACAGTACACAGTCCACAGTTCACTATTCACAGCTCACAGTTCTCAGTTCACAGATCACAGTTCACAGTCTTCATTTCACACTTCACAGTTCGCAGTTCACAGTTCACAGATCACAGTTCACAGTTCACAGTTCCTAGTTCACAGTTCGCAGTTCACAGTTCACAGATCACAGTTCACAGTTCACAGTTCCTAGTTCACAGATCACTGTTCACAGTTTACAGTTCTCAGTTTACAGTTCTCATTTCACAGTTGACAGTTCACAGTTCACAGTTCACACTTCACAGTTCACAGTTCACAGTCCACAGTTCACTGTTCACAATTCACAGTTCACAGTTCACAGTTCACTGTTCACTGTTCACAGTTCACAGTTCACTGTTCACTGTTCACAGTTCACAGTTCACAGTCTTCATTTCACAGTTTACAGTTCTCAGTTCACAGTTCACAGTTCACAGGTCACAGTTCACAGTCCACTGTTCACAGTTCACAGTTCTCAGTTCACAGATCACAGTTCACAGACTTCATTTCACAATTCAGTCTTCACAGTGCACAGCTCACAGTCCACAGATCACAGTTCACAGTTCACAGTTCACAGTTCACAGTTGACAGTTCACAGATCACAGTTCACACTTCACAGTCCACAGTTCACTATTCACAGCTCACAGTTCTCAGTTCACAGATCACAGTTCACAGTCTTCATTTCACACTTCACAGTTCGCAGTTCACAGTTCACAGATCACAGTCCACAGTTCACTATTCACAGCTCTCAGTTCTCAGTTCACAGATCACAGTTCACAGTCTTCATTTCACACTTCACAGTTCGCAGTTCACAGTTCACAGATCACAGTTCACAGATTACAGTTCACAGTTGACAGTTGACAGTTCACAGTACACACTTCACAGTTCACAGTCCACAGTTCACTGTTCACAGGTCACAGTTCACAGTCCACTGTTCACAGTTCACAGTTCTCAGTTCACAGATCACAGTTCACAGACTTCATTTCACAATTCAGTTTTCACAGTTCACAGTTCACAGTTCTCAGTTCACAGATCACAGTTCACAGTCTTCATTTCACAGTTCACAGTCCACAGTTCACATTTCACAGTTCGCAGTTCACAGTTGACAGTTCACAGTCCACAGTTCACAGTTCACAGTTCACAGTTTACAGTTCTCAGTTCACAGTTCACAGTTCACAGTTCACAGTTCACAGTTTACAGTTCTCAGTTCACAGTTCACAGTTCACAGTTCACAGTTCACAGTTCACAGTTCACAGTCCACAGTCCACAGTTCACAGTTCACAGTTCACAGTTCACACTTCACAGTTCACAGTTCACAGTTCACAGTCCACAGTTCACTGTTCACAATTCACAGTTCACAGTTCACAGTTCACAGTTCACTGTTCACTGTTCACAGTTCACAATTCACAGTTCACAGATCACAGTTCACAGTTCACAGTTCACAGTTCACAGTTCATAGTTTACAGTTCTCAGTTCACAGTTCACAGTTCACAGTTCATAGTTCACAGTTCACAGTCCACAGTTCACAGTTCACGGTTCTCAGTTCACAGATCACAGTTCACAGTCTTCATTTCACAGTTCACAGTTCACAGTCTTCATTTCACAATTCACAGTTCACAGATCACAGTTCACAGTTCACAGTTCACAGTTCACAGTTTACAGTTCACAGTTCACAGTTCACAGTTCACAGTTCACAGTTCACAGTCCACAGTTCACAGTTCACAGTTCTCAGTTCACAGATCACAGTTCACAGTCTTCATTTCACAGTTCACAGTTCACAGTTCACAGTTCCCCGTTCACAGTATTCATTTCACACTTCACAGTTCGCAGTTCACAGTTGACAGTTGACAGTTCACAGTCCACAGTTCACAATTCACAGTTCACAATACACAGTTCACAGTTCACAGTTCACAGTTCACAGTTCACAGTTTACAGTTCTCAGTTCACAGTTCACAGTTCACAGTTCATAGTTCACAGTTCACAGTCCACAGTTCACAGTTCACGGTTCTCAGTTCACAGATCACAGTTCACAGTCTTCATTTCACAATTCACAGTTCACAGATCACAGTTCACAGTTCACAGTTCACAGTTCACAGTTTACAGTTCACAGTTCACAGTTCACAGTTCACAGTTCACAGTTCACAGTTCACAGTTCACAGTTCACAGTTCACAGTTCACAGTTCACAGTCCACAGTTCAGAGTTCACAGTTCTCAGTTCACAGATCACAGTTTACAGTCTTCATTTCACAGTTCACAGTTCACAGTGCACAGTTCACAGTTCCCCGTTCACAGTATTCATTTCACATTTCACAGTTCGCAGTTCACAGTTGACAGTTCACAGTCCACAGTTCACAGTTCACAGTTTACAGTTTACAGTTCTCAGTTCACAGTTCACAGTTCACAGTTCACAGTTCACAGTTTACAGTTCTCAGTTCACAGTTCACAGTTCACAGTTCACAGTTCACAGTTCACAGTTCACAGTTCACAGTTCACAGTTCACAGTTCACAGTTCACAGTCCACAGTTCACAGTTCACAGTTCTCAGTTCACAGATCACAGTTCACAGTCTTCATTTCACAGTTCACAGTTCACAGTCTTCATTTCACAATTCACAGTTCACAGTTGACAGTTCACAGTCCACAGTTCACTATTCACAGTTCACAGTTCTCAGTTCACAGATCACAGTTCACAGTCTTCATTTCACACTTAACAGTTCGCAGTTCACAGTTCACAGTTCACAGATCACAGTTCACAGTTCACAGTTCACAGTCCACAGATCACAGTTTACAGTTCTCAGTTCACAGTTCACAGTTCACAGTTCACAGTTCACAGTCCACAGTCCACAGTTCACAGTTCACAGTTCACAGTTCACACTTCACAGTTCACAGTTCACAGTTCACAGTCCACAGTTCACTGTTCACAATTCACAGTTCACAGTTCACAGTTCACAGTTCACAGTTCACTGTTCACTGTTCACAGTTCACAGTCTTCATTTCACAATTCACAGTTCACAGTTCACAGTTTACAGTTCTCAGTTCACAGTTCACAGTTCACAGTTCACAGTTCACAGTTCACAGTTCACAGTTCACAGTCCACAGTTCACTGTTCACAATTCACAGTTCACAGTTCACAGTTCACAGTTCACTGTTCACTGTTCACAGTTCACAGTTCACATTTCACAGTCTTCATTTCACACTTCAGTCTTCACAGTGCACAGTTCACAGTATTCATTTCACATTTCACAGTTCGCAGTTCACAGTTGACAGTTCACAGTCCACAGTTCACAGTTCACAGTTCACAGTTCACATTTCACAGTCTTCATTTCACACTTCAGTCTTCACAGTGCACAGTTCACAGTCCACAGATCACAGTTCACAGTTTTCAGTTCACAGATCACAGTTCACAGTCTTCATTTCACACTTCACAGTTCGCAGTTCACAGTTCAAAGATCACAGTCCACAGTTCACAGTTCACAGTTCACAGTTCACAGTTCACAGTCCACAGTTCACAGTTCACAGTTCTCAGTTCACAGATCACAGTTCACAGTCTTCATTTCACAGTTCACAGTTCACAGTCTTCATTTCACAATTCACAGTTCACAGTTGACAGTTCACAGTCCACAGTTCACTATTCACAGTTCACAGTTCTCAGTTCACAGATCACAGTTCACAGTCTTCATTTCAAACTTAACAGTTCGCAGTTCACAGTTCACAGTTCACAGATCACAGTTCACAGTTCACAGTTCACAGTCCACAGATCACAGTTTACAGTTCTCAGTTCACAGTTCACAGTTCACAGTTCACAGTTCACAGTTCACAGTCCACAGTCCACAGTTCACAGTTCACAGTTCACACTTCACAGTTCGCAGTTCACAGTTCACAGTTCAAAGATCACAGTTCACAGTTCACAGTTCACAGTTCACAGTACACAGTCCACAGTTCACTATTCACAGCTCACAGTTCTCAGTTCACAGATCACAGTTCACAGTCTTCATTTCACACTTCACAGTTCGCAGTTCACAGTTCACAGATCACAGTTCACAGTTCACAGTTCCTAGTTCACAGTTCGCAGTTCACAGTTCACAGATCACAGTTCACAGTTCACAGTTCCTAGTTCACAGATCACTGTTCACAGTTTACAGTTCTCAGTTTACAGTTCTCATTTCACAGTTGACAGTTCACAGTTCACAGTTCACACTTCACAGTTCACAGTTCACAGTCCACAGTTCACTGTTCACAATTCACAGTTCACAGTTCACAGTTCACTGTTCACAGTTCACAGTTCACTGTTCACTGTTCACAGTTCACAGTTCACAGTCTTCATTTCACAGTTTACAGTTCTCAGTTCACAGTTCACAGTTCACAGGTCACAGTTCACAGTCCACTGTTCACAGTTCACAGTTCTCAGTTCACAGATCACAGTTCACAGACTTCATTTCACAATTCAGTCTTCACAGTGCACAGCTCACAGTCCACAGATCACAGTTCACAGTTCACAGTTCACAGTTCACAGTTGACAGTTCACAGATCACAGTTCACACTTCACAGTCCACAGTTCACTATTCACAGCTCACAGTTCTCAGTTCACAGATCACAGTTCACAGTCTTCATTTCACACTTCACAGTTCGCAGTTCACAGTTCACAGATCACAGTCCACAGTTCACTATTCACAGCTCTCAGTTCTCAGTTCACAGATCACAGTTCACAGTCTTCATTTCACACTTCACAGTTCGCAGTTCACAGTTCACAGATCACAGTTCACAGATTACAGTTCACAGTTGACAGTTGACAGTTCACAGTACACACTTCACAGTTCACAGTCCACAGTTCACTGTTCACAGGTCACAGTTCACAGTCCACTGTTCACAGTTCACAGTTCTCAGTTCACAGATCACAGTTCACAGACTTCATTTCACAATTCAGTTTTCACAGTTCACAGTTCACAGTTCTCAGTTCACAGATCACAGTTCACAGTCTTCATTTCACAGTTCACAGTCCACAGTTCACATTTCACAGTTCGCAGTTCACAGTTGACAGTTCACAGTCCACAGTTCACAGTTCACAGTTCACAGTTTACAGTTCTCAGTTCACAGTTCACAGTTCACAGTTCACAGTTCACAGTTTACAGTTCTCAGTTCACAGTTCACAGTTCACAGTTCACAGTTCACAGTTCACAGTTCACAGTCCACAGTCCACAGTTCACAGTTCACAGTTCACAGTTCACACTTCACAGTTCACAGTTCACAGTTCACAGTCCACAGTTCACTGTTCACAATTCACAGTTCACAGTTCACAGTTCACAGTTCACTGTTCACTGTTCACAGTTCACAATTCACAGTTCACAGATCACAGTTCACAGTTCACAGTTCACAGTTCACAGTTCATAGTTTACAGTTCTCAGTTCACAGTTCACAGTTCACAGTTCATAGTTCACAGTTCACAGTCCACAGTTCACAGTTCACGGTTCTCAGTTCACAGATCACAGTTCACAGTCTTCATTTCACAGTTCACAGTTCACAGTCTTCATTTCACAATTCACAGTTCACAGATCACAGTTCACAGTTCACAGTTCACAGTTCACAGTTTACAGTTCACAGTTCACAGTTCACAGTTCACAGTTCACAGTTCACAGTCCACAGTTCACAGTTCACAGTTCTCAGTTCACAGATCACAGTTCACAGTCTTCATTTCACAGTTCACAGTTCACAGTTCACAGTTCCCCGTTCACAGTATTCATTTCACACTTCACAGTTCGCAGTTCACAGTTGACAGTTGACAGTTCACAGTCCACAGTTCACAATTCACAGTTCACAATACACAGTTCACAGTTCACAGTTCACAGTTCACAGTTCACAGTTTACAGTTCTCAGTTCACAGTTCACAGTTCACAGTTCATAGTTCACAGTTCACAGTCCACAGTTCACAGTTCACGGTTCTCAGTTCACAGATCACAGTTCACAGTCTTCATTTCACAATTCACAGTTCACAGATCACAGTTCACAGTTCACAGTTCACAGTTCACAGTTTACAGTTCACAGTTCACAGTTCACAGTTCACAGTTCACAGTTCACAGTTCACAGTTCACAGTTCACAGTTCACAGTTCACAGTTCACAGTTCACAGTCCACAGTTCAGAGTTCACAGTTCTCAGTTCACAGATCACAGTTTACAGTCTTCATTTCACAGTTCACAGTTCACAGTGCACAGTTCACAGTTCCCCGTTCACAGTATTCATTTCACATTTCACAGTTCGCAGTTCACAGTTGACAGTTCACAGTCCACAGTTCACAGTTCACAGTTTACAGTTTACAGTTCTCAGTTCACAGTTCACAGTTCACAGTTCACAGTTCACAGTTTACAGTTCTCAGTTCACAGTTCACAGTTCACAGTTCACAGTTCACAGTTCACAGTTCACAGTTCACAGTTCACAGTTCACAGTTCACAGTTCACAGTCCACAGTTCACAGTTCACAGTTCTCAGTTCACAGATCACAGTTCACAGTCTTCATTTCACAGTTCACAGTTCACAGTCTTCATTTCACAATTCACAGTTCACAGTTGACAGTTCACAGTCCACAGTTCACTATTCACAGTTCACAGTTCTCAGTTCACAGATCACAGTTCACAGTCTTCATTTCACACTTAACAGTTCGCAGTTCACAGTTCACAGTTCACAGATCACAGTTCACAGTTCACAGTTCACAGTCCACAGATCACAGTTTACAGTTCTCAGTTCACAGTTCACAGTTCACAGTTCACAGTTCACAGTCCACAGTCCACAGTTCACAGTTCACAGTTCACAGTTCACACTTCACAGTTCACAGTTCACAGTTCACAGTCCACAGTTCACTGTTCACAATTCACAGTTCACAGTTCACAGTTCACAGTTCACAGTTCACTGTTCACTGTTCACAGTTCACAGTCTTCATTTCACAATTCACAGTTCACAGTTCACAGTTTACAGTTCTCAGTTCACAGTTCACAGTTCACAGTTCACAGTTCACAGTTCACAGTTCACAGTTCACAGTCCACAGTTCACTGTTCACAATTCACAGTTCACAGTTCACAGTTCACAGTTCACTGTTCACTGTTCACAGTTCACAATTCACAGTTCACAGATCACAGTTCACAGTTCACAGTTCACAGTTCACAGTTCATAGTTTACAGTTCTCAGTTCACAGTTCACAGTTCACAGTTCATAGTTCACAGTTCACAGTCCACAGTTCACAGTTCACGGTTCTCAGTTCACAGATCACAGTTCACAGTCTTCATTTCACAGTTCACAGTTCACAGTCTTCATTTCACAATTCACAGTTCACAGATCACAGTTCACAGTTCACAGTTCACAGTTCACAGTTTACAGTTCACAGTTCACAGTTCACAGTTCACAGTTCACAGTTCACAGTCCACAGTTCACAGTTCACAGTTCTCAGTTCACAGATCACAGTTCACAGTCTTCATTTCACAGTTCACAGTTCACAGTTCACAGATCCCCGTTCACAGTATTCATTTCACACTTCACAGTTCGCAGTTCACAGTTGACAGTTGACAGTTCACAGTCCACAGTTCACAATTCACAGTTCACAATTCACAGTTCACAGTTCACAGTTCACAGTTCACAGTTCACAGTTTACAGTTCTCAGTTCACAGTTCACAGTTCACAGTTCATAGTTCACAGTTCACAGTCCACAGTTCACAGTTCACGGTTCTCAGTTCACAGATCACAGTTCACAGTCTTCATTTCACAGTTCACAGTTCACAGTCTTCATTTCACAATTCACAGTTCACAGATCACAGTTCACAGTTCACAGTTCACAGTTCACAGTTTACAGTTCACAGTTCACAGTTCACAGTTCACAGTTCACAGTTCACAGTTCACAGTTCACAGTTCACAGTTCACAGTTCACAGTTCACAGTCCACAGTTCAGAGTTCACAGTTCTCAGTTCACAGATCACAGTTTACAGTCTTCATTTCACAGTTCACAGTTCACAGTGCACAGTTCACAGTTCCCCGTTCACAGTATTCATTTCACATTTCACAGTTCGCAGTTCACAGTTGACAGTTCACAGTCCACAGTTCACAGTTCACAGTTTACAGTTTACAGTTCTCAGTTCACAGTTCACAGTTCACAGTTCACAGTTCACAGTTTACAGTTCTCAGTTCACAGTTCACAGTTCACAGTTCACAGTTCACAGTTCACAGTTCACAGTTCACAGTTCACAGTTCACAGTTCACAGTTCACAGTTCACAGTTCACAGTTCACAGTTCACAGTTCACAGTTCACAGTCCACAGTTCACAGTTCACAGTTCTCAGTTCACAGATCACAGTTCACAGTCTTCATTTCACAGTTCACAGTTCACAGTCTTCATTTCACAATTCACAGTTCACAGTTGATAGTTCACAGTCCACAGTTCACTATTCACAGTTCACAGTTCTCAGTTCACAGATCACAGTTCACAGTCTTCATTTCACACTTAACAGTTCGCAGTTCACAGTTCACAGTTCACAGATCACAGTTCACAGTTCACAGTTCACAGTCCACAGATCACAGTTTACAGTTCTCAGTTCACAGTTCACAGTTCACAGTTCACAGTTCACTATTCACAGTTCACAGTTCTCAGTTCACAGATCACAGTTCACAGTCTTCATTTCACACTTAACAGTTCGCAGTTCACAGTTCACAGTTCACAGATCACAGTTCACAGTTCACAGTTCACAGTCCACAGATCACAGTTTACAGTTCTCAGTTCACAGTTCACAGTTCACAGTTCACAGTTCACAGTCCACAGTCCACAGTTCACAGTTCACAGTTCACAGTTCACACTTCACAGTTCACAGTTCACAGTTCACAGTCCACAGTTCACTGTTCACAATTCACAGTTCACAGTTCACAGTTCACAGTTCACAGTTCACTGTTCACTGTTCACAGTTCACAGTCTTCATTTCACAATTCACAGTTCACAGATCACAGTTCACAGTTCACAGTTCACAGTTCACAGTTCACAGTCCACAGATCACAGTTTACAGTTCTCAGTTCACAGTTCCCAGTTCACTGTTCACAGTTCACAGTTCACAGTCCACAGTTCACAGTTCACAGTTCACAGTTCACACTTCACAGTTCGCAGTTCACAGTTCAAAGATCACAGTTCACAGTTCACAGTTCACAGTTCACAGTTTACAGTTCTCAGTTCACAGTTCACAGTTCACAGTTCACAGTTCACAGTTCACAGTTCACAGTTCACAGTCCACAGTCCACAGTTCACAGTTCACAGTTCACAGTTCACATTTCACAGTCTTCATTTCACACTTCAGTCTTCACAGTGCACAGTTCACAGTCCACAGATCACAGTTCACAGTTCTCAGTTCACAGTTCACAGTTCACAGTTCACAGTTCACAGTTCACAGTTCACAGTTCACAGTTCACAGTTCACAGTTCACAGTTCACAGTTCACAGTTCACAGTTCACAGTTCACAGTTCACAGTTCACAGTTCACAGTTCACAGTTCACAGTTCACAGTTCACAGTTCACAGTTCACAGTCCACAGTTCAGAGTTCACAGTTCTCAGTTCACAGATCACAGTTTACAGTCTTCATTTCACAGTTCACAGTTCACAGTGCACAGTTCACAGTTCCCCGTTCACAGTATTCATTTCACATTTCACAGTTCGCAGTTCACAGTTGACAGTTCACAGTCCACAGTTCACAGTTCACAGTTTACAGTTTACAGTTCTCAGTTCACAGTTCACAGTTCACAGTTCACAGTTCACAGTTTACAGTTCTCAGTTCACAGTTCACAGTTCACAGTTCACAGTTCACAGTTCACAGTCCACAGATCACAGTTTACAGTTCTCAGTTCACAGTTCCCAGTTCACTGTTCACAGTTCACAGTTCACAGTCCACAGTTCACAGTTCACAGTTCACAGTTCACACTTCACAGTTCGCAGTTCACAGTTCAAAGATCACAGTTCACAGTTCACAGTTCACAGTTCACAGTTTACAGTTCTCAGTTCACAGTTCACAGTTCACAGTTCACAGTTCACAGTTCACAGTTCACAGTTCACAGTTCACAGTCCACAGTCCACAGTTCACAGTTCACAGTTCACAGTTCACATTTCACAGTCTTCATTTCACACTTCAGTCTTCACAGTGCACAGTTCACAGTCCACAGATCACAGTTCACAGTTCTCAGTTCACAGTTCACAGTTCACAGTTCACAGTTCACAGTTCACAGTTCACAGTTCACAGTTCACAGTTCACAGTTCACAGTTCACAGTTCACAGTTCACAGTTCACAGTTCACAGTTCACAGTTCACAGTTCACAGTTCACAGTTCACAGTTCACAGTTCACAGTCCACAGTTCAGAGTTCACAGTTCTCAGTTCACAGATCACAGTTTACAGTCTTCATTTCACAGTTCACAGTTCACAGTGCACAGTTCACAGTTCCCCGTTCACAGTATTCATTTCACATTTCACAGTTCGCAGTTCACAGTTGACAGTTCACAGTCCACAGTTCACAGTTCACAGTTTACAGTTTACAGTTCTCAGTTCACAGTTCACAGTTCACAGTTCACAGTTCACAGTTTACAGTTCTCAGTTCACAGTTCACAGTTCACAGTTCACAGTTCACAGTTCACAGTTCACAGTTCACAGTTCACAGTTCACAGTTCACAGTTCACAGTCCACAGTTCACAGTTCACAGTTCTCAGTTCACAGATCACAGTTCACAGTCTTCATTTCACAGTTCACAGTTCACAGTCTTCATTTCACAATTCACAGTTCACAGTTGACAGTTCACAGTCCACAGTTCACTATTCACAGTTCACAGTTCTCAGTTCACAGATCACAGTTCACAGTCTTCATTTCACACTTAACAGTTCGCAGTTCACAGTTCACAGTTCACAGATCACAGTTCACAGTTCACAGTTCACAGTCCACAGATCACAGTTTACAGTTCTCAGTTCACAGTTCACAGTTCACTGTTCACAGTTCACAGTTCACAGTCCACAGTTCACAGTTCACAGTTCACAGTTCACACTTCACAGTTCGCAGTTCACAGTTCAAAGATCACAGTTCACAGTTCACAGTTCACAGTACACAGTCCACAGTTCACTATTCACAGCTCACAGTTCTCAGTTCACAGATCACAGTTCACAGTCTTCATTTCACACTTCACAGTTCGCAGTTCACAGTTCACAGATCACAGTTCACAGTTCACAGTTCCTAGTTCACAGATCACTGTTCACAGTTTACAGTTCTCAGTTTACAGTTCTCATTTCACAGTTGGCAGTTCACAGTTCACAGTTCACACTTCACAGTTCACAGTTCACAGTCCACAGTTCACTGTTCACAATTCACAGTTCACAGTTCACAGTTCACTGTTCACAGATCACAGTTCACAGTCTTCATTTCACACTTCACAGTTCGCAGTTCACAGTTCAAAGATCACAGTTCACAGTTCACAGTTCACAGTTCACAGTACACAGTCCACAGTTCACTATTCACAGCTCACAGTTCTCAGTTCACAGATCACAGTTCACAGTCTTCATTTCACACTTCACAGTTCGCAGTTCACAGTTCACAGATCACAGTTCACAGTTCACAGTTCACACTTCACAGTTCTCCGATCACAGTATTCATTTCACACTTCACAGTTCGCAGTTCACAGTTGACAGTTCACAGTCCACAGTTCAGTATTCACAGTTCACAGTTTTCAGTTCACAGATCACAGTTCACAGTCTTCATTTCACACTTAACAGTTCACAGTCTTCATTTCACACTTAACAGTTAGTAGATAGTGTATGCCGGTTCTACGATCAGACTTATCATTGTAGGTAGATTCCTACCTTACCGGCACCATTACCTTATAGCGCGAGCTACTTTGCGGGGGTGGGGGAGGGGGGGATTTTTCAAGGACAGTTTCC
This sequence comes from Lasioglossum villosulum, assembly GCA_963971365.1. Classification (NCBI taxonomy): domain Eukaryota; kingdom Metazoa; phylum Arthropoda; class Insecta; order Hymenoptera; family Halictidae; genus Lasioglossum; species Lasioglossum villosulum. The sequence continues at coordinate 2,718,532 of CAXARU010000031.1, read as the reverse complement.
CACCTTATAGCGCGAGCTACTTTTGCGGGGGTGGGGGAGGGGGGGATTTTTCAAGGACAGTTTCCCACCTTATAGCGCGAGCTACTTTTGCGGGGGAGGGGAGATTTTTCAAGGACTGTTTCCCACGTTATAGTGCGAGCATACTTTTTGCGGGGGTGGGGGAGGGGGGACCACATTATCTGTACACAGCTGTATATAGTTTCCTCTTATCTATGACAAGGGTTTTGCGAATATGATATTCCGAACGTGCTTCGCGAATATGATACATCGAGAAGATAATTTTCGTGGGGGAGGGGGGATTTATTTTAAAAACATAGCGAGACCATACTATCTGTACACAGCTGTATATAGTTTCCTCTTATCTACTCGATGCATTCCTATTGTACCTACGACAGATGTAATACGATACCCCTGGGGAACACATGCTTTAGACTTGACCTTGAACGTGTTCGAACGTCGTTCCTACCCATCGTTTAAGACGATTAACCTGAACGCGATGCGAGAAAGAAAGAGACCGTTCACGATGTAAGAGAGAGAGTAGTTTCCTCTTATCTACTCGATGCATTCCTATTGTACCCCCCTACGAATATGATATTTCGTACGTGCTTCGCGAATATGATACATCGAGAAGATAATTTTTGTGTGTTATCTATGACACAGGTTCTTTCATGGTATGTAGCCGTGGAGGACCATATGTTTTTTTCCAGGAAGACTTGACCTTGAACGTGTTTCAAACGTCGTTCCTATTTATCGTTTAAGCACACTGTTTATATCGTTCTAAGAGAGATAGTTTTAATTAACAGGGTGGTATAGAGTCCCCTTATCTTTTCAACGTGCCTATCGCGAGCGCGGAGATTTTTGTTGCATCTATTTCCGGAGAGGGTATATGTTTAAAAGAATGGATGTTGCCAGCGTCAAGCTCATTTGCATACAGAGTGTTCAGTTTGCGTAAGATTTTAAAGATCTACCATTGTTCCATACGTGACGGTTTTTTCGCGTACGGACTTGTGCTGAAATGAACTGTTCGAAAGCGGCGCGTTCCGGCGCCATGTCCGATCCACGTCAACGCGCTACTACCAATGCGACGCGATCCCGCCACGAGCGCGACAAAAGGCGTGTGTCGTCGAGACTCGCGCGGGCGAGAAATCGTGCGCCTGATTGGCCAATTGTCCCCTCGATCTATCTGGAAGGTTCTAGAACACCTCACCGGAACCACCGGAATGTAAAGAACTTCCAGGTAGATCGAGACAATAAAAGAGAGAGAAAACGTCCGCCATTCGCTTTTTCCAACGGCTCTCTACGGCGAACAGCTGACGACTATCAAGGCGATTTTAGACACAGTTTTATTATACAAATCAAGTTCCATTGTACAGATCTGACCACTGTTAAAGTGAAAATACAGTGATATATTTCAACAGATACCACTCATTCACTTTCCGGCTCATTTATTCCAATCTTGCACTCCAGATTCAAATTCTACCGTTGCTCACATTCATACAGTCCACTCTCATCTCATTTCTGCACCTCCTGCGTTTTCCTTCAACTAAACTGACCAGCTCAGTTTCTGCTTCTCGTTGGTAAACGCACATTTGGTCCTTCGAGCCGGATTCCTACAAAAGAATCGTGCCAGTGCCAAGTGGAACAGTGAGACAAGAATCGAACAGTTCGAGAAGACTAACTCACCGTACAATGGAGAAAATCACGCCTGAAGCACTCCTACAGAAGCAGCTTGACTTGGTAGGGGTGATGAGTCGAAGCATCGATAACTTCAAGAAGTCGGTTGGAACCACGTCTATGACGACGGAAGGAGCCATTACCACCAGGATAAAAATCCTGGAAAAGCACTGGAGTGATTTTCAGAAAAACCACGACGTGATCACTTACCAGAAGCGGGACACGTTCAAGGACTGTGAGTACGTTACTAAACAGTTCTCCGACACAGCCGAAGACACGTACGCCCAGCAGAGAAGCATTCTCGAGGACATGCTATTGGAATGCAGAGAGGCAGAGCGACGAGAGAAAAGTTCCAGCAGCCGGGACCAATCTCATGCAGATCCAGCTTCCGGGTCAGTCTCTTTGCCGAGGATCCAGCTTCCTCATTTCAACGGCAAGTACGAGGAGTGGCCGGCCTTCAAGGACCTCTTCGAATCAGTCATCGGGAAGCACACAGGCCTGTCAGACGTGGACCGCTATCACTACTTAAAAACCTGTCTTCAAGGTCCAGCTGCGGACCTAGTCAGGGACTTACCAACCACCGGTAAAAACTACACACGCGCATGGGGGACGCTGACGAAGCACTACGAGAACAAGCGTATCCTTGTTAATACGTGCCTCGATGCATTCGCAGCTCTTCCCAAGATGCGCGAGCGTTCAGTGCGCTCCATGTCGGAAATCCAGAAGGGCGTGACCAGGATCGCCAATACGCTGGAAGGACTGAGTAGACCCCTTGCGACGTCGGAAGATTGGTGCGTCTACTCCATAGTCAACCTCTTCGACTCAGTCACTCGGGAAAAATGGGCAGAGAAGGTAACTCCGAGCCGAGATCCTCCTTCCTTCGCAACCTTGAAAGACTTCATGAGCAACCAGCTGCATCAACTGGAAGTCTCCCAAGGACCAGTCATCAAAACGTCTTCTCCAGTGGTTCCTTCCTCCAAGACTCAATACGAACCGAGCCCTATGAGTCGCTCCACTGCCAAGGGGCCCGTTCGAGCTGCTAGTATTAACCTAGTGCAGAAGGAAAAGAAGGAGGTTAAGAAGAAGGTCACGTGCTCTCTTTGTGGACTGGACCACTTCATAATGCACTGTCGAGATTATAAAGGACTACCTGCTGCGGAGCGAAGGCGGAAGGTGGATTCTCAGCAGCTGTGCACCAACTGCCTCAGCAGACATGCGAGTGCTGACTGCCCCTCACCGAGAGGCTGTTACCTCTGCGGGGAAAAGCACCATACCTCCCTCCACGAGGCATTTAAAGATGGCTCCGGCCAAGCAAAGGCAGCTCACCATGCACAAGATTGTGGCACGTCAACGAGTAAGGTGCTTCTCGCCACGGCTGTTGTTAAAGTTGCAGATTCACACGGTCGGCGACACTCGGTGCGGGCACTAATCGATCAAGGCTCGGAAGTCACGATGATGTCAGAAGGATTGGCGCAGCGTCTTCAGCTTCCGAGACAGGCGGCTCCCATGGACATTTTCGGAGTCGGAGGCCAACAGCTCGCCCGGGCCCGTGGACGAGTAACGCTGAATTTGTCATCGAGTTGCACGGATGACTTCCTCAAAGTTTCGGCGATCATTTTGCCGAAACTCACGTCGTATACTCATGGCAACAGCACCTCACACAGGTCGTGGAATCATCTTCAGGGACTGCAGCTGGCCGACCCACATCCGTCAAGCACAACCCCAATCGAAATCCTGTTGGGGGCGGACGTCTACCCTGCCATCATAAGAGAGGGAGTCAAGCAGGGAACCGCAGCGGAACCAGTGGGCCAACGAACAATCTTCGGTTGGATCATCACCGGAGTGGCTGGATCTTCATCCAACTCGATGCATGCCCAGGTGCATCAAATCTCTGCCGGAGATTCACTTGGCTCACTGGTGCGAAGATTTTGGGAGCAGGAAGACATTCTGGATACTACGGCACCGTGGACTGCGGACGAGCAAGAGTGCGAAAACCACTTCCTCACCACACACACACGCACTCCGGAGGGAAGATATCAGGTGAGGCTGCCGCTACGCAAGTCTGGCCCGCCCTCCTCTGACTCCAGGATTGGCTCGATGCAGTCCCTCCGAAGGATGGAGCAGCGCTTTGCCAGGGACGGACCGCTCAAGGAACTCTACTGCGACTTCATCAAGCAGTATGAAGAACTTGGCCACATGACTTTGGCAAACGAACCTCCAGCGTCGAGCCCGGTTCACTATCTTCCCCATCATGGAGTGCTGAAGCCAAGCAGCAGTACTACGAAGCTGCGAGTAGTCTTCAATGGTTCCTGGTCCGAGGCATCTCAACCATCGTTGAATGACTGTTTACATGTAGGCCCTAACCTACTGCCACTCCTTGCCGACGTGTTGCTGCGGTGGCGTAAACATCAATACGTGGTGGCAGCTGACGTCACCAAGATGTATCGCCAAATCTTGATACATCCGGAAGATCGAGATCTGCAGCGGATACTGTGGAGAGAAGCACCGACAGAACATGTGAAGGAATACCGGCTCAACACGGTAACTTATGGACTGTCGTGTGCTCCATACTTGGCGGTCCGGACCCTGCAACAGCTGGCGGAGGATGAAGGCAGCCGCTGCCCCCTCGGCGCACTGGCACTCAAACAGAACACGTATGTCGACGACATCCTGACAGGAGCAGACAGCAACTCGGCGTTGGTGGAGACCGCAATTCAATTGCACCAGTTGTGCAAGGCGGGCGGGTTCCCATTACAAAAATGGGCCTCCAATGCTGCAGACCTGTCACAATTAATGCCACAGGAGCTCCGAGACACCATGAGTCTGCCTACCACGACACAGGACGACCACAAAACATGGACAGACGAAACTCACACTGCACTAGGCCTACAGTGGGCTCCACACGAAGACTGCTTCCGATTCACCATCAACAAGAGCACTGGCGGAACTCCAACTAAGCGAGGCGTGGTGTCCAAAGCAGCACAATTATTTGATCCGCTGGGATGGTTGACTCCGGTGACCGCACGAGCCAAGATCACCATCCAGTCTACGTGGCTCATGGGGTTAGGCTGGGACGATCCGCTTCCGTCGTCCATAGCAGACGAGTGGAGAAATTTCTGTAGCGAGCTGCACGTACTGGAGAAGGTCAGGATACCACGTCCATTATTCCACGACTCTCTACGACGACAAGTGGAAATCCATGGGTTCGCTGACGCATCGGAACGAGCCTATGGTGCAGTGCTCTACCTGAGGGCAGAAGATAGAGAAGGACAGTGGCATACCACATTGGTTACGGCAAAAAGCAAGGTTGCCCCGCTACAGCAGGTATCCTTACCTAAACTGGAACTTTGTGCAGCACACCTTCTCGCGAGACTGACACAGAAGTCGGTCTCCACACTGGGCATCACCATCTCCGCAGTCCACCTATGGTCCGATTCAACGGTGGCAATCGGATGGATACAGGCACACCCAAGCAGATGGAGGACATACGTGGCAAACCGCGTCGCTGACATCCAGCGAAGGGTTCCAGAGGCGCAGTGGCATCACGTCGCAGGTGTCAACAATCCTGCCGATTGCGCCTCTAGGGGACTCTCGCCCTCGCAGCTGCTGGAGTGGAACTTGTGGTGGAAGGGACCCGACTTTCTTCACCAGGATGGCCCCTTGTCACCAGCCACACCTGTCATCCTGGAAAACCTGCCAGAAGAGAGAGGTCCAACTGTAGTCGTGAACAACACTGTCACGTGTGAGAAGGCGGATAATACCTTTCTAACAAGGTTCTCCTCTCACACAAGGTTGCTGCGGGTCACTGCTTGGTGTCGACGGTGGCTGCGAGCAATACGTAACACCCAGTTACACTCAACAAAGGACACAATGACACTCACGGTGGTGGAAATCGAGGACGCTGAACGGTGCTGGATCCGGGTAGTTCAACAGGAGAACTTCAAGGAGGAAATCCAATCACTCCAGCAAGGAAAGGGCATTTCGGCAAGGAATGCACTGTCACCCTTGGCACCTACCCTTGACAGCGAGGGTCTGCTGAGAGTCGGAGGCAGACTGAGTCACGCGTCACTCAGTCAAGACGAAATGCATCCCATTATCCTTCCACCGGAGTCGCACTTCACTTATTTATTTGTTGTCCACAGCCATAAGAGGATGATGCACGGCGGAGTTCAGGCAACCCTGGGAGTCATCCGCCAGCGATACTGGATTCCCAGGGGGCGAGCCATCGTTAAGGGAATCATCCACCGGTGCGTGACATGCGCTCGATGGCGGGCGGCACCAGCCCGGCAACTAATGGGTGACCTACCGAAGCACAGGGTGACGCAGCAACGAGCCTTCCTGAGCAGTGGAGTGGACTATGCCGGCCCAATCTGGCTGCGAACTTCTCCAGGGCGTGGCCAAAAGGCGTACAAAGGCTTCCTGGCGGTGTTCGTCTGCATGGTCACACGAGCGGTGCATCTAGAGGTCGTCTCCGACTACAGTGCTGAGGCATTCCTCGCTGCCTATCGTCGCTTCATCTCGCGACGAGGCCTCTGCGCTCATCTGTACAGCGACTGCGGGACCACCTTCGATGGGGCCAACAACGAGCTGCGTCGCCTCTTCACTGCCAGCAGCAAGGAAAACCGCTTCCTGAGGAGTGAGATGAGCGAGTTAAAAACACAGTGGCACTTCAATCCACCTGCTGCGCCACACTTCGGTGGACTGTGGGAAGCTGCGGTGAAATCCACCAAACACCACCTGCGGCGAACCATAGGCGAAGCGCGGCTGACGTTCGAGGAGATGACCACGCTCCTCACCCAAGTGGAGGCGTGCCTCAACTCAAGGCCGCTGGCTCCTCTCCGGGATGACCCTGCTGACTTCACGGCACTAACTCCCGGACATTTTCTTGTAGGTTCGGCTCTCAATGCGCTCCCAGAACCAACGTTGCTCGACGTTCCAGACAATCGTCTCATTCGATGGCAGCTGGTGACCAAAATGAGAGACCAGTTCTGGACACGATGGCAACGGGAGTACCTCCAGGACCTCACTACTCGACCGAAGTGGCGCGTCTCACAGGACAACTTGAAGCCGGGTCAGCTCTGTCTCATCATCGGAGATTCGACGCCCCCGTGTCAATGGCCGCTCGCTCGAGTGAAAGAAGTGCACCCGGGAAGTGACAATAGAGTGCGTGTCGTGAAGGTAGTCACCGCGAACTCCGAATTTGTCCGACCTGTCCACAAACTTGTCGTTCTACCGATTAACAATTAACCGGCCACGCGGCGCGGCTCGAGGCGGCTAACCTCACTTTCGTGTCGAAACGAATTTACTTACCCCGTCATTGCAGTGGGCAAAGCCATGACATCAATCGGCATAATCAAGTCAAGGTCGATCCGGTAAACTGTGGCCACTCGCGAGATTCATCAAACAAGCTGCGTGTTAATGAATCGATGAATGGGTCGATCCGCCAAGCCACGCGCGCGTCATTCACCAAACGCCGATCTATTACAACTGCGTAGTACGCGAGAATTCCACACGCGCAGGCGCAGCTCACACAACCAACGGCGTCGTCACTAAACTCATCACTCGCGAACGCGGCGGCCATGGTACTCAGCGGAATACCAATAATGCGAACATCGAACAACGATAAGAGCTTGTCCGCGTAATCCGTCGAGAGTAAACCGTTCTGTTCAGCCCGCGTACTTACAGAATAAGACAATTCGACCAGTCGAGGCGGGCGGGATGTTCGAAAGCGGCGCGTTCCGGCGCCATGTCCGATCCACGTCAACGCGCTACTACCAATGCGACGCGATCCCGCCACGAGCGCGACAAAAGGCGTGTGTCGTCGAGACTCGCGCGGGCGAGAAATCGTGCGCCTGATTGGCCAATTGTCCCCTCGATCTATCTGGAAGGTTCTAGAACACCTCACCGGAACCACCGGAATGTAAAGAACTTCCAGGTAGATCGAGACAATAAAAGAGAGAGAAAACGTCCGCCATTCGCTTTTTCCAACGGCTCTCTACGGCGAACAGCTGACGACTATCAAGGCGATTTTAGACACAGTTTTATTATACAAATCAAGTTCCATTGTACAGATCTGACCACTGTTAAAGTGAAAATACAGTGATATATTTCAACAGATACCACTCATTCACTTTCCGGCTCATTTATTCCAATCTTGCACTCCAGATTCAAATTCTACCGTTGCTCACATTCATACAGTCCACTCTCATCTCATTTCTGCACCTCCTGCGTTTTCCTTCAACTAAACTGACCAGCTCAGTTTCTGCTTCTCGTTGGTAAACGCACATGAACGTATCGGAGGAAAAAGATGACATGGCCGTTCCAACGTTGAAAAATATAGCTTGGCCTCACGTAATAAATTCACACTTGAACGATCATTTCTCCATCGAGCAGAAATCGATGGTGGAACGTTTAATGCGAAACGACGTAACGAGTCGCGTATGTTTTGCTTACACGAAAAGATTTAGTCAAGTTGTCGCGCAATGGCCTGCGATCGATTCCCCATCCATGATATTGGACATCATTGAAACGGGCGAACGTCGCATCGTTGTATGTGAAGTATAATTACATTTGGGAACATTTCTAATTTTACGAGTTGGAAGTAGTATCGTTTCGCGGACACAGCGTTTTACCGTGACAAAAGTATCGATGGAAAAGCGGCAAGATGATTGAAACATGTAAAAATATGTTGAAGTGTTTGACACGCATGTCAATGTTGGTGAAAACTATGGACGAGTATCGCGAATGGTTTCGCTCATTCATCGAGTCTCTGCAGTGTTGTGTAAATTATCTATCCCGTGCAAAGGATGAATTGTCAGTAGGCAAGAAATTGAGTTTAACATCGACGATGTGTCGTATGAAAACTTTGAACGTTTCGTTGAATCATCGTATTTCCTCATCGCGCGTCGGTAGAGGTTTATACGACCGCAGGGGTACGAGAGCTTCAACGCTTCGTTGGGAAAATGTTGAGTCGGCTTTTAAAAATCGCATATCGACCGGAATCGTTATCAACGTTGAACATATTGATCCAAAACAATTTTTACAACATGCGAAACGAATGATTACGGGACGCGTTACGGAATTTTTAAACACGTATTCATCGTTGAAAGCTAGCGTAACGTTGGAGGCGGAATTTATGCTACACGCCGGCGAGGTTTCCGTGAAAAGTTTTAGCACGCGGAACGTTGCGTTGTTTCGGACGAGCAATCTGCGACAGTGGTACCAGAAAGACGTTATGCCTACGATTTTGACATCGTTGGAAGAATTTCAAGAGCGGGACAGCGGGTGGGCGCTGTCGAAGATACTACATTTAATCGTCAACTTTAGCAAATACCAACCGTTGCAAGCCGGTTGCACCGCTACAATCGACGTGCCTCGAGCGATACTGCTGAAAAGAGCAATCGTGAACGTGAACAGCAATGACGATGCGTGCTTTTATTGGGCAATCGTGGCGGGTCTCTACCCAGCCGAGGCAAATCTGTCACGTTTATCATCGTATCCACACTACAAAGACGTGCTTCCGAAAACCAGAGGTTTTCAACTACCTATGTCGTTCAAAGACATCCGAAAATTTGAACGAAAAAACAACGTTTCCGTGAACGTGTTCGCATGGGCACGCAAGAAATGCGTAACGCTTCATTTGACTGGGAAGAAACGTGAGGGAAGACACGTCAACTTGCTGTTTCTACAGAATGCTGCAAAGACGCACTGTCATTTCGTGTGTATACGAAATTTGTCGCGATTGGTTTCATCACAGCTTAGCAAGCGGGATCATCAGAAGTATATTTGTGATCGGTAAGTTGCATTTTTGTTTTTTTAATTGTTTGAAGCAAAAAAGACATAATTTTTCCCTTCCCACAGGTGCTTGCAATTTTTTCCCACGCAGGAGAGATTAAACGTTCATACACTTGACTGCGAACGGATGAATGATTGCGCTCTGATGCTTCCAACAGAGGAAGAAGATAAGTGGTTGCAGTTTAAGAACTACACGAACAAAGAAGAGGCGCCGTTCGTTATCTATGCTGACTTGGAGTGCCTGCTGCTGCCGGGGGAGCAGGAAGGACAAGGCCGTGTGGCACGCGTACAGTATCAACATCACCACGCGTTTAGCATAGGATACTACATGCATTGCCGCTACGACGAATCGTTGTGCGAGTATCATGTTTATCGCGAGAAAGAGGGATGCGCCGCATGGTTCGCGAACAGGTTGTACGAATTAAGTCGTAAATTACAACCGATATTTGACAAAACAGTGCCGATGAATCCGCTAACCGAATCGGAAAAGTTAAATTTTCGTACGGCCACGCATTGTCACGTCTGCGAGAAACCGTTCGACACTACTGACGCGACGAGGGTCCACGATCATTGTCATTTCACGGGCGCGTATCGCGGTCCGGCTCATAACGGATGCAATTTAAGTTATCAATCTTCGTACGTGATACCGGTGGTTTTCCATAATCTATCAGGCTACGACGCACATTTCATCATCAAAGAATTAGCAAACTCTTTCGAGGGACAGATAGACGTGTTGCCATTAACGAAAGAGAAGTATATCTCTTTCACGAAGAACGTACATATCGAGAGACAGCCGGGTAAAGAGCAAAATTATGCAAAGTTTCTGAAATTCCGTTTTATCGATTCGTTTAAGTTCTTGAACTCGAGTCTGGACAAGCTGTCGTCATACTTGGACAAAAGTAAATTACGCATCGTACGAAGTGAATTTACACATCTTTCCGATGACGATTTCAACCTATTGACCAGAAAAGGTGTTTTTCCATACGACTATCTGACATCGTACGATAAATTAAACGATACATGTTTGCCATCGCGCGAAGCATTTTACAATCGGCTGTACGGTAGCGAGATATCCGACGTTGATTACCTTCACGCGAATACGGTTTGGTCGCGTTTTGCTATACAAACGCTAGGACAGTACAGCGACTTATATTTAAAATTGGATGTGCTGTTGTTGGCGGATGTTTTCGAAAATTTTCGCGATGACTGTCTCGAGAATTACAAGCTCGATCCGGCGCATTATTACACGCTCCCCGGTTTCGCGTGGGACGTGATGTTGAAAATGACAAAGATTGAATTGGAGTTGTTGACCGACGTTGACATGCTTTTGTTCGTGGAACGAGGAATACGCGGTGGATTGAGCCAGTGTTCGCACAGATATGCGCGCGCTAACAACAAATATTTGTCCACACACGACTCGAGTAAACCATCCACCTACTTAATGTATTTTGATGTGAATAATCTGTACGGTTGGGCAATGTCGCAACCTCTGCCGCACAGAGACTTTCGATGGGTGGACGTGGACAATTTCGATGTTGAATCCATTCCGATCGATAGCCCCGTAGGATACATTTTGGAGGTGGATTTAGAGTATCCGCGCGAAATTCACGATGCTCACGCGGATCTTCCGTTTTGCCCAAGTCACGACGCAGCAACCGACTCGAGTACGCAGAAAAAGTTGATGGCAACACTTCGCGATAAGGAGCGATACGTTGTACATTATCGGTATCTCCAACAAAGTTTGAAACATAATTTGAAATTGCGGAAAATACATCGAATTCTAGAATTTCAACAGTCGCGATGGTTGCATGGCTATATTGATTTAAACACGAAATTACGCGCCAACGCCACCAACGATTTTTCCAAGAACTTATTCAAGTTAATGAACAATGCTGTGTTTGGGAAAACGATGGAGAACGTTCGAAATCACGCGAGCGTGAAATTACTTTCTCGATGGAGCGGTAAACACGGCGTCGAACGATTGATATCTAGACCAAATTTTCATAGCTGTACGGTGTTTTCCGAGAACTTTGTCGCGATTCAGCTGAAAAAGCTGTTTGTTAAATTTTACAAGCCAATCTACGTAGGCATGTCCATATTGGATATATCAAAATTTCATTTGTACAGCTTTCATTATGAGTACATCCAACCAAACTTCCAACAAAATTGTAAGATTTTGTACACGGACACGGACAGTCTGATATATGAGATCGCTTGCGATAACGCGTACGAGGCGCTGCTGAAACGTGATATTCATCGATACGACACCAGTAATTATGCCGCGAACAACGTCTACGGCGTTCCGATCGCGAACAATAAACAGCTAGGATTGATGAAGGATGAGAACGGTGGTAAAATTATGACAGAGTTCGTAGGGCTTCGTTCGAAAATGTATGCGATTCGCGTGCACGGCGATCAGGACACTAAAAAGATCAAAGGAATCAGAACAAACGTTACCGCTCGAGATATAAGTTTCGAAGACTATGTTGAATGCCTTCGTAATCATACGGAAAAGAGCGTTAGCGGTAATCGCATAGTGTCCGTACGACATCAGGTGTATTCGATGTCGGAAAAGAAATTAGCATTGAGTCCGCATGACGATAAGCGATATATTTGCAATAATTTGATTGATACTCTTCCTTGGGGGCATTACAGCATCGATTGAGAAAAACTGCGTCGTTTTATTATCCGTAAAAGAAAAAAGGAAGTGGTAGAGAGAGAGATTATCATAGGTCTTTGAAGTCTGTAACTGTCGGGGAGGGGATGCTTCCCATTGCAGATCTTCACTGTAAAAAGGAGTGGTAGGGAGACATCCTATATAACATCATATTCCAAGCGGCACGCTTCAGATCGAGACAACCATCGCTAAAAACCGTAGACTGCTAAACCATAGACCGCACGATGTATTACAACCGTTATTCGCCTGCTGAATGTAATCGTTCAAACGTTGAGGAGCTGCACAAAAAGAGGAGACTAAATAATATGTAAGTAGAAAGATGAAAATAATTATGAAAAAGTAATTTAGAAAAACGTCTAATTTTTTAAAAAATCTGTTGTAGGGTTTCTCAACAACAGCCCATTTCACGATCATCGATGATACAGCCGTCAACGTCGTGCGAGGGTTTTTTCAACAACCGTCCCATTTCACGATCATCGATGATACAGCCGTCACCGTCATCGTGCGAGAGTTTTCCCAACAACTCCATTTCACAATCATCAATGATGCAACCGCCGAGGAGTTTGCACAGCGCACGGGTCTTGAGTCGAAGATACTCCATAGGCGGCAATTATTTTAAGTACTTCGAAATTGGTGTGCGCGTTGACAACGATATTTGCGTGGAACTAGCTATAGGGGATAACCGTGGTAATGAAATTACATTTTTCCTGGACGCGTGGACAGAGTTATTGCGCACGAAGGAGTGTATTTCCGATTTACTTTTGCCGTCTATGCACAAACAGAAGCGAAAAATTAGTGATGATTTAACATTTCAAACAGTTAATATCGATGGTATGAATCTAGTGAAATTATCAAATCAGTTCACAGCTCTGTATATCACGGAAAAAACTATGCGTAACCTGTACAACCTCGATTTCTGCGTACACAACATGTATTCATGGTTGATAGATAATGTTCCCACAATTGTCGCTAAATTTACGAATTTCGTTGTTGCGGTGAAGGATAGTGACGCGAAGAATATCATGAAAACGATCGTCGAGAGCGAATCTTTCGATCAAAATTCGCTGATCGATTGCGAACTGTTGGCTTTGTGCGCTGATATCATTGCGACCGAGGCGTTTGCGCAAAAACAGATAGGTTAAAAACAAAGATAATGTGTGTAAAAATTATTGGAGGTCTTTTTGTAACGATATATTATTTTTTTAAAAATAAAAATTATTTAAGAAAATCTCTTTGTATTTTTATTTTATTTTATTGTAAAATTATTCTTTTATAATTCCTATAAAAATGAATTTCTACATATAAAGTATAGTCGTTTTAGAGAAAAATGAATTATCATATTACCATCCCTCAACCACATACTAATATGTCAACGTCTAAGGAGAGGGTTTAAGCTGTTCATTCAACGTTTAGGTTGTTCATCACATACAAAATCTTTCAGCAGGACTAAGGTTTCCACCCTGACTTATTAAGCAGAAAAGATAACTCCTCTACAGTAGATGATTTGGCTATGCATATAAGAACCCCGACCAACCAATTTAGAATTGCTACCAGTAAATGGTACAATGTCTACCAGTAAACGGTACAATGTAGACGGTCTGGGGACTTGCGGTCGTTGTCGTTAAGTTATTCTTTCGATTGGTTGGTCGGGGGGTTCTTATGTACATAGCTAAATCATCAACTGTAGAGGAGTTATCTTCTAGTAGACGGTTGAGGACGGTATATATGCAAATCGTCGACGGATCATGTTCTAGCGAGAAAGGATAGGGACAACGTCGCTATCTTGTGACGAGGGTAGAAAGTTAGCCGACACACATTACTCGACTGAAAGAAGTTTTTATTTAAATTTTATCGCAAATTACATTTTTCACAATTCATATAGAATAAAAGAATACAATTAAAAGAAGAGAAAAATTAATTATCTTACATATAAAATACGAGTAGAAAATACAATTAAAGTATATTCGTTTTAGATATCCATGAATTATGTGACGCATCCATTCCCAACCATTTTACGTATACTTTATTCCCCTTTCTGCGCAATATTTTTTCAACTAAGTATACGTCAGGATATTTTGCCGCGCGTATCTCGTGTTCGTAAAATCCTCCGGCGATAGGTTTGCCCCTCGAGTCGGCCAAGAGATACGTGACAGGATTCGTTCGTTTCACCGTGGTAATCTTGAATATTTCTGTTGACCAGTTTGGCGTGTATCCTTTGTCAAATAGAGTTTTGAACTTGCTGACGCGCACGTGATCATTAACCTTGAATTTGGCAGGACCAGCAATCTTCACGTTGTTGTACACGGTGGACAGAAGGTGTCCGGCATTTTTACGGTTCACGTCGGCGGGTCGCATACGGATGGTACGATGTTTTCGATTATTGTAGTCCTTGGTCAACGTGGGAAGCGCATCGATCCAGCGATATTTTCCGCTCAACGAGAAAAATTTCCACATACTGTTCTTCAACGTACGATTGAAACGCTCCACGACGGATGCTTTCATAGGGCTAAACGTTGAATAATGGTGGATGTTACGTTTCCTCAGATATTCTTGGAACGTTGTATTGTAGAATTCTTTCCCCATGTCGGTCTGCAAGTTGTTCGGAGCTCTGCCATCCTTCTCCAACGCTGACGCGAAAGCTTTACACACGTCGCTCGCATTTTTACTCTTCAAAGGAACCGTCCACGCGTATTTGCTAAATACATCGATTATCGTAAGAATATATCGATGTCCACGATTGTTTCGCGCATAGTTTTGAACTTCAACGATATCGGCTTGCCAAAGATCATCGAATCCTCGCACAATCACACGTCTACGCGGGTAAAAACGTCTCGCCGGAGCATGCAGCTCTTCCACCACGTTTTCTTTACTCATCTTGTCGCTGTTATCTCGCTCTCTCTCAGTCATTGAAGCTCCAGCGCTCTCGCTCCTCAATACGTCGTATCTGCGTGTATACTTTATCACGTTTCACATATACTATACAGTTCCTCTAAAAATCTTCAAACTTCTCAGTTATATTTCCCGAACGCCTTGTATCGTAGTCAGTATTTCAGACTTTATCGTTTCTTTAGCAGTTTTCAGGTCTTCATTCTGTTTAACTAATATTTCAGACTTTATCGTCTCTTTAGCGGTTTTCAGTTCTTTGACCAGTGTTTTCATGATCTCGAACTCGAGCTTCGCGTTAAGCGTGTCCACGTATAATTTGGTCGCAGTGTGATCGTTTGCTTCAGGATTCGCCACGTGTCCGATCTTCATACCTTTTGCATCGTACAATTTAGCGTCATCGTTCAAACATATAGCGTTATCACGCACATAACTTTTCAAAACGTCAGGATAGAAAATCGAAGAAACATTCGACTCGCTTTTGTCCGCTTCGCGAAGTACTCTACCAAATTTGTCGATAGACATTTTTTTCGATCGAGTTAATCTTCTTCTTCTTCTTCGATTATCGCCAACTCGTATCGCTTGCACAAACGTTTTACCTGCTCTTCGACCCACAGTATTCGTTGAAATATCTCATCCAGTTTTATCCATAGACTTTGAAACCTCAAGTTCCAGCTTTCACCGTCGTCGTCTTCTCCCGAGGATATCGTTTGATTCGTTTCACAACAATTAAGACGAACGCGCATTTTATCGAGCCGTAACAATTTCATCGATCGACATTTCATTCGTCACTAACTCAACGAACCCACGCGCTTTAATTTATAATTATACCGGCTTCGCGAAGTTCTTCGATTATCGACATTATTTCGTTGTCATGGTTGGAATGACCGGCGTTCTTCGAAGCGGTTAACAATTTCAGACGATCGACGAGTTCGTTGGGATCATCCCAATGCACGTAATCGATCGGATTGTTGGTCACGCGCATAGAAGTTGGAAGTTCAATCCCCTTCCCACCTCGCGATGAAAACAACGGTCCTATAATTCTCCTATACTTGAATCCTTTGTTTCCCATTATCTGATTTCCACGTCGATGTGCATTCGTAAGAGTGAGAATTTTTTTGTACGCGATCTTATCATCCTCGGTATACAACCAATCATCGGGTATTCTTTTGAATATCAATTCGTAAAGACCGCGAGTCCCCTTGTACCGTATCCCGTTAATGATGATATCGTCGTTGCCGTCCACTTCGAACGTTGAATTTCCCATCATCATCTTATCATCTTTCAAACATACTCCGTACACGTTGTCAGAATTTTTCGTCGACCCGGTAAAAAATTTTTCTAAATATTCGCGCGCCAAAGGTCCAAGATTCTCGGATAGATGTTGATTTTCCTCTGGATGAGTTTCCGGATTTTCAAAAATATTACGCATTGAAGACTCCAAAGATACCGTGCGCGGTGATTCGAATGTATCTTGTTGTGGTACCGTAGTCGTTGATTCGATCTCGTCATCCTCATAGTCGTCATCATCATCGAGATATATTTTTTTCGAGGCGCGCGTTACATCAGCTTCGTCGTTCTTTTCCCCATTCTTCTTTATTCTTCTTCTTTTTTTCATAGAGGATGATGGCGTTCCCCTAATATCTGAGAATCTTTTTTTTTTTCGTAGGGAGGACGACGATGGTGTTTCCTTAATATCTGAGAACGCGTTGTCGTTCGGTTCGACAGTAGTCGTATTTTGAACTATCTGTTTCAACGGTTCGACGATCGGTTGTAAAGTCGTTCGCAAATTCGCCTCGGCCGTCATTTTCCCAACTTTCAACGCTATATACTTTTTACGTATGGTATCGCTGGTCTTTGCTATTTCGTTCACGATCGAAGCTCGGAGCTTCTCCTTCTTTTCCTTTTTGCCTGACATATTCGTTGCGCAAGAGAGATTACAGCCACGATACAGCACCGACGACTCTTATCGAGCAACTGTATTCGCTACAGTACGACAAACTCGTTAAATCCACGTCTGTAACGACCACGATTCGCAGGGCTGTCTTTATCGATTACGAGAAATCCGTACTTCTTTCGCCAACAATTCGCGCATAACGTGCTAAACGTCTCGAATGACATATCGGTATTTACATGATCCTGATGAATGTGACGTAAATTCATGGTATCCTGTTTGAACAAAATCAACAGATTGGCATTGTCACGAATTAAATGTTTAGGTATTCTCGCGTACGACTGACCCAGGTAGAAGCAATCGATGTGCGAATGTCTACCCATCGCGAAATACTCTCTCATGATATCCTGCTCATCGCACGCCACGTCGTCGAAGATAAATATCGAATCGGGCCGTGCCTCTGTGGGGAGGATTACATCGACGTTGTCCGCGAACGCGAAGTATCCCACATCCTTCCCCACGGATGAGAACAGTTTGCTCAAGTATCGATATTTTGGCTGACTCAACGATTTTGAGTACACGTAGACATTGGCGAATCGTAGCCCGTTCGCGCTCTCCAGCAGGCTAACCATAACGTTCGTTTTACCACATCCTGACGGACCGCTTATGACGCATCGTATATTGCCCGGTAACAATGATCCATGTTTCCGCATCGTCTCGTCGCAATCGTCGAACGCGCGACACGTTGGAACACGAATATCCAAAGATTGTCTCACAAAACGCATGTTCTGATTGATTCGATGAGGGGGGTAGGTGGGTAGTATTTATACGGCAGCTCGAACACTATTAGTATCAGTCACCCTAAAGGGTTTGCTTCTTTTAAAGAGAGAGCAGAGAAATTTTTAAAAGAGAGAACAGAAAAATATAGCTCATGCGTGTGAATCATCGTTCAAAACGGTGTCCCGGTTCGCATACGGGTAAGGGGTTCTTAAACAGAGCTATAAACGCGTTACCGTTCGAATTACATATACCCGGTTATCAATTCTGCGGTCCTGGTACGAAACTGACCGCTCGATTAGCTCGTGGGGATCGAGGAATCAATCCGTTGGATGCAGCCTGTCGCGAACACGATATAACGTATTCACGATACAAGGATCTTGGAAATCGTCACGCAGCCGACAGCGTTTTGGCAGATCGAGCGCTGCATCGAGTAACGTCTGGGGACGCAACTTTGGGAGAGAAGGTGTCTGCGGCCGCAGTGTTGGCAGCCATGAAAGCTAAAACGAAATTGGGCATGGGTCTGACAAAGAAAAAAGGTGAAAAGAGAAAAAAACAACGAATTCTCCCAATCGCCAAACGCGGTGGTTTTCTGCCGCTGCTGCTGCCTGCTTTGTCGGCTATAGGAGCATTGACAGGTGGTGCCGCAGGAGTAGTCAAAGCCATAAACGCTGCGAAAGCTGCGAAGAAACAATTACAAGAAGCGGAACGACACAATCGAGCCATGGAAGGTCGTGGAGTATATCTCACACCGTATAAGCATGGCAAAGGTTTAAAGAGGGGGGGAAAAAAAAACGAAGAAAGACAACACAACGACGGATATAGAATTGATGACCATCTGTAAAGGATTACCGTATTTTCGTGGAGTTTTTATGCGTGATGATTTACCACTGCGCGCGTGGGTAAACGAGCGGGGTATAGTCAATCTAGATAATAGTCATGGACCGGGAACGCACTGGGTCGCATACATAAAACACGGCTCGCGCGTCAAATACTTTGATAGTTTTGGAAATCTTCGACCACCGATCGAGTTGATTCGCTATTTCGGCGCGAACGCGACGATCTTATATAACCACAAACGTTTTCAAAAGTACGACGAAAGCGTGTGTGGGCAATTGTGTGTGAAATTTCTTCGAGAAACTACATTTTAAATTCTCTGGAAAGAGTCTCTCTCTGCACGATGCATGCGAAAAAGTCATTTACGCTCACGTTGTCGGGGAGAAGCAGCATACTGTCGTCCAAGTACTTTCCACCCATAGATCTGACCAATGGTGAATACGAGTTGGGATTGCTCGATTTACAAACTTATTACACGATACCGAACATTAGCGCCAACATCGGAAACAATCGATTCTACTTCGGTGAAAAAGACGAGGAGATCGTCATCCCCGACGGTTCGTACGAATTGGAAGCGATCAACGCGTACTTGAGACGTGAAATACGCGCGCGATATCCCCCCAAAAATGTTGACAAGTCATCCGCCGCCTCCGATATCGAATATCCGCTGGTCCTACGAGCAAACAACAACACCATGAAAAGCGAAATTATAAGCAAATATCAAATAAACTTTACAAAGCCTCGCAACGTGGGATCTATTCTGGGATTTTCCTTGAATCGTGTTTTGCCACCGAACGCGTGGCACACGTCAAACGCACCTGTGAATATCATCAACGTGAATATCGTACGAGTGGAATGTAACATAACCACCGGATCGTACGACAATGGTAAACTCGTTCACACGATACATGAGTTCGCGCCTCAGGTACCACCAGGGTATAAATTATCGGAAACGCCCGCACGAGTCATTTACCTTCCGATCGTTGCACGAGTAATTGACGATTTAACGATTCGCATAGTTGACCAATCCGGACGTTTGATTGATTTTCGAGGTGAAGAAATCACGGTGCGACTACACGTTCGACGAAGCAATGCTGATTCATAACAATACGACATTCCATACGTTGAACAACAGCAGCACATTGATTCGCAAGAAACTAACTGTGAAAAAAAACGTAAAGTCGCCGATACGTAAGAAATTAACCGTGGAAAACGCAAAGTATCTACGATCTTTGGGATTTATTGTTAAAAAGTGAGAGGAAAAATCATGTTCAACGACATTTTGAACATCTCCGAAGCACCGGTTTTCGACAATCGCATAACGAAGATTGAGCTGCACACGTACAATCCATACGCCAACACGACGTTTGAAAACAGCGATGAAATACGGATACCCATTCAGCAACAAGATCTGTACACGCTCCCGTGTAAAAGCTTCCTATACGTTGAGGGAAAACTTAGTTTACCGGGGAAACTCGAATTACCGGTTGGAGCAGGAGAATCCTCCATCGATGCGGCGACTCTCGAGAACAATGCCGTTGCGTTTATGTTCGAGGAAATACGCTATGAATTGAACGGAGTGGAAATCGATCGGTCCAGAAATCCTGGTGCAACGACAACTCTGAAGAATTATGTGAGTCTGTCCAAAACGAGAAGCGACGCGTTATCCAACGCTGGTTGGCTGTATGACGATGATCGGCGGAAGCAAACGGCAACGACCACGGCTGCGATCAATTTCAACTTTTGCGTGCCTATGAGCGTTTTATTAGGTTTCTGCGAAGATTACAAACGTGTTGTGATAAATGCTCGACACGAATTGATTTTGATCCGCTCGCGTACCGACGCAAACGCGTTGTTCAGTCCTTCCGACAACGTGAAACCTATTCTGGATCTGTACAAAATTCAATGGCGAATGCCACACGTTGCATTGGATGAAATACATAAGCTGTCCATGTTACGTATTTTAGACAGTGACAGACCGATTGGTATGAGTTTTCGATCGTGGGATCTGTTCGAATATCCTCTACTACAGACGACTACGAAGCATACATGGGCGATAAAAACGGCTCAACAAATGGAAAAACCGCGATACGTGATATTCGCTTTGCAAACCAATCGAAAGAATAACTTAACGAAAACGGCCGCGCAATTCGATCATTGCGCATTATCAAATATTCGACTTTACTTGAACTCGGAAACCTATCCGTATGATGATTTAAATATGGATTTCGAGAAAGGTAAATACGCATTGCTCTACGACATGTATGCAAAATTCCAAGAATCGTACTATGGAAACGGCGAAGCGCTACTCAACGTCTCAGATTTCCTGCGATACGGTCCGCTCGTCGTTCTCGATTGTTCTCGACAAAACGAAGCGCTAAAAAATGGTACGGTTGACGTGCGAATAGAATTCGAATGCCGAACCGACGTCCCCCCATCGACAACAG
Organism: Lasioglossum villosulum; assembly: GCA_963971365.1. Classification (NCBI taxonomy): domain Eukaryota; kingdom Metazoa; phylum Arthropoda; class Insecta; order Hymenoptera; family Halictidae; genus Lasioglossum; species Lasioglossum villosulum. The sequence continues at coordinate 2,697,549 of CAXARU010000031.1, read as the reverse complement.
CCTACTGTTTGATGATACATGACCGCATCGTGGAGTACAGTCCATTAACAAACATTGTTAGAAAAATTACTTAAACCGCTCTTATGTTATAAAATATATATGTTTTATCAAATAAAAAATTATGCGAATGATCTTTTTATTTAAAAACAATCCTCCTCCTCCTCCTCCTACAATTAAACTCGTATTTTATTAAAAGAAAAAATATAGTAATGATATCACTCTTGCACCATAGAACGAGATATGGTGGTAGGGGTACTCATTATAAATAGCTCGTCGCATCGTTGTGCGAAGCTGTGTCTGACTAAACGTCAAAGAAAACATTAAACTAGTGTTTCATTGCCGAGTGTATACGGAAGTTTGTAAAGTGATATATAGGATACTGTGCGTTCTAATCATTTCTTCAATTGTAAGTATAATATAAAAATTTTTTAAAGAAATATATAAAATAAATATAAAATAAATAAAAATATATATAAAATAAATAAAAAAACTTTTTTATTATTTAGATGGATAAAATCACGCAAATCATAGACATGGACGGATTCATGATTAACAAAAAATTCATGTATAAAGAAATGGCTATTGTAAATGCATGTTGTGACGGCTCCCTACTGGCCGAATTTTTATTAGATACGAGTTTCAATTGTTTGTCGAACGCTGACAAGAAATCGGCGTGGTACGTTACTAATTTTGTACACGGGATGCCATTCAACAATTTTGGCAATGAAAAATTTAGGCAAGAAGATATATTTGGAGTCATTGAAAATTTTGTTCGCGAATATAAAAATCCGCTGATTGCCTACAAAGGAGGATGTTTTGAAAGAGACATCCTTCGAAAAATGAATATAAACTCAATAAATTTAGAGGATTTTGGGTGTCCAAAATATGACGTACTAGTTCAGGATCCCGTTTATAACATTGGTGAGGTACCATGTCGACTTCATTGTTGGCGTTCGACAAAACAATTGAAACCGTATCATTGCAGTATGCGCGAAGTTAAAACATTTCGCGCATGGATGAATAATAATAAAAATTGTAAAGTATAAGAATTTTTTCCTGCGAATTAAAAACCACAAAAACATGACACCTCTTTTTTACATTTTTGATTTTTTCACAGCGTTCCACAATGATTGAAAAATCTGAGGCAGCCGTCACAACAACAGTTGATCACGCAACACCACCACCCGATTATCGTCTCGAACGTGACAGACTTCAAAGTTTTCACAACTGGCGTTACTCGCACATCGTCCAACCGGAGAAACTTGCTGCCGCAGGATTTTTCTATCTGGGTGATGAGGATTTCGTTGAATGTTTCGAATGTGGTATACAGCTGACTCGATGGGAAGAGGATGATGATCCCATGAAGGAACATCGCGTCTGGTCCAGATTCTGTGGATACGTGTGTGGGGTGAACTGTGGCAACGTACCGATCGGAGTCGATCCGGATACAATCCAGCCAAACCCACGCGGTATGGACGTTTGCGGAATTATTAAGGAGTCGTCGCTTGAAGGTAAATAAATTTCCAAAATATGTTAAAGTAAATGTTAAAAAAGAAAAGAATACTAAAATAATATAATATGTTTTGTTTGTTTGCAGGAAAACAACAACAACAACAACAACAACAACAACAATGAAAATGTTATTTTTTATTTTAGTTTTTATTTTTTGTTTTTTATATATTAACGTTTAATTTTTTATTTTCTTATTATATATTAATGTTTTAATTTTTAATTTTTTAATCAATAAAAAAATATAAAATATTCTTGTTGATGATTATCACCGCCATCACATACTCCTCATCCCATTCTTCCATCTTTAATTAATAATATATTCTTTTTAATTTTTAATTTTTAACTTCCCGATTCATAGGGAAGTTACTGTAATTTATTATGTATATGCTTAATTTTTTAATCAATAAAAAAATATAAAATATTCTTGTTGATGATTATCACCGCCATCACATACTCCTCATCCCATTCTTCCATCTTTAATTAATAATATATTCTTTTTAATTTTTAATTTTTAACTTCCCGATTCATAGGGAAGTTACTGTAATTTATTATGTATATGCTTAATTTTTTAATCAATAAAAAAATATAAAATATTCTTGTTGATGATTATCACCGCCATCACATACTCCTCATCCCATTCTTCCATCTTTAATTAATAATATATTCTTTTTAATTTTTAATTTTTAACTTCCCGATTCATAGGGAAGTTACTGTAATTTATTATGTATATGCTTAATTTTTTAATCAATAAAAAAATATAAAATATTCTTGTCGATGTTTATCACCGCCATCACATACTCCTCATCCCATTCTTCCATCTTAATTAATAATATATATTCTTTATTTCAGCCTTATAGCTAAGAAATTAGACTTGTAATTTTTAAAAAATATGTTTTTGAATTATTTTTAAAGTAAAATCTTAAAAATATATTAAATTATATATAATACATCTGTTTGGGAGCGAACAAAAAATAAAAGATACATTATTTGAAAATATGTACTTTTTTATTCAAATAAAAAGTTATAAAAACATTTTTTTAGGAATTGTTATTATATATTAACATTGTTTTCGGCAGCAGTAGCATTCTGAAAGAAATAAATGTATTAATGTTTAATTAATAAAAAAATATATACAATTATTAATATTTTTACTTACGAGATTTATGGTTGTCACGTTAACCGCCGTCGCATACTCCTCACTCCATTCTTCCATATTAATTCCATAGCGTTTCATTGCATAGCGCCATCCGCCAATGAACGCTGCTTTCTCCTCTGCAGAGTTAAATGTCTATTGATAAAAATAACATTGTAACATGTAAATTCAATAACAATAAATAATATATCACATGCAATATTTTTTGTACTTACAATTAACTCCATAACATCACTAAGTGGTAGATTTTCGTCAATATAATAACTTGTCATGATAACGTCCGCACTAATTCTGTACATGAGTGTCGACAACACCCATTCTTTTAAACACATATCCCCTCCAGAAAAGATGCGACAAGATGTCCGCTCGCGAGATTAAGAAAACGTTCGTTGCAGTAATCTCAAACTCGTGAAAATGTATGTTTCAATTAACGCTACGCTAAATCGAGAGAACTGATAACACTGATGTGTCCAAATGTCTCGAGGCTTGGAAGTCTCGAGGTCTCGTTTGCAACTCGACACCGGCCGCTACTACAGATTATAAAACGCTCATCTTGAACGATATAAACAATGTACTGAGTTCGGACGCGTTCAAGATTCTATGACTCTCTCTCTTACATCGTGAACGGTCTCTTTCTTTCTCACATCGCGTTCAGGTCAATCGTCTTAAACGATGGGTAGGAACGACGTTCGAACACGTTCAAGGTCAAGTCTAAAGCATGTGTTCCCCAGGGGTATCGTATTACATCTGTCGTAGGTACAATAGGAATGCATCGAGTAGATAAGAGGAAACTATATACAGCTGTGTATAGATAGTATGGTCTCGCTATGTTTTTAAAATAAATCCCCCCTCCCCCACGAAAATTATCTTCTCGATGTATCATATTCGCGAAGCACGTTCGGAATATCATATTCGCAAAACCCTTGTCATAGATAAGAGGAAACTATATACAGCTGTGTACAGATAATGTGGTCCCCCCTCCCCCACCCCCCGCAAAAAGTATGCTCGCACTATAACGTGGGAAACAGTCCTTGAAAAGTCCCCCCCTCCCCCCCGCAAAAGTAGCTCGCGCTATAAGGTGGGAAACTGTCCTTGAAAAATCCCCCCCTCCTCCACCCCCGCAAAGTAGCTCGCGCTATAAGGTAATGGTGCCGGTAAGGTAGGAATCTACCTACAATGATAAGTCTGATCGTAGAACCGGCATACACTATCTACTACAGTTCGCAGTTCACAGTTCACAGATCACAGTTCACAGTTCACAGTTCACAGTTCACAGTCCACGGATGACAGTTCACAGTCTTCATTTCACACTTCACAGTTCGCAGTTCACAGTTCACAGATCACAGTTCACAGTTCACAGTTCACAGTTCACAGATCACTGTTCACAGTTTACAGTTATCAGTTTACAGTTCTCATTTCACAGTTGACAGTTCACAGTTCACAGTTCACAGATCACAGTTCACAGATTACAGTTCACAGTTGACAGTTGACAGTTCACAGTACAAACTTCACAGTTCACAGTCCACAGTTCACTGTTCACAGGTCACAGTTCACAGTCCACTGTTCACAGTTCACAGTTCTCAGTTCACAGATCACAGTTCACAGACTTCATTTCACAATTCAGTTTTCACAGTTCACAGTTCACAGTTCTCAGTTCACAGATCACAGTTCACTGTTCACAGATCACAGTTCACAGTTCACAGTTCACATTTCACAGTCTTCATTTCACACTTCAGTCTTCACAGTGCACAGTTCACAGTCCACAGATCACAGTTCACAGTTCTCAGTTCACAGATCACAGTTCACAGTCTTCATTTCACACTTCACAGTTCGCAGTTCACAGTTCACAGATCACAGTTCACAGTTCACAGTTCACAGTCCACAGATCACAGTTCACAGATCACTGTTCACAGTTTACAGTTATCAGTTTACAGTTCTCATTTCACAGTTGACAGTTCACAGTTCACAGTTCACACTTCACAGTTCACAGTTCACAGTTCACAGTCCACAGTTCACAGTTCACAGTCCACAGTCCACAGTTCAGAGTTCACAGTTCTCAGTTCACAGATCACAGTTTACAGTCTTCATTTCACAGTTCACAGTTCACAGTGCACAGTTCACAGTTCCCCGTTCACAGTATTCATTTCACATTTCACAGTATTCATTTCACATTTCACAGTTCGCAGTTCACAGTTGACAGTTCACATTCCACAGTTCACAGTTCACAGTTCACAGTTTACAGTTCTCAGTTTACAGTTCTCAGTTCACAGTTCACAGTTCACAGTTCACAGTTCACAGTTCACAGTTTACAGTTCTCAGTTCACAGTTCACAGTTCACAGTTCACAGTTCACAGTTCACAGTTCACAGTTCACAGTTCACAGTCCACAGTCCACAGTCCACAGTTCACAGTTCACAGTTCACACTTCACAGTTCACAGTTCACAGTTCACAGTTCACAGTCCACAGTTCACTGTTCACAATTCACAGTTCACAGTTCACAGTTCACAGTTCACTGTTCACTGTTCACAGTTCACAGTCTTCATTTCACAATTCACAGTTCACAGATCACAGTTCACAGTTCACAGTTCACAGTTCACAGTTCACAGTTTACAGTTCTCAGTTCACAGTTCACAGTTCATAGTTCACAGTTCACAGTTCACAGTCCACAGTTCACAGTTCACAGTGCACAGTTCACAGTTCCCCGTTCACAGTTCCCCGTTCACAGTATTCATTTCACATTTCACAGTATTCATTTCACATTTCACAGTTCGCAGTTCACAGTTGACAGTTCACATTCCACAGTTCACAGTTCACAGTTCACAGTTTACAGTTCTCAGTTTACAGTTCTCAGTTCACAGTTCACAGTTCACAGTTCACAGTTCACAGTTTACAGTTCTCAGTTCACAGTTCACAGTTCACAGTTCACAGTTCACAGTTCACAGTTCACAGTTCACAGTTCACAGTCCACAGTCCACAGTCCACAGTTCACAGTTCACAGTTCACAGTTCACACTTCACAGTTCACAGTTCACAGTTCACAGTTCACAGTCCACAGTTCACTGTTCACAATTCACAGTTCACAGTTCACAGTTCACAGTTCACTGTTCACTGTTCACAGTTCACAGTCTTCATTTCACAATTCACAGTTCACAGATCACAGTTCACAGTTCACAGTTCACAGTTCACAGTTCACAGTTTACAGTTCTCAGTTCACAGTTCACAGTTCATAGTTCACAGTTCACAGTTCACAGTCCACAGTTCACAGTTCACAGTTCTCAGTTCACAGATCACAGTTCACAGTCTTCATTTCACAGTTCACAGTTCACAGTTCACAGTCTTCGTTTCACACTTCAGCCTTCAAAGTGCATAGGTTACAGTCCACAGATCACAGTTCACAGTTCTCAGTTCACAGATCACAGTTCACAGTCATCATTTCACACTTCACAGTTCGCAGTTCACAGTTCACAGATCACAGTTCACAGATTACAGTTGACAGTTCACAGTACACACTTCACAGTTCACAGTCCACAGTTCACTGTTCACAATTCACAGTTCACAGTTCACAGTCCACAGTTCACTATTCACAGCTCACAGTACACAGTCTTCATTTCACACTTCAGTCTTCACAGTGCACAGGTTACAGTCCACAGATCACAGTTCACAGTTCACAGTTCACAGATCACTGATCACAGTTTACAGTTCTCAGTTTACAGTTCTCATTTCACAGTTGACAGTTCACAGTTCACACTTCACAGTTCACAGTTCACAGTCCACAGTTCACTGTTCACAATTCGCAGTTCACAGTTGGCAGTTCACAGTCCACAGTTCACTATTCACAGTTCACAGTTCTCAGTTCACAGATCACAGTTCACAGTCTTCATTTCATACTTCACAGTTCACAGTCTTCATTTCACACTTAACAGTTCGCAGTTCACAGTTCACAGTTCACAGATCACATTTCACAGTTCACAGTTCACAGTTCACAGTCCACAGATCACAGTTCACAGTCTTCATTTCACACTTCACAGTTCGCAGTTCACAGTCCGCAGTTCACAGTTCACAGATCACAGTTCACAGTTCACAGTTCACAGTTCACAGTTCACAGTTCACAGTTCACAGTTCACAGTTCACAGTTCACAGTTCACAGTTTACAGTTCTCAGTTTACAGTTCTCAGTTCACAGTTGACAGTTGACAGTTCACAGTTCACAGTCTTCGTTTCACACTTCAGCCTTCACAGTGCATAGGTTACAGTCCACAGATCACAGTTCACAGTTCTCAGTTCACAGATCACAGTTCACAGTCATCATTTCACACTTCACAGTTCGCAGTTCACAGTTCACAGATCACAGTTCACAGATTACAGTTGACAGTTCACAGTACACACTTCACAGTTCACAGTCCACAGTTCACTGTTCACAATTCACAGTTCACAGTTCACAGTCCACAGTTCACAGTTCACAGTCCACAGTTCACTGTTCACAATTCACAGTTCACAGTTCACAGTTCACAGATTACAGTTCACAGATTACAGTTCACAGTTGACAGTTGACAGTTCACAGTACACACTTCACAGTTCACAGTTCACAGTCCACAGTTCACAGTTCACAGTTCACAGTTTACAGTTCTCAGTTCACAGTTCACAGTTCACAGTTCACTGTTCACTGTTCACAGTTCACAGTCTTCATTTCACAATTCACAGTTCACAGATCACAGTTCACAGTTCACAGTTCACAGTTCACAGTTCACAGTTCACAGTTTACAGTTCTCAGTTCACAGTTCACAGTTCACAGTTCACAGTTCACAGTTCACAGTTCACAGTTCACAGTTTACAGTTCTCAGTTTACAGTTCTCAGTTCACAGTTCACAGTTCACAGTCCACAGTTCACAGTTCACAGTTCACAGTTCACACTTCACAGTTCACAGTTCACAGTTCACAGTCCACAGTTCACTGTTCACAATTCACAGTTCACAGTTCACAGTTCACAGTTCACTGTTCACTGTTCACAGTTCACAGTCTTCATTTCACAATTCACAGTTCACAGATCACAGTTCACAGTTCACAGTTCACAGTTCACAGTTCACAGTTTACAGTTCTCAGTTCACAGTTCACAGTTCACAGTTCACAGTTCACAGTTCACAGTTCACAGTCCACAGTTCACAGTTCACAGTTCTCAGTTCACAGATCACAGTTCACAGTCTTCATTTCACAGTTCACAGTTCACAGTTCACAGTCTTCGTTTCACACTTCAGCCTTCAAAGTGCATAGGTTACAGTCCACAGATCACAGTTCACAGTTCTCAGTTCACAGATCACAGTTCACAGTCATCATTTGACACTTCACAGTTCGCAGTTCACAGTTCACAGATCACAGTTCACAGATTACAGTTGACAGTTCACAGTACACACTTCACAGTTCACAGTCCACAGTTCACTGTTCACAATTCACAGTTCACAGTTCACAGTCCACAGTTCACTATTCACAGCTCACAGTACACAGTCTTCATTTCACACTTCAGTCTTCACAGTGCACAGGTTACAGTCCACAGATCACAGTTCACAGTTCACAGTTCACAGATCACTGATCACAGTTTACAGTTCTCAGTTTACAGTTCTCATTTCACAGTTGACAGTTCACAGTTCACACTTCACAGTTCACAGTTCACAGTCCACAGTTCACTGTTCACAATTCGCAGTTCACAGTTGGCAGTTCACAGTCCACAGTTCACTATTCACAGTTCACAGTTCTCAGTTCACAGATCACAGTTCACAGTCTTCATTTCATACTTCACAGTTCACAGATCACAGTTCACAGTCTTCATTTCACACTTAACAGTTCGCAGTTCACAGTTCACAGTTCACAGATCACATTTCACAGTTCACAGTTCACAGTCCACAGATCACAGTTCACAGTCTTCATTTCACACTTCACAGTACGCAGTTCACAGTACGCAGTTCACAGTTCACAGATCACAGTTCACAGTTCACAGTTCACAGTTCACAGTTCACAGTTCACAGTTCACAGTTCACAGTTTACAGTTCTCAGTTTACAGTTCTCTGTTCACAGTTGACAGTTGACAGTTCACAGTTCACAGTCTTCGTTTCACACTTCAGCCTTCACAGTGCATAGGTTACAGTCCACAGATCACAGTTCACAGTTCTCAGTTCACAGATCACAGTTCACAGTCATCATTTCACACTTCACAGTTCGCAGTTCACAGTTCACAGATCACAGTTCACAGATTACAGTTGACAGTTCACAGTACACACTTCACAGTTCACAGTCCACAGTTCACTGTTCACAATTCACAGTTCACAGTTCACAGTCCACAGTTCACTATTCACAGCTCACAGTACACAGTTCACTGTTCTCAATTCACAGTTCACAGATTACAGTTCACAGTTGACAGTTGACAGTTCACAGTACACACTTCACAGTTCACAGTTCACAGTCCACAGTTCACAGTTCACAGTTCACAGTTTACAGTTCTCAGTTCACAGTTCACAGTTCACAGTTCACAGTTCACAGATTACAGTTCACAGTTGACAGTTGACAGTTCACAGTACACACTTCACAGTTCACAGTCCACAGTTCACTGTTCACAATTCACAGTTCACAGTTCACAGTCTTCATTTCACACTTGACAGTTCGCAGTTCACAGTTCACAGATCACAGTTCACAGATTACAGTTCACAGTTGACAGTTGACAGTTCACAGTACACACTTCACAGTTCACAGTCCACGGTTCACTGTTCACAATTCACAGTTCACAGTTCACAGATTACAGTTCACAGTTGACAGTTGACAGATCACAGTACACACTTCACAGTTCACAGTCCACAGTTCACTATTCACAGCTCACAGTTCTCAGTTCACAGATCACAGTTCACAGTCTCCATTTCACACTTCACAGTTCGCAGTTCACAGTTCACAGATCACAGTTCACAGTTCACAGTTCACACTTCACAGTTCACAGATCACAGTTCTCAGTTGACAGATCTCAGTTCACAGTCTTCATTTCACACTTCACAGTTCGCAGTTCACAGTTCACAGATTACAGTTCACAGTTGACAGTTGACAGTTCACAGTACACACTTCACAGTTCACAGTCCACAGTTCACTGTTCACAATTCACAGTTCACAGTTCACAGTCCACAGTTCACTATTCACAGCTCACAGTACACAGTCTTCATTTCACACTTCAGTCTTCACAGTGCACAGGTTACAGTCCACAGATCACAGTTCACAGTTCTCAGTTCACAGATCACAGTTCACAGTCTTCATTTCACACTTGACAGTTCGCAGTTCACAGTTCACAGATCACAGTTCACAGATTACAGTTCACAGTTGACAGTTGACAGTTCACAGTACACACTTCACAGTTCACAGTCCACAGTTCACTGTTCACAATTCACAGTTCACAGTTCACAGTCCACAGTTCACTATTCACAGCTCACAGTTCTCAGTTCACAGATCACAGTTCACAGTCTCCATTTCACACTTCACAGTTCGCAGTTCACAGTTCACAGATCACAGTTCACAGTTCACAGTTCACACTTCCCAGTTCACAGATCACAGTTCTCAGTTCACAGATCTCAGTTCACAGTCTTCATTTCACAGTTCACAGTTCACAGTTCACAGTTCACTGATTACAGTTCACAGTTGACAGTTGACAGTTCACAGTACACACTTCACAGTTCACAGTCCACAGTTCACTGTTCACAATTCACAGTTCACAGTTCACAGTTCACAGTCTTCATTTCACACTTGACAGTTCGCAGTTCACAGTTCACAGATCACAGTTCACAGATTACAGTTCACAGTTGACAGTTGACAGTTCACAGTACACACTTCACAGTTCACAGTCCACAGTTCACTGCTCACAATTCACAGTTCACAATTCACAGTTCACAGTTCACAGATTACAGTTCACAGTTGACAGTTGACAGTTCACAGTACACACTTCACAGTTCACAGTCCACAGTCCACAGTTCACTGTTCACAATTCGCAGTTCACAGTTGACAGTTCACAGTCCACAGTTCACTATTCACAGTTCACAGTTCTCAGTTCACAGTTCACAGTTCACAGATCACAGTTCACAGTTCACAGTTCTCAGTTCACAGATCACAGTTTACAGTCTTCATTTCACAGTTCACAGTTCACAGTGCACAGTTCACAGTTCCCCGTTCACAGTATTCATTTCACATTTCACAGTATTCATTTCACATTTCACAGTTCGCAGTTCACAGTTGACAGTTCACAGTCCACAGTTCACAGTTCATAGTTCACAGTTTACAGTTCTCAGTTCACAGTTCACAGATCACAGTTCACAGTCTTCATTTCACACTTAACAGTTCGCAGTTCACAGTTCACAGTTCACAGTTCACAGATCACAGTTCACAGTTCACAGTTCACAGTCCACAGTTCACTGTTCACAATTCGCAGTTCACAGTTGGCAGTTCACAGTCCACATTTCACTATTCACAGTTCACAGTTCTCAGTTCACAGATCACAGTTCACAGTCTTCATTTCATACTTCACAGTTCACAGATCACAGTTCACAGTCTTCATTTCACACTTAACAGTTCGCAGTTCACAGTTCACAGTTCACAGATCACATTTCACAGTTCACAGTTCACAGTCTACAGATCACAGTTCACAGTCTTCATTTCACACTTCACAGTTCGCAGTTCACAGTCCGCAGTTCACAGTTCACAGATCACAGTTCACAGTTCACAGTTCACAGTTCACAGTTCACAGTTCACAGTTCACAGTTCACAGTTCACAGTTCACAGTTCACAGTTTACAGTTCTCAGTTTACAGTTCTCAGTTCACAGTTGACAGTTGACAGTTCACAGTTCACAGTCTTCGTTTCACACTTCAGCCTTCACAGTGCATAGGTTACAGTCCACAGATCACAGTTCACAGTTCTCAGTTCACAGATCACAGTTCACAGTCATCATTTCACACTTCACAGTTCGCAGTTCACAGTTCACAGATCACAGTTCACAGATTACAGTTGACAGTTCACAGTACACACTTCACAGTTCACAGTCCACAGTTCACTGTTCACAATTCACAGTTCACAGTTCACAGTCCACAGTTCACTATTCACAGCTCACAGTACACAGTCTTCATTTCACACTTCAGTCTTCACAGTGCACAGGTTACAGTCCACAGATCACAGTTCACAGTTCTCAGTTCACAGATCACAGTTCACAGTCTTCATTTCACACTTCACAGTTCGCAGTTCACAGTTCACAGATCACAGTTCACAGATTACAGTTCACAGTTGACAGTTGACAGTTCACAGTACACACTTCACAGTTCACAGTCCACAGTTCACTGTTCACAATTCACAGTTCACAGTTCACAGTCCACAGTTCACTATTCACAGCTCACAGTTCTCAGTTCACAGATCACAGTTCACAGTCTCCATTTCACACTTCACAGTTCGCAGTTCACAGTCCGCAGTTCACAGTTCACAAATCACAGTTCACAGTTCACAGTTCACAGTTCACAGTTCACAGTTCACAGTTCACAGTTCACAGTTCACAGTTCACAGTTTACAGTTCTCAGTTTACAGTTCTCAGTTCACAGTTGACAGTTGACAGTTCACAGTTCACAGTCTTCGTTTCACACTTCAGCCTTCACAGTGCATAGGTTACAGTCCACAGATCACAGTTCACAGTTCTCAGTTCACAGATCACAGTTCACAGTCATCATTTCACACTTCACAGTTCGCAGTTCACAGTTCACAGATCACAGTTCACAGATTACAGTTGACAGTTCACAGTACACACTTCACAGTTCACAGTCCACAGTTCACTGTTCACAATTCACAGTTCACAGTTCACAGTCCACAGTTCACTATTCACAGCTCACAGTACACAGTCTTCATTTCACACTTCAGTCTTCACAGTGCACAGGTTACAGTCCACAGATCACAGTTCACAGTTCTCAGTTCACAGATCACAGTTCACAGTCTTCATTTCACACTTGACAGTTCGCAGTTCACAGTTCACAGATCACAGTTCACAGATTACAGTTCACAGTTGACAGTTGACAGTTCACAGTACACACTTCACAGTTCACAGTCCACAGTTCACTGTTCACAATTCACAGTTCACAGTTCACAGTTCACAGATTACAGTTCACAGTTGACAGTTGACAGTTCACAGTACACACTTCACAGTTCACAGTTCACAGTACACAGTTCACAGTTCACAGTTCACAGTTTACAGTTCTCAGATCACAGTTGACAGTTCATAGTTCACAGTCTTCATTTCACACTGCAGTCTTCACAGTGCACAGGTTACAGTCCACAGATCACAGTTCACAGTTCTCAGTTCACAGATCACAGTTCACAGTCTTCATTTCACACTTCACAGTTCGCAGTTCACAGTTCACAGATCACAGTTCACAGATTACAGTTCACAGTTGACAGTTGACAGTTCACAGTACACACTTCACAGTTCACAGTCCACAGTTCACTGTTCACAATTCACAGTTCACAGTTCACAGTCCACAGTTCACTATTCACAGCTCACAGTACACAGTCTTCATTTCACACTTCAGTCTTCACAGTGCACAGGTTACAGTCCACAGATCACAGTTCACAGTTCTCAGTTCACAGATCACAGTTCACAGTCTTCATTTCACACTTGACAGTTCGCAGTTCACAGTTCACAGATCACAGTTCACAGATTACAGTTCACAGTTGACAGTTGACAGTTCACAGTACACACTTCACAGTTCACAGTCCACAGTTCACTGTTCACAATTCACAGTTCACAGTTCACAGTTCACAGTTCACAGTTTACAGTTCTCAGATCACAGTTGACAGTTCATAGTTCACAGTCTTCATTTCACACTGCAGTCTTCACAGTGCACAGGTTACAGTCCACAGATCACAGTTCACAGTTCTCAGTTCACAGATCACAGTTCACAGTCTTCATTTCACACTTCACAGTTCGCAGTTCACAGTTCACAGATCACAGTTCACAGATTACAGTTCACAGTTGACAGTTGACAGTTGACAGTTCACAGTACACACTTCACAGTTCACAGTCCACAGTTCACTGTTCACAATTCACAGTTCACAGTTCACAGTCCACAGTTCACTATTCACAGCTCACAGTTCTCAGTTCACAGATCACAGTTCACAGTCTCCATTTCACACTTCACAGTTCGCAGTTCACAGTCCGCAGTTCACAGTTCACAGTTCACAGTTCACAGATCACAGTTCACAGTTCACAGTTCACAGTTCACAGTTCACAGTTCACAGTTCACAGTTCACAGTTCACAGTTCACAGTTCACAGTTCACAGTTCACAGTTCACAGTTCACAGTTCACAGTTCACAGTTTACAGTTCTCAGTTTACAGTTCTCAGTTCACAGTTGACAGTTGACAGTTCACAGTTCACAGTCTTCGTTTCACACTTCAGCCTTCACAGTGCATAGGTTACAGTCCACAGATCACAGTTCACAGTTCTCAGTTCACAGATCACAGTTCACAGTCATCATTTCACACTTCACAGTTCGCAGTTCACAGTTCACAGATCACAGTTCACAGATTACAGTTGACAGTTCACAGTACACACTTCACAGTTCACAGTCCACAGTTCACTGTTCACAATTCACAGTTCACAGATCACAGTCCACAGTTCACTATTCACAGCTCACAGTACACAGTCTTCATTTCACACTTCAGTCTTCACAGTGCACAGGTTACAGTCCACAGATCACAGTTCACAGTTCTCAGTTCACAGATCACAGTTCACAGTCTTCATTTCACACTTGACAGTTCGCAGTTCACAGTTCACAGATCACAGTTCACAGATTACAGTTCACAGTTGACAGTTGACAGTTCACAGTACACACTTCACAGTTCACAGTCCACAGTTCACTGTTCACAATTCACAGTTCACAGTTCACAGTTCACAGACTACAGTTCACAGTTGACAGTTGACAGTTCACAGTACACACTTCACAGTTCACTGTTCACAATTCACAGTTCACAGTTCACAGTTCACAGTCTTCATTTCACACTTGACAGTTCGCAGTTCACAGTTCACAGATCACAGTTCACAGATTACAGTTCACAGTTGACAGTTGACAGTTCACAGTACACACTTCACAGTTCACAGTCCACAGTTCACTGTTCACAATTCACAGTTCACAATTCACAGTTCACAGTTCACAGATTACAGTTCACAGTTGACAGTTGACAGTTCACAGTACACACTTCACAGTTCACAGTCCACAGTCCACAGTTCACTGTTCACAATTCGCAGTTCACAGTTGACAGTTCACAGTCCACAGTTCACTATTCACAGTTCACAGTTCACAGTTCACAGATCACAGTTCACAGTTCACAGTTCTCAGTTCACAGATCACAGTTTACAGTCTTCATTTCACAGTTCACAGTTCACAGTGCACAGTTCACAGTTCCCCGTTCACAGTATTCATTTCACATTTCACAGTATTCATTTCACATTTCACAGTTCGCAGTTCACAGTTGACAGTTCACAGTCCACAGTTCACAGTTCACAGTTCACAGTTTACAGTTCTCAGTTCACAGTTCACAGTTCACAGTTCACAGTCCACAGTTCACAGTTCACAGTTCTCAGTTCACACATCACAGTTCACAGTCTTCATTTCACACTTCACAGTTCACAGATCACAGTTCACAGTTCACAGTTCACACTTCACAGTTCACAGATCACAGTTCTCAGTTCACAGATCACAGTTCACAGTCTTCATTTCACAGTTCACAGTTCGCAGTTCACAGTCCGCAGTTCACAGTTCACAGATCACAGATCACAGTTCACAGTTCACAGTTCACATTTCACAGTTCACAGTTCACAGTTCACAGTTTACAGTTCTCAGTTCACAGTTGACAGTTCACAGTTCACAGTCTTCATTTCACACTTCAGTCTTCACCGTGCACAGGTTACAGTCCACAGATCACAGTTCACAGTGCTCAGTTCACAGATCACAGTTCACAGTCTTCATTTCACACTTCACAGTTCGCAGTTCACAGTTCACAGATCACAGTTCACAGATTACAGTTCTCAGTTGACAGTTGACAGTTCACAGTACACACTTCACAGTTCACAGTCCACAGTTCACTGTTCACAATTCACAGATCACAGTTCACAGTTCACAGTTCACAGTTCACAGTTCACAGTTCACAGGTCACAGTCTCCATTTCACACTTCACAGTTCGCAGTTGACAGTTTACAGTTCGCAGTTCACAGATCACAGTTCACAGATTACAGTTCACAGTTGACAGTTGACAGTTCACAGTACACACTTCACAGTTCACAGTACACAGTTCACTGTTCACAATTCACAGTTCACAGTTCACAGTTAACAGTTCTCAGTTCACAGTTGACAGTTCACAGTTCACAGTCTTCATTTCACACTGCAGTCTTCACAGTGCACAGGTTACAGTCCACAGATCACAGTTCACAGTTCTCAGTTCACAGATCACAGTTCACAGTCTTCATTTCACACTTCACAGTTCGCAGTTCACAGTTCACAGATCACAGTTCACAGATTACAGTTCACAGTTGACAGTTGGCAGTTCCCAGTACACACTTCACAGTTCACAGTACACAGTTCACTGTTCACAATTCACAGTTCACAGTTCACTATTCACAGCTCACAGTTCTCAGTTCACAGATCACAGTTCACAGTCTCCATTTCACACTTCACAGTTCGCAGTTCACAGTCCGCAGTTCACAGTTCACAGTTCACAGTTCACAGATCACAGTTCACAGTTCACAGTTCACAGTTCACAGTTCACAGTTCACAGTTCACAGTTCACAGTTCACAGTTCACAGTTCACAGTTCACAGTTGACAGTTTACAGTTCTCAGTTTACAGTTCTCAGTTCACAGTTGACAGTTGACAGTTGACAGTTCACAGTTCACAGTCTTCGTTTCACACTTCAGCCTTCACAGTGCATAGGTTACAGTCCACAGATCACAGTTCACAGTTCTCAGTTCACAGATCACAGTTCACAGTCATCATTTCACACTTCACAGTTCGCAGTTCACAGTTCACAGATCACAGTTCACAGATTACAGTTGACAGTTCACAGTACACACTTCACAGTTCACAGTCCACAGTTCACTGTTCACAATTCACAGTTCACAGTTCACAGTCCACAGTTCACTATTCACAGCTCACAGTACACAGTCTTCATTTCACACTTCAGTCTTCACAGTGCACAGGTTACAGTCCACAGATCACAGTTCACAGTTCTCAGTTCACAGATCACAGTTCACAGTCTTCATTTCACACTTGACAGTTCGCAGTTCACAGTTCACAGATCACAGTTCACAGATTACAGTTCACAGTTGACAGTTGACAGTTCACAGTACACACTTCACAGTTCACAGTCCACAGTTCACTGTTCACAATTCACAGTTCACAGTTCACAGTTCACAGACTACAGTTCACAGTTGACAGTTGACAGTTCACAGTACACACTTCACAGTTCACTGTTCACAATTCACAGTTCACAGTTCACAGTTCACAGTCTTCATTTCACACTTGACAGTTCGCAGTTCACAGTTCACAGATCACAGTTCACAGATTACAGTTCACAGTTGACAGTTGACAGTTCACAGTACACACTTCACAGTTCACAGTCCACAGTTCACTGTTCACAATTCACAGTTCACAATTCACAGTTCACAGTTCACAGATTACAGTTCACAGTTGACAGTTGACAGTTCACAGTACACACTTCACAGTTCACAGTCCACAGTCCACAGTTCACTGTTCACAATTCGCAGTTCACAGTTGACAGTTCACAGTCCACAGTTCACTATTCACAGTTCACAGTTCTCAGTTCACAGTTCACAGTTCACAGATCACAGTTCACAGTTCACAGTTCTCAGTTCACAGATCACAGTTTACAGTCTTCATTTCACAGTTCACAGTTCACAGTGCACAGTTCACAGTTCCCCGTTCACAGTATTCATTTCACATTTCACAGTATTCATTTCACATTTCACAGTTCGCAGTTCACAGTTGACAGTTCACAGTCCACAGTTCACAGTTCACAGTTCACAGTTTACAGTTCTCAGTTCACAGTTCACAGATCACAGTTCACAGTCTTCATTTCACACTTAACAGTTCGCAGTTCACAGTTCACAGTTCACAGATCACAGTTCACAGTTCACAGTTCACAGTCCACAGATCACAGTTCACAGTCTTCATTTCACACTTCACAGTTCACAGTTCACAGATCACTGATCACAGTTTACAGTTCTCAGTTTACAGTTCTCATTTCACAGTTGACAGTTCACAGTTCACACTTCACAGTTCACAGTTCACAGTCCACAGTTCACTGTTCACAATTCGCAGTTCACAGTTGGCAGTTCACAGTCCACAGTTCACTATTCACAGTTCACAGTTCTCAGTTCACAGATCACAGTTCACAGTCTTCATTTCATACTTCACAGTTCACAGATCACAGTTCACAGTCTTCATTTCACACTTAACAGTTCGCAGTTCACAGTTCACAGTTCACAGATCACATTTCACAGTTCACAGTTCACAGTCTACAGATCACAGTTCACAGTCTTCATTTCACACTTCACAGTTCGCAGTTCACAGTCCGCAGTTCACAGTTCACAGATCACAGTTCACAGTTCACAGTTCACAGTTCACAGTTCACAGTTCACAGTTCACAGTTCACAGTTCACAGTTCACAGTTCACAGTTTACAGTTCTCAGTTTACAGTTCTCAGTTCACAGTTGACAGTTGACAGTTCACAGTTGACAGTTCACAGTTCACAGTCTTCGTTTCACACTTCAGCCTTCACAGTGCATAGGTTACAGTCCACAGATCACAGTTCACAGTTCTCAGTTCACAGATCACAGTTCACAGTCATCATTTCACACTTCACAGTTCGCAGTTCACAGTTCACAGATCACAGTTCACAGATTACAGTTGACAGTTCACAGTACACACTTCACAGTTCACAGTCCACAGTTCACTGTTCACAATTCACAGTTCACAGTTCACAGTCCACAGTTCACTATTCACAGCTCACAGTACACAGTCTTCATTTCACACTTCAGTCTTCACAGTGCACAGGTTACAGTCCACAGATCACAGTTCACAGTTCACAGTTCACAGTTTACAGTTCTCAGTTTACAGTTCTCAGTTCACAGTTGACAGTTGACAGTTCACAGTTCACAGTCTTCGTTTCACACTTCAGCCTTCACAGTGCATAGGTTACAGTCCACAGATCACAGTTCACAGTTCTCAGTTCACAGATCACAGTTCACAGTCATCATTTCACACTTCACAGTTCGCAGTTCACAGTTCACAGATCACAGTTCACAGATTACAGTTGACAGTTCACAGTACACACTTCACAGTTCACAGTCCACAGTTCACTGTTCACAATTCACAGTTCACAATTCACAGTTCACAGTTCACAGATTACAGTTCACAGTTGACAGTTGACAGTTCACAGTACACACTTCACAGTTCACAGTCCACAGTCCACAGTTCACTGTTCACAATTCGCAGTTCACAGTTGACAGTTCACAGTCCACAGTTCACTATTCACAGTTCACAGTTCTCAGTTCACAGTTCACAGTTCACAGATCACAGTTCACAGTTCACAGTTCTCAGTTCACAGATCACAGTTTACAGTCTTCATTTCACAGTTCACAGTTCACAGTGCACAGTTCACAGTTCCCCGTTCACAGTATTCATTTCACATTTCACAGTATTCATTTCACATTTCACAGTTCGCAGTTCACAGTTGACAGTTCACAGTCCACAGTTCACAGTTCACAGTTCACAGTTTACAGTTCTCAGTTCACAGTTCACAGATCACAGTTCACAGTCTTCATTTCACACTTAACAGTTCGCAGTTCACAGTTCACAGTTCACAGATCACAGTTCACAGTTCACAGTTCACAGTCCACAGATCACAGTTCACAGTCTTCATTTCACACTTCACAGTTCACAGTTCACAGATCACTGATCACAGTTTACAGTTCTCAGTTTACAGTTCTCATTTCACAGTTGACAGTTCACAGTTCACACTTCACAGTTCACAGTTCACAGTCCACAGTTCACAGTTGGCAGTTCACAGTCCACAGTTCACTATTCACAGTTCACAGTTCTCAGTTCACAGATCACAGTTCACAGTCTTCATTTCATACTTCACAGTTCACAGATCACAGTTCACAGTCTTCATTTCACACTTAACAGTTCGCAGTTCACAGTTCACAGTTCACAGATCACATTTCACAGTTCACAGTTCACAGTCTACAGATCACAGTTCACAGTCTTCATTTCACACTTCACAGTTCGCAGTTCACAGTCCGCAGTTCACAGTTCACAGATCACAGTTCACAGTTCACAGTTCACAGTTCACAGTTCACAGTTCACAGTTCACAGTTCACAGTTCACAGTTCACAGTTCACAGTTTACAGTTCTCAGTTTACAGTTCTCAGTTCACAGTTGACAGTTGACAGTTCACAGTTCACAGTCTTCGTTTCACACTTCAGCCTTCACAGTGCATAGGTTACAGTCCACAGATCACAGTTCACAGTTCTCAGTTCACAGATCACAGTTCACAGTCATCATTTCACACTTCACAGTTCGCAGTTCACAGTTCACAGATCACAGTTCACAGATTACAGTTGACAGTTCACAGTACACACTTCACAGTTCACAGTCCACAGTTCACTGTTCACAATTCACAGTTCACAGTTCACAGTCCACAGTTCACTATTCACAGCTCACAGTACACAGTCTTCATTTCACACTTCAGTCTTCACAGTGCACAGGTTACAGTCCACAGATCACAGTTCACAGTTCTCAGTTCACAGATCACAGTTCACAGTCTTCATTTCACACTTGACAGTTCGCAGTTCACAGTTCACAGATCACAGTTCACAGATTACAGTTCACAGTTGACAGTTCACAGTTCACAGTACACACTTCACAGTTGACAGTTGACAGTTCACAGTACACACTTCACAGTTCACAGTCCACAGTCCACAGTTCACTGTTCACAATTCGCAGTTCACAGTTGACAGTTCACAGTCCACAGTTCACTATTCACAGTTCACAGTTCTCAGTTCACAGTTCACAGTTCACAGATCACAGTTCACAGTTCACAGTTCTCAGTTCACAGATCACAGTTTACAGTCTTCATTTCACAGTTCACAGTTCACAGTGCACAGTTCACAGTTCCCCGTTCACAGTATTCATTTCACATTTCACAGTATTCATTTCACATTTCACAGTTCGCAGTTCACAGTTGACAGTTCACAGTCCACAGTTCACAGTTCACAGTTCACAGTTTACAGTTCTCAGTTCACAGTTCACAGATCACAGTTCACAGTCTTCATTTCACACTTAACAGTTCGCAGTTCACAGTTCACAGTTCACAGATCACAGTTCACAGTTCACAGTTCACAGTCCACAGATCACAGTTCACAGTCTTCATTTCACACTTCACAGTTCGCAGTTCACAGTTCACAGATCACAGTTCACAGTTCACAGTTCACAGTTCACAGTTCACAGATCACTGATCACAGTTTACAGTTCTCAGTTTACAGTTCTCATTTCACAGTTGACAGTTCACAGTTCACACTTCACAGTTCACAGTCCACAGTTCACTGTTCACAATTCGCAGTTCACAGTTGGCAGTTCACAGTCCACAGTTCACTATTCACAGTTCACAGTTCTCAGTTCACAGATCACAGTTCACAGTCTTCATTTCATACTTCACAGTTCACAGATCACAGTTCACAGATCACAGTTCACAGTCTTCATTTCACACTTAACAGTTCACAGTTCACAGATCACATTTCACAGTTCACAGTTCACAGTCTACAGATCACAGTTCACAGTCTTCATTTCACACTTCACAGTTCGCAGTTCACAGTCCGCAGTTCACAGTTCACAGATCACAGTTCACAGTTCACAGTTCACAGTTCACAGTTCACAGTTCACAGTTCACAGTTCACAGTTCACAGTTCACAGTTCACAGTTTACAGTTCTCAGTTTACAGTTCTCAGTTCACAGTTGACAGTTGACAGTTCACAGTTCACAGTCTTCGTTTCACACTTCAGCCTTCACAGTGCATAGGTTACAGTCCACAGATCACAGTTCACAGTTCTCAGTTCACAGATCACAGTTCACAGTCATCATTTCACACTTCACAGTTCGCAGTTCACAGTTCACAGATCACAGTTCACAGATTACAGTTGACAGTTCACAGTACACACTTCACAGTTCACAGTCCACAGTTCACGGTTCACAATTCACAGTTCACAGTTCACAGTCCACAGTTCACTATTCACAGCTCACAGTACACAGTCTTCATTTCACACTTCAGTCTTCACAGTGCACAGGTTACAGTCCACAGATCACAGTTCACAGTTCTCAGTTCACAGATCACAGTTCACAGTCTTCATTTCACACTTGACAGTTCGCAGTTCACAGTTCACAGATCACAGTTCACAGATTACAGTTCACAGTTGACAGTTGACAGTTCACACTTCACACTTCACAGTTCACAGTCCACAGTTCACTGTTCACAATTCACAGTTCACAGTTCACAGTTCACAGATTACAGTTCACAGTTGACAGTTGACAGTTCACAGTACACACTTCACAGTTCACAGTTCACAGTCCACAGTTCACAGTTCACAGTTCACAGTTTACAGTTCTCAGATCACAGTTGACAGTTCATAGTTCACAGTCTTCATTTCACACTGCAGTCTTCACAGTGCACAGGTTACAGTCCACAGATCACAGTTCACAGTTCTCAGTTCACAGATCACAGTTCACAGTCTTCATTTCACACTTCACAGTCTTCATTTCACACTTCACAGTTCGCAGTTCACAGTTCACAGATCACAGTTCACAGATTACAGTTCACAGTTGACAGTTGACAGTTCACAGTACACACTTCACAGTTCACAGTCCACAGTTCACTGTTCACAATTCACAGTTCACAGTTCACAGTCCACAGTTCACTATTCACAGCTCACAGTTCTCAGTTCACAGATCACAGTTCACAGTCTCCATTTCACACTTCACAGTTCGCAGTTCACAGTCCGCAGTTCACAGTTCACAGATCACAGTTCACAGATTACAGTTCACAGTTGACAGTTGACAGTTCACAGTACACACTTCACAGTTCACAGTCCACAGTTCACTGTTCACAATTCACAGTTCACAGTTCACAGTCCACAGTTCACTATTCACAGCTCACAGTTCTCAGTTCACAGATCACAGTTCACAGTCTCCATTTCACACTTCACAGTTCGCAGTTCACAGTTCATAGATCACAGTTCACAGTTCACAGTTCACACTTCACAGTTCACAGATCACAGTTCTCAGTTCACAGTTCACAGATCACAGTTCACAGTTCACAGTTCACAGTTCACAGTTCACAGTTCACAGTTCACAGTTTACAGTTCTCAGTTTACAGTTCTCAGTTCACAGTTGACAGTTGACAGTTCACAGTTCACAGTCTTCGTTTCACACTTCAGCCTTCACAGTGCATAGGTTACAGTCCACAGATCACAGTTCACAGTTCTCAGTTCACAGATCACAGTTCACAGTCATCATTTCACACTTCACAGTTCGCAGTTCACAGTTCACAGATCACAGTTCACAGATTACAGTTGACAGTTCACAGTACACACTTCACAGTTCACAGTCCACAGTTCACTGTTCACAATTCACAGTTCACAGTTCACAGTCCACAGTTCACTATTCACAGCTCACAGTACACAGTCTTCATTTCACACTTCAGTCTTCACAGTGCACAGGTTACAGTCCACAGATCACAGTTCACAGTTCTCAGTTCACAGATCACAGTTCACAGTCTTCATTTCACACTTGACAGTTCGCAGTTCACAGTTCACAGATCACAGTTCACAGATTACAGTTCACAGTTGACAGTTGACAGTTCACAGTACACACTTCACAGTTCACAGTCCACAGTTCACTGTTCACAATTCACAGTTCACAGTTCACAGTTCACAGATTACAGTTCACAGTTGACAGTTGACAGTTCACAGTACACACTTCACAGTTCACAGTTCACAGTCCACAGTTCACAGTTCTCAGTTCACAGTTGACAGTTCACAGTTCACAGTCTTCATTTCACACTGCAGTCTTCACAGTGCACAGGTTACAGTCCACAGATCACAGTTCACAGTTCTCAGTTCACAGATCACAGTTCACAGTCTTCATTTCACACTTCACAGTTCGCAGTTCACAGTTCACAGATCACAGTTCACAGATTACAGTTCACAGTTGACAGTTGACAGTTCACAGTACACACTTCACAGTTCACAGTCCACAGTTCACTGTTCACAATTCACAGTTCACAGTTCACAGTCCACAGTTCACTATTCACAGCTCACAGTTCTCAGTTCACAGATCACAGTTCACAGTCTCCATTTCACACTTCACAGTTCGCAGTTCACAGTTCACAGATCACAGTTCACAGTTCACAGTTCACACTTCACAGTTCACAGATCACAGTTCTCAGTTCACAGATCTCAGTTTACAGTTCTCAGTTTACAGTTCTCATTTCACAGTTGACAGTTCACAGTTCACACTTCACAGTTCACAGTTCACAGTCCACAGTTCACTGTTCACAATTCGCAGTTCACAGTTGGCAGTTCACAGTCCACAGTTCACTATTCACAGTTCACAGTTCTCAGTTCACAGATCACAGTTCACAGTCTTCATTTCATACTTCACAGTTCACAGATCACAGTTCACAGTCTTCATTTCACACTTAACAGTTCGCAGTTCACAGTTCACAGTTCACAGATCACATTTCACAGTTCACAGTTCACAGTTCACAGTCTACAGATCACAGTTCACAGTCTTCATTTCACACTTCACAGTTCGCAGTTCACAGTCCGCAGTTCACAGTTCACAGATCACAGTTCACAGTTCACAGTTCACAGTTCACAGTTCACAGTTCACAGTCTTCATTTCACACTTAACAGTTCACAGTTCACAGATCACATTTCACAGTTCACAGTTCACAGTCTACAGATCACAGTTCACAGTCTTCATTTCACACTTCACAGTTCGCAGTTCACAGTTCACAGATCACAGTTCACAGATTACAGTTCACAGTTGACAGTTGACAGTTCACAGTACACACTTCACAGTTCACAGTCCACAGTTCACTGCTCACAATTCACAGTTCACAATTCACAGTTCACAGTTCACAGATTACAGTTCACAGTTGACAGTTGACAGTTCACAGTACACACTTCACAGTTCACAGTCCACAGTCCACAGTTCACTGTTCACAATTCGCAGTTCACAGTTCACAGTCCACAGTTCACTATTCACAGTTCACAGTTCTCAGTTCACAGTTCACAGTTCACAGATCACAGTTCACAGTTCACAGTTCTCAGTTCACAGATCACAGTTTACAGTCTTCATTTCACAGTTCACAGTTCACAGTGCACAGTTCACAGTTCCCCGTTCACAGTATTCATTTCACATTTCACAGTATTCATTTCACATTTCACAGTTCGCAGTTCACAGTTGACAGTTCACAGTCCACAGTTCACAGTTCACAGTTCACAGTTTACAGTTCTCAGTTCACAGTTCACAGATCACAGTTCACAGTCTTCATTTCACACTTAACAGTTCGCAGTTCACAGTTCACAGTTCACAGTTCACAGATCACAGTTCACAGTTCACAGTTCACAGTCCACAGATCACAGTTCACAGTCTTCATTTCACACTTCACAGTTCACAGTTCACAGTTCACAGTTCACACTTCACAGTTCACAGTTCACAGTCCACAGTTCACTGTTCACAATTCGCAGTTCACAGTTGGCAGTTCACAGTCCACAGTTCACTATTCACAGTTCACAGTTCTCAGTTCACAGATCACAGTTCACAGTCTTCATTTCATACTTCACAGTTCACAGATCACAGTTCACAGTCTTCATTTCACACTTAACAGTTCGCAGTTCACAGTTCACAGTTCACAGATCACATTTCACAGTTCACAGTTCACAGTCTACAGATCACAGTTCACAGTCTTCATTTCACACTTCACAGTTCGCAGTTCACAGTCCGCAGTTCACAGTTCACAGATCACAGTTCACAGTTCACAGTTCACAGTTCACAGTTCACAGTTCACAGTTCACAGTTCACAGTTCACAGTTCACAGTTCACAGTTTACAGTTTACAGTTCTCAGTTTACAGTTCTCAGTTCACAGTTGACAGTTGACAGTTCACAGTTCACAGTCTTCGTTTCACACTTCAGCCTTCACAGTGCATAGGTTACAGTCCACAGATCACAGTTCACAGTTCTCAGTTCACAGATCACAGTTCACAGTCATCATTTCACACTTCACAGTTCGCAGTTCACAGTTCACAGATCACAGTTCACAGATTACAGTTGACAGTTCACAGTACACACTTCACAGTTCACAGTCCACAGTTCACTGTTCACAATTCACAGTTCACAGTTCACAGTCCACAGTTCACTATTCACAGCTCACAGTACACAGTCTTCATTTCACACTTCAGTCTTCACAGTGCACAGGTTACAGTCCACAGATCACAGTTCACAGTTCTCAGTTCACAGATCACAGTTCACAGTCTTCATTTCACACTTCACAGTTCGCAGTTCACAGTTCACAGATCACAGTTCACAGATTACAGTTCACAGTTGACAGTTGACAGTTCACAGTACACACTTCACAGTTCACAGTCCACAGTTCACTGTTCACAATTCACAGTTCACAGTTCACAGTCCACAGTTCACTATTCACAGCTCACAGTTCTCAGTTCACAGATCACAGTTCACAGTCTCCATTTCACACTTCACAGTTCGCAGTTCACAGTCCGCAGTTCACAGTTCACAAATCACAGTTCACAGTTCACAGTTCACAGTTCACAGTTCACAGTTCACAGTTCACAGTTCACAGTTCACAGTTTACAGTTCTCAGTTTACAGTTCTCAGTTCACAGTTGACAGTTGACAGTTCACAGTTCACAGTCTTCGTTTCACACTTCAGCCTTCACAGTGCATAGGTTACAGTCCACAGATCACAGTTCACAGTTCTCAGTTCACAGATCACAGTTCACAGTCATCATTTCACACTTCACAGTTCGCAGTTCACAGTTCACAGATCACAGTTCACAGATTACAGTTGACAGTTCACAGTACACACTTCACAGTTCACAGTCCACAGTTCACTGTTCACAATTCACAGTTCACAGTTCACAGTCCACAGTTCACTATTCACAGCTCACAGTACACAGTCTTCATTTCACACTTCAGTCTTCACAGTGCACAGGTTACAGTCCACAGATCACAGTTCACAGTTCTCAGTTCACAGATCACAGTTCACAGTCTTCATTTCACACTTGACAGTTCGCAGTTCACAGTTCACAGATCACAGTTCACAGATTACAGTTCACAGTTGACAGTTGACAGTTCACAGTACACACTTCACAGTTCACAGTCCACAGTTCACTGTTCACAATTCACAGTTCACAGTTCACAGTTCACAGATTACAGTTCACAGTTGACAGTTGACAGTTCACAGTACACACTTCACAGTTCACAGTTCACAGTACACAGTTCACAGTTCACAGTTCACAGTTTACAGTTCTCAGATCACAGTTGACAGTTCATAGTTCACAGTCTTCATTTCACACTGCAGTCTTCACAGTGCACAGGTTACAGTCCACAGATCACAGTTCACAGTTCTCAGTTCACAGATCACAGTTCACAGTCTTCATTTCACACTTCACAGTTCGCAGTTCACAGTTCACAGATCACAGTTCACAGATTACAGTTCACAGTTGACAGTTGACAGTTCACAGTACACACTTCACAGTTCACAGTCCACAGTTCACTGTTCACAATTCACAGTTCACAGTTCACACTTCACAGTTCACAGTTCACAGTCCACAGTTCACTGTTCACAATTCGCAGTTCACAGTTGGCAGTTCACAGTCCACAGTTCACTATTCACAGTTCACAGTTCTCAGTTCACAGATCACAGTTCACAGTCTTCATTTCATACTTCACAGTTCACAGATCACAGTTCACAGTCTTCATTTCACACTTAACAGTTCGCAGTTCACAGTTCACAGTTCACAGATCACATTTCACAGTTCACAGTTCACAGTTCACAGTCTACAGATCACAGTTCACAGTCTTCATTTCACACTTCACAGTTCGCAGTTCACAGTCCGCAGTTCACAGTTCACAGATCACAGTTCACAGTTCACAGTTCACAGTTCACAGTTCACAGTTCACAGTTCACAGTCTTCATTTCACACTTAACAGTTCACAGTTCACAGATCACATTTCACAGTTCACAGTTCACAGTCTACAGATCACAGTTCACAGTCTTCATTTCACACTTCACAGTTCGCAGTTCACAGTTCACAGATCACAGTTCACAGATTACAGTTCACAGTTGACAGTTGACAGTTCACAGTACACACTTCACAGTTCACAGTCCACAGTTCACTGCTCACAATTCACAGTTCACAATTCACAGTTCACAGTTCACAGATTACAGTTCACAGTTGACAGTTGACAGTTCACAGTACACACTTCACAGTTCACAGTCCACAGTCCACAGTTCACTGTTCACAATTCGCAGTTCACAGTTCACAGTCCACAGTTCACTATTCACAGTTCACAGTTCTCAGTTCACAGTTCACAGTTCACAGATCACAGTTCACAGTTCACAGTTCTCAGTTCACAGATCACAGTTTACAGTCTTCATTTCACAGTTCACAGTTCACAGTGCACAGTTCACAGTTCCCCGTTCACAGTATTCATTTCACATTTCACAGTATTCATTTCACATTTCACAGTTCGCAGTTCACAGTTGACAGTTCACAGTCCACAGTTCACAGTTCACAGTTCACAGTTTACAGTTCTCAGTTCACAGTTCACAGATCACAGTTCACAGTCTTCATTTCACACTTAACAGTTCGCAGTTCACAGTTCACAGTTCACAGTTCACAGATCACAGTTCACAGTTCACAGTTCACAGTCCACAGATCACAGTTCACAGTCTTCATTTCACACTTCACAGTTCACAGTTCACAGTTCACAGTTCACACTTCACAGTTCACAGTTCACAGTCCACAGTTCACTGTTCACAATTCGCAGTTCACAGTTGGCAGTTCACAGTCCACAGTTCACTATTCACAGTTCACAGTTCTCAGTTCACAGATCACAGTTCACAGTCTTCATTTCATACTTCACAGTTCACAGATCACAGTTCACAGTCTTCATTTCACACTTAACAGTTCGCAGTTCACAGTTCACAGTTCACAGATCACATTTCACAGTTCACAGTTCACAGTCTACAGATCACAGTTCACAGTCTTCATTTCACACTTCACAGTTCGCAGTTCACAGTCCGCAGTTCACAGTTCACAGATCACAGTTCACAGTTCACAGTTCACAGTTCACAGTTCACAGTTCACAGTTCACAGTTCACAGTTCACAGTTCACAGTTCACAGTTTACAGTTTACAGTTCTCAGTTTACAGTTCTCAGTTCACAGTTGACAGTTGACAGTTCACAGTTCACAGTCTTCGTTTCACACTTCAGCCTTCACAGTGCATAGGTTACAGTCCACAGATCACAGTTCACAGTTCTCAGTTCACAGATCACAGTTCACAGTCATCATTTCACACTTCACAGTTCGCAGTTCACAGTTCACAGATCACAGTTCACAGATTACAGTTGACAGTTCACAGTACACACTTCACAGTTCACAGTCCACAGTTCACTGTTCACAATTCACAGTTCACAGTTCACAGTCCACAGTTCACTATTCACAGCTCACAGTACACAGTCTTCATTTCACACTTCAGTCTTCACAGTGCACAGGTTACAGTCCACAGATCACAGTTCACAGTTCTCAGTTCACAGATCACAGTTCACAGTCTTCATTTCACACTTCACAGTTCGCAGTTCACAGTTCACAGATCACAGTTCACAGATTACAGTTCACAGTTGACAGTTGACAGTTCACAGTACACACTTCACAGTTCACAGTCCACAGTTCACTGTTCACAATTCACAGTTCACAGTTCACAGTCCACAGTTCACTATTCACAGCTCACAGTTCTCAGTTCACAGATCACAGTTCACAGTCTCCATTTCACACTTCACAGTTCGCAGTTCACAGTCCGCAGTTCACAGTTCACAAATCACAGTTCACAGTTCACAGTTCACAGTTCACAGTTCACAGTTCACAGTTCACAGTTCACAGTTCACAGTTTACAGTTCTCAGTTTACAGTTCTCAGTTCACAGTTGACAGTTGACAGTTCACAGTTCACAGTCTTCGTTTCACACTTCAGCCTTCACAGTGCATAGGTTACAGTCCACAGATCACAGTTCACAGTTCTCAGTTCACAGATCACAGTTCACAGTCATCATTTCACACTTCACAGTTCGCAGTTCACAGTTCACAGATCACAGTTCACAGATTACAGTTGACAGTTCACAGTACACACTTCACAGTTCACAGTCCACAGTTCACTGTTCACAATTCACAGTTCACAGTTCACAGTCCACAGTTCACTATTCACAGCTCACAGTACACAGTCTTCATTTCACACTTCAGTCTTCACAGTGCACAGGTTACAGTCCACAGATCACAGTTCACAGTTCTCAGTTCACAGATCACAGTTCACAGTCTTCATTTCACACTTGACAGTTCGCAGTTCACAGTTCACAGATCACAGTTCACAGATTACAGTTCACAGTTGACAGTTGACAGTTCACAGTACACACTTCACAGTTCACAGTCCACAGTTCACTGTTCACAATTCACAGTTCACAGTTCACAGTTCACAGATTACAGTTCACAGTTGACAGTTGACAGTTCACAGTACACACTTCACAGTTCACAGTTCACAGTACACAGTTCACAGTTCACAGTTCACAGTTTACAGTTCTCAGATCACAGTTGACAGTTCATAGTTCACAGTCTTCATTTCACACTGCAGTCTTCACAGTGCACAGGTTACAGTCCACAGATCACAGTTCACAGTTCTCAGTTCACAGATCACAGTTCACAGTCTTCATTTCACACTTCACAGTTCGCAGTTCACAGTTCACAGATCACAGTTCACAGATTACAGTTCACAGTTGACAGTTGACAGTTCACAGTACACACTTCACAGTTCACAGTCCACAGTTCACTGTTCACAATTCACAGTTCACAGTTCACAGTCCACAGTTCACTATTCACAGCTCACAGTACACAGTCTTCATTTCACACTTCAGTCTTCACAGTGCACAGGTTACAGTCCACAGATCACAGTTCACAGTTCTCAGTTCACAGATCACAGTTCACAGTCTTCATTTCACACTTGACAGTTCGCAGTTCACAGTTCACAGATCACAGTTCACAGATAACAGTTCACAGTTGACAGTTGACAGTTCACAGTACACACTTCACAGTTCACAGTCCACAGTTCACTGTTCACAATTCACAGTTCACAGTTCACAGTTCACAGTTCACAGTTTACAGTTCTCAGATCACAGTTGACAGTTCATAGTTCACAGTCTTCATTTCACACTGCAGTCTTCACAGTGCACAGGTTACAGTCCACAGATCACAGTTCACAGTTCTCAGTTCACAGATCACAGTTCACAGTCTTCATTTCACACTTCACAGTTCGCAGTTCACAGTTCACAGATCACAGTTCACAGATTACAGTTCACAGTTGACAGTTGACAGTTGACAGTTCACAGTACACACTTCACAGTTCACAGTCCACAGTTCACTGTTCACAATTCACAGTTCACAGTTCACAGTCCACAGTTCACTATTCACAGCTCACAGTTCTCAGTTCACAGATCACAGTTCACAGTCTCCATTTCACACTTCACAGTTCGCAGTTCACAGTCCGCAGTTCACAGTTCACAGTTCACAGTTCACAGATCACAGTTCACAGTTCACAGTTCACAGTTCACAGTTCACAGTTCACAGTTCACAGTTCACAGTTCACAGTTCACAGTTCACAGTTCACAGATCACAGTTCACAGTCTTCATTTCACACTTCACAGTTCGCAGTTCACAGTTCACAGATCACAGTTCACAGATTACAGTTCACAGTTGACAGTTGACAGTTGACAGTTCACAGTACACACTTCACAGTTCACAGTCCACAGTTCACTGTTCACAATTCACAGTTCACAGTTCACAGTCCACAGTTCACTATTCACAGCTCACAGTTCTCAGTTCACAGATCACAGTTCACAGTCTCCATTTCACACTTCACAGTTCGCAGTTCACAGTCCGCAGTTCACAGTTCACAGTTCACAGTTCACAGATCACAGTTCACAGTTCACAGTTCACAGTTCACAGTTCACAGTTCACAGTTCACAGTTCACAGTTCACAGTTCACAGTTCACAGTTCACAGTTCACAGTTCACAGTTCACAGTTTACAGTTCTCAGTTTACAGTTCTCAGTTCGCAGTTGACAGTTGACAGTTCACAGTTCACAGTCTTCGTTTCACACTTCAGCCTTCACAGTGCATAGGTTACAGTCCACAGATCACAGTTCACAGTTCTCAGTTCACAGATCACAGTTCACAGTCATCATTTCACACTTCACAGTTCGCAGTTCACAGTTCACAGATCACAGTTCACAGATTACAGTTGACAGTTCACAGTACACACTTCACAGTTCACAGTCCACAGTTCACTGTTCACAATTCACAGTTCACAGATCACAGTCCACAGTTCACTATTCACAGCTCACAGTACACAGTCTTCATTTCACACTTCAGTCTTCACAGTGCACAGGTTACAGTCCACAGATCACAGTTCACAGTTCTCAGTTCACAGATCACAGTTCACAGTCTTCATTTCACACTTGACAGTTCGCAGTTCACAGTTCACAGATCACAGTTCACAGATTACAGTTCACAGTTGACAGTTGACAGTTCACAGTACACACTTCACAGTTCACAGTCCACAGTTCACTGTTCACAATTCACAGTTCACAGTTCACAGTTCACAGACTACAGTTCACAGTTGACAGTTGACAGTTCACAGTACACACTTCACAGTTCACTGTTCACAATTCACAGTTCACAGTTCACAGTTCACAGTCTTCATTTCACACTTGACAGTTCGCAGTTCACAGTTCACAGATCACAGTTCACAGATTACAGTTCACAGTTGACAGTTGACAGTTCACAGTACACACTTCACAGTTCACAGTCCACAGTTCACTGTTCACAATTCACAGTTCACAATTCACAGTTCACAGTTCACAGATTACAGTTCACAGTTGACAGTTGACAGTTCACAGTACACACTTCACAGTTCACAGTCCACAGTCCACAGTTCACTGTTCACAATTCGCAGTTCACAGTTGACAGTTCACAGTCCACAGTTCACTATTCACAGTTCACAGTTCACAGTTCACAGATCACAGTTCACAGTTCACAGTTCTCAGTTCACAGATCACAGTTTACAGTCTTCATTTCACAGTTCACAGTTCACAGTGCACAGTTCACAGTTCCCCGTTCAGAGTATTCATTTCACATTTCACAGTATTCATTTCACATTTCACAGTTCGCAGTTCACAGTTGACAGTTCACAGTCCACAGTTCACAGTTCACAGTTCACAGTTTACAGTTCTCAGTTCACAGTTCACAGTTCACAGTTCACAGTCCACAGTTCACAGTTCACAGTTCTCAGTTCACACATCACAGTTCACAGTCTTCATTTCACACTTCACAGTTCACAGATCACAGTTCACAGTTCACAGTTCACACTTCACAGTTCACAGATCACAGTTCTCAGTTCACAGATCACAGTTCACAGTCTTCATTTCACAGTTCACAGTTCGCAGTTCACAGTCCGCAGTTCACAGTTCACAGATCACAGATCACAGTTCACAGTTCACAGTTCACATTTCACAGTTCACAGTTCACAGTTCACAGTTTACAGTTCTCAGTTCACAGTTGACAGTTCACAGTTCACAGTCTTCATTTCACACTTCAGTCTTCACCGTGCACAGGTTACAGTCCACAGATCACAGTTCACAGTGCTCAGTTCACAGATCACAGTTCACAGTCTTCATTTCACACTTCACAGTTCGCAGTTCACAGTTCACAGATCACAGTTCACAGATTACAGTTCTCAGTTGACAGTTGACAGTTCACAGTACACACTTCACAGTTCACAGTCCACAGTTCACTGTTCACAATTCACAGATCACAGTTCACAGTTCACAGTTCACAGTTCACAGTTCACAGTTCACAGGTCACAGTCTCCATTTCACACTTCACAGTTCGCAGTTGACAGTTTACAGTTCGCAGTTCACAGATCACAGTTCACAGATTACAGTTCACAGTTGACAGTTGACAGTTCACAGTACACACTTCACAGTTCACAGTACACAGTTCACTGTTCACAATTCACAGTTCACAGTTCACAGTTAACAGTTCTCAGTTCACAGTTGACAGTTCACAGTTCACAGTCTTCATTTCACACTGCAGTCTTCACAGTGCACAGGTTACAGTCCACAGATCACAGTTCACAGTTCTCAGTTCACAGATCACAGTTCACAGTCTTCATTTCACACTTCACAGTTCGCAGTTCACAGTTCACAGATCACAGTTCACAGATTACAGTTCACAGTTGACAGTTGGCAGTTCACAGTACACACTTCACAGTTCACAGTACACAGTTCACTGTTCACAATTCACAGTTCACAGTTCACTATTCACAGCTCACAGTTCTCAGTTCACAGATCACAGTTCACAGTCTCCATTTCACACTTCACAGTTCGCAGTTCACAGTCCGCAGTTCACAGTTCACAGTTCACAGTTCACAGATCACAGTTCACAGTTCACAGTTCACAGTTCACAGTTCACAGTTCACAGTTCACAGTTCACAGTTCACAGTTCACAGTTCACAGTTCACAGTTGACAGTTTACAGTTCTCAGTTTACAGTTCTCAGTTCACAGTTGACAGTTGACAGTTCACAGTTCACAGTCTTCGTTTCACACTTCAGCCTTCACAGTGCATAGGTTACAGTCCACAGATCACAGTTCACAGTTCTCAGTTCACAGATCACAGTTCACAGTCATCATTTCACACTTCACAGTTCGCAGTTCACAGTTCACAGATCACAGTTCACAGATTACAGTTGACAGTTCACAGTACACACTTCACAGTTCACAGTCCACAGTTCACTGTTCACAATTCACAGTTCACAGTTCACAGTCCACAGTTCACTATTCACAGCTCACAGTACACAGTCTTCATTTCACACTTCAGTCTTCACAGTGCACAGGTTACAGTCCACAGATCACAGTTCACAGTTCTCAGTTCACAGATCACAGTTCACAGTCTTCATTTCACACTTGACAGTTCGCAGTTCACAGTTCACAGATCACAGTTCACAGATTACAGTTCACAGTTGACAGTTGACAGTTCACAGTACACACTTCACAGTTCACAGTCCACAGTTCACTGTTCACAATTCACAGTTCACAGTTCACAGTTCACAGACTACAGTTCACAGTTGACAGTTGACAGTTCACAGTACACACTTCACAGTTCACTGTTCACAATTCACAGTTCACAGTTCACAGTTCACAGTCTTCATTTCACACTTGACAGTTCGCAGTTCACAGTTCACAGATCACAGTTCACAGATTACAGTTCACAGTTGACAGTTGACAGTTCACAGTACACACTTCACAGTTCACAGTCCACAGTTCACTGTTCACAATTCACAGTTCACAATTCACAGTTCACAGTTCACAGATTACAGTTCACAGTTGACAGTTGACAGTTCACAGTACACACTTCACAGTTCACAGTCCACAGTCCACAGTTCACTGTTCACAATTCGCAGTTCACAGTTGACAGTTCACAGTCCACAGTTCACTATTCACAGTTCACAGTTCTCAGTTCACAGTTCACAGTTCACAGATCACAGTTCACAGTTCACAGTTCTCAGTTCACAGATCACAGTTTACAGTCTTCATTTCACAGTTCACAGTTCACAGTGCACAGTTCACAGTTCCCCGTTCACAGTATTCATTTCACATTTCACAGTATTCATTTCACATTTCACAGTTCGCAGTTCACAGTTGACAGTTCACAGTCCACAGTTCACAGTTCACAGTTCACAGTTTACAGTTCTCAGTTCACAGTTCACAGATCACAGTTCACAGTCTTCATTTCACACTTAACAGTTCGCAGTTCACAGTTCACAGTTCACAGATCACAGTTCACAGTTCACAGTTCACAGTCCACAGATCACAGTTCACAGTCTTCATTTCACACTTCACAGTTCACAGTTCACAGATCACTGATCACAGTTTACAGTTCTCAGTTTACAGTTCTCATTTCACAGTTGACAGTTCACAGTTCACACTTCACAGTTCACAGTTCACAGTCCACAGTTCACTGTTCACAATTCGCAGTTCACAGTTGGCAGTTCACAGTCCACAGTTCACTATTCACAGTTCACAGTTCTCAGTTCACAGATCACAGTTCACAGTCTTCATTTCATACTTCACAGTTCACAGATCACAGTTCACAGTCTTCATTTCACACTTAACAGTTCGCAGTTCACAGTTCACAGTTCACAGATCACATTTCACAGTTCACAGTTCACAGTCTACAGATCACAGTTCACAGTCTTCATTTCACACTTCACAGTTCGCAGTTCACAGTCCGCAGTTCACAGTTCACAGATCACAGTTCACAGTTCACAGTTCACAGTTCACAGTTCACAGTTCACAGTTCACAGTTCACAGTTCACAGTTCACAGTTCACAGTTTACAGTTCTCAGTTTACAGTTCTCAGTTCACAGTTGACAGTTCACAGTTCACAGTTGACAGTTCACAGTTCACAGTCTTCGTTTCACACTTCAGCCTTCACAGTGCATAGGTTACAGTCCACAGATCACAGTTCACAGTTCTCAGTTCACAGATCACAGTTCACAGTCATCATTTCACACTTCACAGTTCGCAGTTCACAGTTCACAGATCACAGTTCACAGATTACAGTTGACAGTTCACAGTACACACTTCACAGTTCACAGTCCACAGTTCACTGTTCACAATTCACAGTTCACAGTTCACAGTCCACAGTTCACTATTCACAGCTCACAGTACACAGTCTTCATTTCACACTTCAGTCTTCACAGTGCACAGGTTACAGTCCACAGATCACAGTTCACAGTTCACAGTTCACAGTTTACAGTTCTCAGTTTACAGTTCTCAGTTCACAGTTGACAGTTGACAGTTCACAGTTCACAGTCTTCGTTTCACACTTCAGCCTTCACAGTGCATAGGTTACAGTCCACAGATCACAGTTCACAGTTCTCAGTTCACAGATCACAGTTCACAGTCATCATTTCACACTTCACAGTTCGCAGTTCACAGTTCACAGATCACAGTTCACAGATTACAGTTGACAGTTCACAGTACACACTTCACAGTTCACAGTCCACAGTTCACTGTTCACAATTCACAGTTCACAATTCACAGTTCACAGTTCACAGATTACAGTTCACAGTTGACAGTTGACAGTTCACAGTACACACTTCACAGTTCACAGTCCACAGTCCACAGTTCACTGTTCACAATTCGCAGTTCACAGTTGACAGTTCACAGTCCACAGTTCACTATTCACAGTTCACAGTTCTCAGTTCACAGTTCACAGTTCACAGATCACAGTTCACAGTTCACAGTTCTCAGTTCACAGATCACAGTTTACAGTCTTCATTTCACAGTTCACAGTTCACAGTGCACAGTTCACAGTTCCCCGTTCACAGTTCACAGTTTACAGTTCTCAGTTCACAGTTCACAGATCACAGTTCACAGTCTTCATTTCACACTTAACAGTTCGCAGTTCACAGTTCACAGTTCACAGATCACAGTTCACAGTTCACAGTTCACAGTCCACAGATCACAGTTCACAGTCTTCATTTCACACTTCACAGTTCACAGTTCACAGATCACTGATCACAGTTTACAGTTCTCAGTTTACAGTTCTCATTTCACAGTTGACAGTTCACAGTTCACACTTCACAGTTCACAGTTCACAGTCCACAGTTCACAGTTGGCAGTTCACAGTCCACAGTTCACTATTCACAGTTCACAGTTCTCAGTTCACAGATCACAGTTCACAGTCTTCATTTCATACTTCACAGTTCACAGATCACAGTTCACAGTCTTCATTTCACACTTAACAGTTCGCAGTTCACAGTTCACAGTTCACAGATCACATTTCACAGTTCACAGTTCACAGTCTACAGATCACAGTTCACAGTCTTCATTTCACACTTCACAGTTCGCAGTTCACAGTCCGCAGTTCACAGTTCACAGATCACAGTTCACAGTTCACAGTTCACAGTTCACAGTTCACAGTTCACAGTTCACAGTTCACAGTTCACAGTTCACAGTTCACAGTTCACAGTTCACAGTTTACAGTTCTCAGTTTACAGTTCTCAGTTCACAGTTGACAGTTGACAGTTCACAGTTCACAGTCTTCGTTTCACACTTCAGCCTTCACAGTGCATAGGTTACAGTCCACAGATCACAGTTCACAGTTCTCAGTTCACAGATCACAGTTCACAGTCATCATTTCACACTTCACAGTTCGCAGTTCACAGTTCACAGATCACAGTTCACAGATTACAGTTGACAGTTCACAGTACACACTTCACAGTTCACAGTCCACAGTTCACTGTTCACAATTCACAGTTCACAGTTCACAGTCCACAGTTCACTATTCACAGCTCACAGTACACAGTCTTCATTTCACACTTCAGTCTTCACAGTGCACAGGTTACAGTCCACAGATCACAGTTCACAGTTCTCAGTTCACAGATCACAGTTCACAGTCTTCATTTCACACTTGACAGTTCGCAGTTCACAGTTCACAGATCACAGTTCACAGATTACAGTTCACAGTTGACAGTTCACAGTTCACAGTACACACTTCACAGTTGACAGTTGACAGTTCACAGTACACACTTCACAGTTCACAGTCCACAGTCCACAGTTCACTGTTCACAATTCGCAGTTCACAGTTGACAGTTCACAGTCCACAGTTCACTATTCACAGTTCACAGTTCTCAGTTCACAGTTCACAGTTCACAGATCACAGTTCACAGTTCACAGTTCTCAGTTCACAGATCACAGTTTACAGTCTTCATTTCACAGTTCACAGTTCACAGTGCACAGTTCACAGTTCCCCGTTCACAGTATTCATTTCACATTTCACAGTATTCATTTCACATTTCACAGTTCGCAGTTCACAGTTGACAGTTCACAGTCCACAGTTCACAGTTCACAGTTCACAGTTTACAGTTCTCAGTTCACAGTTCACAGATCACAGTTCACAGTCTTCATTTCACACTTAACAGTTCGCAGTTCACAGTTCACAGTTCACAGATCACAGTTCACAGTTCACAGTTCACAGTCCACAGATCACAGTTCACAGTCTTCATTTCACACTTCACAGTTCGCAGTTCACAGTTCACAGATCACAGTTCACAGTTCACAGTTCACAGTTCACAGATCACTGATCACAGTTTACAGTTCTCAGTTTACAGTTCTCATTTCACAGTTGACAGTTCACAGTTCACACTTCACAGTTCACAGTTCACAGTCCACAGTTCACTGTTCACAATTCGCAGTTCACAGTTGGCAGTTCACAGTCCACAGTTCACTATTCACAGTTCACAGTTCTCAGTTCACAGATCACAGTTCACAGTCTTCATTTCATACTTCACAGTTCACAGATCACAGTTCACAGATCACAGTTCACAGTCTTCATTTCACACTTAACAGTTCACAGTTCACAGATCACATTTCACAGTTCACAGTTCACAGTCTACAGATCACAGTTCACAGTCTTCATTTCACACTTCACAGTTCGCAGTTCACAGTCCGCAGTTCACAGTTCACAGATCACAGTTCACAGTTCACAGTTCACAGTTCACAGTTCACAGTTCACAGTTCACAGTTCACAGTTCACAGTTCACAGTTCACAGTTCACAGTTTACAGTTCTCAGTTTACAGTTCTCAGTTCACAGTTGACAGTTGACAGTTCACAGTTCACAGTCTTCGTTTCACACTTCAGCCTTCACAGTGCATAGGTTACAGTCCACAGATCACAGTTCACAGTTCTCAGTTCACAGATCACAGTTCACAGTCATCATTTCACACTTCACAGTTCGCAGTTCACAGTTCACAGATCACAGTTCACAGATTACAGTTGACAGTTCACAGTACACACTTCACAGTTCACAGTCCACAGTTCACGGTTCACAATTCACAGTTCACAGTTCACAGTCCACAGTTCACTATTCACAGCTCACAGTACACAGTCTTCATTTCACACTTCAGTCTTCACAGTGCACAGGTTACAGTCCACAGATCACAGTTCACAGTTCTCAGTTCACAGATCACAGTTCACAGTCTTCATTTCACACTTGACAGTTCGCAGTTCACAGTTCACAGATCACAGTTCACAGATTACAGTTCACAGTTGACAGTTGACAGTTCACACTTCACACTTCACAGTTCACAGTCCACAGTTCACTGTTCACAATTCACAGTTCAC
Source organism: Lasioglossum villosulum (assembly GCA_963971365.1). NCBI lineage: Eukaryota > Metazoa > Arthropoda > Insecta > Hymenoptera > Halictidae > Lasioglossum > Lasioglossum villosulum. The sequence continues at coordinate 2,657,224 of CAXARU010000031.1, read as the reverse complement.
AGTTCACAGTTCACAGATTACAGTTCACAGTTGACAGTTGACAGTTCACAGTACACACTTCACAGTTCACAGTTCACAGTCCACAGTTCACAGTTCACAGTTCACAGTTTACAGTTCTCAGATCACAGTTGACAGTTCATAGTTCACAGTCTTCATTTCACACTGCAGTCTTCACAGTGCACAGGTTACAGTCCACAGATCACAGTTCACAGTTCTCAGTTCACAGATCACAGTTCACAGTCTTCATTTCACACTTCACAGTCTTCATTTCACACTTCACAGTTCGCAGTTCACAGTTCACAGATCACAGTTCACAGATTACAGTTCACAGTTGACAGTTGACAGTTCACAGTACACACTTCACAGTTCACAGTCCACAGTTCACTGTTCACAATTCACAGTTCACAGTTCACAGTCCACAGTTCACTATTCACAGCTCACAGTTCTCAGTTCACAGATCACAGTTCACAGTCTCCATTTCATACTTCACAGTTCGCAGTTCACAGTCCGCAGTTCACAGTTCACAGATCACAGTTCACAGATTACAGTTCACAGTTGACAGTTGACAGTTCACAGTACACACTTCACAGTTCACAGTCCACAGTTCACTGTTCACAATTCACAGTTCACAGTTCACAGTCCACAGTTCACTATTCACAGCTCACAGTTCTCAGTTCACAGATCACAGTTCACAGTCTCCATTTCACACTTCACAGTTCGCAGTTCACAGTTCACAGATCACAGTTCACAGTTCACAGTTCACACTTCACAGTTCACAGATCACAGTTCTCAGTTCACAGTTCACAGATCACAGTTCACAGTTCACAGTTCACAGTTCACAGTTCACAGTTCACAGTTTACAGTTCTCAGTTTACAGTTCTCAGTTCACAGTTGACAGTTGACAGTTCACAGTTCACAGTCTTCGTTTCACACTTCAGCCTTCACAGTGCATAGGTTACAGTCCACAGATCACAGTTCACAGTTCTCAGTTCACAGATCACAGTTCACAGTCATCATTTCACACTTCACAGTTCGCAGTTCACAGTTCACAGATCACAGTTCACAGATTACAGTTGACAGTTCACAGTACACACTTCACAGTTCACAGTCCACAGTTCACTGTTCACAATTCACAGTTCACAGTTCACAGTCCACAGTTCACTATTCACAGCTCACAGTACACAGTCTTCATTTCACACTTCAGTCTTCACAGTGCACAGGTTACAGTCCACAGATCACAGTTCACAGTTCTCAGTTCACAGATCACAGTTCACAGTCTTCATTTCACACTTGACAGTTCGCAGTTCACAGTTCACAGATCACAGTTCACAGATTACAGTTCACAGTTGACAGTTGACAGTTCACAGTACACACTTCACAGTTCACAGTCCACAGTTCACTGTTCACAATTCACAGTTCACAGTTCACAGTTCACAGATTACAGTTCACAGTTGACAGTTGACAGTTCACAGTACACACTTCACAGTTCACAGTTCACAGTCCACAGTTCACAGTTCACAGTTCACAGTTTACAGTTCTCAGTTCACAGTTGACAGTTCACAGTTCACAGTCTTCATTTCACACTGCAGTCTTCACAGTGCACAGGTTACAGTCCACAGATCACAGTTCACAGTTCTCAGTTCACAGATCACAGTTCACAGTCTTCATTTCACACTTCACAGTTCGCAGTTCACAGTTCACAGATCACAGTTCACAGATTACAGTTCACAGTTGACAGTTGACAGTTCACAGTACACACTTCACAGTTCACAGTCCACAGTTCACTGTTCACAATTCACAGTTCACAGTTCACAGTCCACAGTTCACTATTCACAGCTCACAGTTCTCAGTTCACAGATCACAGTTCACAGTCTCCATTTCACACTTCACAGTTCGCAGTTCACAGTTCACAGATCACAGTTCACAGTTCACAGTTCACACTTCACAGTTCACAGATCACAGTTCTCAGTTCACAGATCTCAGTTTACAGTTCTCAGTTTACAGTTCTCATTTCACAGTTGACAGTTCACAGTTCACACTTCACAGTTCACAGTTCACAGTCCACAGTTCACTGTTCACAATTCGCAGTTCACAGTTGGCAGTTCACAGTCCACAGTTCACTATTCACAGTTCACAGTTCTCAGTTCACAGATCACAGTTCACAGTCTTCATTTCATACTTCACAGTTCACAGATCACAGTTCACAGTCTTCATTTCACACTTAACAGTTCGCAGTTCACAGTTCACAGTTCACAGATCACATTTCACAGTTCACAGTTCACAGTTCACAGTCTACAGATCACAGTTCACAGTCTTCATTTCACACTTCACAGTTCGCAGTTCACAGTCCGCAGTTCACAGTTCACAGATCACAGTTCACAGTTCACAGTTCACAGTTCACAGTTCACAGTTCACAGTCTTCATTTCACACTTAACAGTTCACAGTTCACAGATCACATTTCACAGTTCACAGTTCACAGTCTACAGATCACAGTTCACAGTCTTCATTTCACACTTCACAGTTCGCAGTTCACAGTTCACAGATCACAGTTCACAGATTACAGTTCACAGTTGACAGTTGACAGTTCACAGTACACACTTCACAGTTCACAGTCCACAGTTCACTGTTCACAATTCACAGTTCACAGTTCACAGTCCACAGTTCACTATTCACAGCTCACAGTTCTCAGTTCACAGATCACAGTTCACAGTCTCCATTTCACACTTCACAGTTCGCAGTTCACAGTTCACAGATCACAGTTCACAGTTCACAGTTCACACTTCACAGTTCACAGATCACAGTTCTCAGTTCACAGATCTCAGTTTACAGTTCTCAGTTTACAGTTCTCATTTCACAGTTGACAGTTCACAGTTCACACTTCACAGTTCACAGTTCACAGTCCACAGTTCACTGTTCACAATTCGCAGTTCACAGTTGGCAGTTCACAGTCCACAGTTCACTATTCACAGTTCACAGTTCTCAGTTCACAGATCACAGTTCACAGTCTTCATTTCATACTTCACAGTTCACAGATCACAGTTCACAGTCTTCATTTCACACTTAACAGTTCGCAGTTCACAGTTCACAGTTCACAGATCACATTTCACAGTTCACAGTTCACAGTTCACAGTCTACAGATCACAGTTCACAGTCTTCATTTCACACTTCACAGTTCGCAGTTCACAGTCCGCAGTTCACAGTTCACAGATCACAGTTCACAGTTCACAGTTCACAGTTCACAGTTCACAGTTCACAGTTCACAGTTCACAGTTCACAGTTCACAGTTCACAGTTTACAGTTCTCAGTTTACAGTTCTCAGTTCACAGTTGACAGTTGACAGTTCACAGTTCACAGTCTTCGTTTCACACTTCAGCCTTCACAGTGCATAGGTTACAGTCCACAGATCACAGTTCACAGTTCTCAGTTCACAGATCACAGTTCACAGTCATCATTTCACACTTCACAGTTCGCAGTTCACAGTTCACAGATCACAGTTCACAGATTACAGTTGACAGTTCACAGTACACACTTCACAGTTCACAGTCCACAGTTCACTGTTCACAATTCACAGTTCACAGTTCACAGTCCACAGTTCACTATTCACAGCTCACAGTACACAGTCTTCATTTCACACTTCAGTCTTCACAGTGCACAGGTTACAGTCCACAGATCGCAGTTCACAGTTCTCAGTTCACAGATCACAGTTCACAGTCTTCATTTCACACTTGACAGTTCGCAGTTCACAGTTCACAGATCACAGTTCACAGATTACAGTTCACAGTTGACAGTTGACAGTTCACAGTACACACTTCACAGTTGACAGTTGACAGTTCACAGTACACACTTCACAGTTCACAGTCCACAGTCCACAGTTCACTGTTCACAATTCGCAGTTCACAGTTGACAGTTCACAGTCCACAGTTCACTATTCACAGTTCACAGTTCTCAGTTCACAGTTCACAGTTCACAGATCACAGTTCACAGTTCACAGTTCTCAGTTCACAGATCACAGTTTACAGTCTTCATTTCACAGTTCACAGTTCACAGTGCACAGTTCACAGTTCCCCGTTCACAGTATTCATTTCACATTTCACAGTATTCATTTCACATTTCACAGTTCGCAGTTCACAGTTGACAGTTCACAGTCCACAGTTCACAGTTCACAGTTCACAGTTTACAGTTCTCAGTTCACAGTTCACAGATCACAGTTCACAGTCTTCATTTCACACTTAACAGTTCGCAGTTCACAGTTCACAGTTCACAGATCACAGTTCACAGTTCACAGTTCACAGTCCACAGATCACAGTTCACAGTCTTCATTTCACACTTCACAGTTCGCAGTTCACAGTTCACAGATCACAGTTCACAGTTCACAGTTCACAGTTCACAGATCACTGATCACAGTTTACAGTTCTCAGTTTACAGTTCTCATTTCACAGTTGACAGTTCACAGTTCACACTTCACAGTTCACAGTTCACAGTCCACAGTTCACTGTTCACAATTCGCAGTTCACAGTTGGCAGTTCACAGTCCACAGTTCACTATTTACAGTTCACAGTTCTCAGTTCACAGATCACAGTTCACAGTCTTCATTTCATACTTCACAGTTCACAGATCACAGTTCACAGTCTTCATTTCACACTTAACAGTTCGCAGTTCACAGTTCACAGTTCACAGTTGACAGTTGACAGTTCACACTTCACACTTCACAGTTCACAGTCCACAGTTCACTGTTCACAATTCACAGTTCACAGTTCACAGTTCACAGATTACAGTTCACAGTTGACAGTTGACAGTTCACAGTACACACTTCACAGTTCACAGTTCACAGTCCACAGTTCACAGTTCACAGTTCACAGATCACAGTTCACAGATTACAGTTCACAGTCATCATTTCACACTTCACAGTTCGCAGTTCACAGTTCACAGATCACAGTTCACAGATTACAGTTGACAGTTCACAGTACACACTTCACAGTTCACAGTCCACAGTTCACTGTTCACAATTCACAGTTCACAGTTCACAGTCCACAGTTCACTATTCACAGCTCACAGTACACAGTCTTCATTTCACACTTCAGTCTTCACAGTGCACAGGTTACAGTCCACAGATCACAGTTCACAGTTCTCAGTTCACAGATCACAGTTCACAGTCTTCATTTCACACTTGACAGTTCGCAGTTCACAGTTCACAGATCACAGTTCACAGATTACAGTTCACAGTTGACAGTTGACAGTTCACACTTCACACTTCACAGTTCACAGTCCACAGTTCACTGTTCACAATTCACAGTTCACAGTTCACAGTTCACAGATTACAGTTCACAGTTGACAGTTGACAGTTCACAGTACACACTTCACAGTTCACAGTTCACAGTCCACAGTTCACAGTTCACAGTTCACAGTTTACAGTTCTCAGATCACAGTTGACAGTTCATAGTTCACAGTCTTCATTTCACACTGCAGTCTTCACAGTCCACAGGTTACAGTCCACAGATCACAGTTCACAGTTCTCAGTTCACAGATCACAGTTCACAGTCTTCATTTCACACTTCACAGTCTTCATTTCACACTTCACAGTTCGCAGTTCACAGTTCACAGATCACAGTTCACAGATTACAGTTCACAGTTGACAGTTGACAGTTCACAGTACACACTTCACAGTTCACAGTCCACAGTTCACTGTTCACAATTCACAGTTCACAGTTCACAGTCCACAGTTCACTATTCACAGCTCACAGTTCTCAGTTCACAGATCACAGTTCACAGTCTCCATTTCACACTTCACAGTTCGCAGTTCACAGTCCGCAGTTCACAGTCCGCAGTTCACAGTTCACAGATCACAGTTCACAGATTACAGTTCACAGTTGACAGTTGACAGTTCACAGTACACACTTCACAGTTCACAGTCCACAGTTCACTGTTCACAATTCACAGTTCACAGTTCACAGTCCACAGTTCACTATTCACAGCTCACAGTTCTCAGTTCACAGATCACAGTTCACAGTCTCCATTTCACACTTCACAGTTCGTAGTTCACAGTTCACAGATCACAGTTCACAGTTCACAGTTCACACTTCACAGTTCACAGATCACAGTTCTCAGTTCACAGTTCACAGATCACAGTTCACAGTTCACAGTTCACAGTTCACAGTTCACAGTTTACAGTTCTCAGTTTACAGTTCTCAGTTTACAGTTCTCAGTTCACAGTTGACAGTTGACAGTTCACAGTTCACAGTCTTCGTTTCACACTTCAGCCTTCACAGTGCATAGGTTACAGTCCACAGATCACAGTTCACAGTTCTCAGTTCACAGATCACAGTTCACAGTCATCATTTCACACTTCACAGTTCGCAGTTCACAGTTCACAGATCACAGTTCACAGATTACAGTTGACAGTTCACAGTACACACTTCACAGTTCACAGTCCACAGTTCACTGTTCACAATTCACAGTTCACAGTTCACAGTCCACAGTTCACTATTCACAGCTCACAGTACACAGTCTTCATTTCACACTTCAGTCTTCACAGTGCACAGGTTACAGTCCACAGATCACAGTTCACAGTTCTCAGTTCACAGATCACAGTTCACAGTCTTCATTTCACACTTGACAGTTCGCAGTTCACAGTTCACAGATCACAGTTCACAGATTACAGTTCACAGTTGACAGTTGACAGTTCACAGTACACACTTCACAGTTCACAGTCCACAGTTCACTGTTCACAATTCACAGTTCACAGTTCACAGTTCACAGATTACAGTTCACAGTTGACAGTTGACAGTTCACAGTACACACTTCACAGTTCACAGTTCACAGTCCACAGTTCACAGTTCACAGTTCACAGTTTACAGTTCTCAGTTCACAGTTGACAGTTCACAGTTCACAGTCTTCATTTCACACTGCAGTCTTCACAGTGCACAGGTTACAGTCCACAGATCACAGTTCACAGTTCTCAGTTCACAGATCACAGTTCACAGTCTTCATTTCACACTTCACAGTTCGCAGTTCACAGTTCACAGATCACAGTTCACAGATTACAGTTCACAGTTGACAGTTGACAGTTCACAGTACACACTTCACAGTTCACAGTCCACAGTTCACTGTTCACAATTCACAGTTCACAGTTCACAGTCCACAGTTCACTATTCACAGCTCACAGTTCTCAGTTCACAGATCACAGTTCACAGTCTCCATTTCACACTTCACAGTTCGCAGTTCACAGTTCACAGATCACAGTTCACAGTTCACAGTTCACACTTCACAGTTCACAGATCACAGTTCTCAGTTCACAGATCTCAGTTCACAGTCTTCATTTCACAGTTCTCAGTTCACAGATCACAGTTCACAGTCTTCATTTCACACTTCACAGTTCGCAGTTCACAGTTCACAGATCACAGTTCACAGACTACAGTTCACAGTTGACAGTTGACAGTTCACAGTACACACTTCACAGTTCACAGTCCACAGTTCACTGTTCACAATTCACAGTTCACAGTTCACAGTCCACAGTTCACTATTCACAGCTCACAGTTCTCAGTTCACAGATCTCAGTTCACAGTCTTCATTTCACAGTTCACAGTTCACAGTTCACAGTTCACAGATCACAGTTCACAGTTCACAGTTCACAGTCTCCATTTCACACTTGACAGTTCGCAGTTCACAGTTCACAGATCACAGTTCACAGATTACAGTTCACAGTTGACAGTTGACAGTTCACAGTACACACTTCACAGTTCACAGTCCACAGTTCACTGTTCACAATTCACAGTTCACAGTTCACAGATTACAGTTCACAGTTGACAGTTGACAGTTCACAGTACACACTTCACAGTTCACAGTCCACAGTTCACTATTCACAGCTCACAGTTCTCAGTTCACAGATCACAGTTCACAGTCTCCATTTCACACTTCACAGTTCGCAGTTCACAGTTCACAGATCACAGTTCACAGTTCACACTTCACAGTTCACACTTCACAGTTCACAGATCACAGTTCTCAGTTCTCAGTTCACAGATCTCAGTTCACAGTCTTCATTTCACAGTCCACAGTTCACAGTTCACAGTTCACAGATTACAGTTCACAGTTGACAGTTCACAGTACACACTTCACAGTTCACAGTCCACAGTTCACTGTTCACAATTCACAGTTCACAGTCTTCATTTTACACTTGACAGTTCGCAGTTCACAGTTCACAGATCACAGTTCACGGATTACAGTTCACAGTTGATAGTTGACAGTTCACAGTACACACTTCACAGTTCACAGTCCACAGTTCACTGTTCACAATTCACAGTTCACAGTTCACAGATTACAGTTCACAGTTGACAGTTGACAGTTCACAGTACACACTTCACAGTTCACAGTCCACAGTTCACTGTTCACAATTCACAGTTCACAGTTCACAGTCCACAGTTCACTATTCACAGCTCACAGTTCTCAGTTCACAGATCACAGTTCACAGTCTCCATTTCACACTTCACAGTTCGCAGTTCACAGTCCGCAGTTCACAGTTCACAGATCACAGTTCACAGATTACAGTTCACAGTTGACAGTTGACAGTTCACAGTACACACTTCACAGTTCACAGTCCACAGTTCACTGTTCACAATTCACAGTTCACAGTTCACAGTCCACAGTTCACTATTCACAGCTCACAGTTCTCAGTTCACAGATCACAGTTCACAGTCTCCATTTCACACTTCACAGTTCGCAGTTCACAGTTCACAGATCACAGTTCACAGTTCACAGTTCACACTTCACAGTTCACAGATCACAGTTCTCAGTTCACAGTTCACAGATCACAGTTCACAGTTCACAGTTCACAGTTCACAGTTCACAGTTTACAGTTCTCAGTTTACAGTTCTCAGTTCACAGTTGACAGTTGACAGTTCACAGTTCACAGTCTTCGTTTCACACTTCAGCCTTCACAGTGCATAGGTTACAGTCCACAGATCACAGTTCACAGTTCACAGTTCTCAGTTCACAGATCACAGTTCACAGTCATCATTTCACACTTCACAGTTCGCAGTTCACAGTTCACAGATCACAGTTCACAGATTACAGTTGACAGTTCACAGTACACACTTCACAGTTCACAGTCCACAGTTCACTGTTCACAATTCACAGTTCACAGTTCACAGTCCACAGTTCACTATTCACAGCTCACAGTACACAGTCTTCATTTCACACTTCAGTCTTCACAGTGCACAGGTTACAGTCCACAGATCACATTTCACAGTTCTCAGTTCACAGATCACAGTTCACAGTCTTCATTTCACACTTGACAGTTCGCAGTTCACAGTTCACAGATCACAGTTCACAGATTACAGTTCACAGTTGACAGTTGACAGTTCACAGTACACACTTCACAGTTCACAGTCCACAGTTCACTGTTCACAATTCACAGTTCACAGTTCACAGTTCACAGATTACAGTTCACAGTTGACAGTTGACAGTTCACAGTACACACTTCACAGTTCACAGTTCACAGTCCACAGTTCACAGTTCACAGTTCACAGTTTACAGTTCTCAGTTCACAGTTGACAGTTCACAGTTCACAGTCTTCATTTCATACTGCAGTCTTCACAGTGCACAGGTTACAGTCCACAGATCACAGTTCACAGTTCTCAGTTCACAGATCACAGTTCACAGTCTTCATTTCACACTTCACAGTTCGCAGTTCACAGTTCACAGATCACAGTTCACAGATTACAGTTCACAGTTGACAGTTGACAGTTCACAGTACACACTTCACAGTTCACAGTCCACAGTTCACTGTTCACAATTCACAGTTCACAGTTCACAGTCCACAGTTCACTATTCACAGCTCACAGTTCTCAGTTCACAGATCACAGTTCACAGTCTCCATTTCACACTTCACAGTTCGCAGTTCACAGTTCACAGATCACAGTTCACAGTTCACAGTTCACACTTCACAGTTCACAGATCACAGTTCTCAGTTCACAGATCTCAGTTCACAGTCTTCATTTCACAGTTCTCAGTTCACAGATCACAGTTCACAGTCTTCATTTCACACTTCACAGTTCGCAGTTCACAGTTCACAGATCACAGTTCACAGATTACAGTTCACAGTTGACAGTTGACAGTTCACAGTACACACTTCACAGTTCACAGTCCACAGTTCACTGTTCACAATTCACAGTTCACAGTTCACAGTCCACAGTTCACTATTCACAGCTCACAGTTCTCAGTTCACAGATCTCAGTTCACAGTCTTCATTTCACAGTTCACAGTTCACAGTTCACAGTTCACAGATCACAGTTCACAGTTCACAGTTCACAGTCTCCATTTCACACTTGACAGTTCGCAGTTCACAGTTCACAGATCACAGTTCACAGATTACAGTTCACAGTTGACAGTTGACAGTTCACAGTACACACTTCACAGTTCACAGTCCACAGTTCACTGTTCACAATTCACAGTTCACAGTTCACAGATTACAGTTCACAGTTGACAGTTGACAGTTCACAGTACACACTTCACAGTTCACAGTCCACAGTCCACAGTTCACTATTCACAGCTCACAGTTCTCAGTTCACAGATCACAGTTCACAGTCTCCATTTCACACTTCACAGTTCGCAGTTCACAGTTCACAGATCACAGTTCACAGTTCACAGTTCACACTTCACAGTTCACAGATCACAGTTCTCAGTTCACAGATCTCAGTTCACAGTCTTCATTTCACAGTTCACAGTTCACAGTTCACAGTTCACAGATTACAGTTCACAGTTGACAGTTGACAGTTCACAGTACACACTTCACAGTTCACAGTCCACAGTTCACTGTTCACAATTCACAGTTCACAGTTCACAGTCCACAGTTCACTATTCACAGCTCACAGTACACAGTCTTCATTTCACACTTCAGTCTTCACAGTGCACAGGTTACAGTCCACAGATCGCAGTTCACAGTTCTCAGTTCACAGATCACAGTTCACAGTCTTCATTTCACACTTGACAGTTCGCAGTTCACAGTTCACAGATCACAGTTCACAGATTACAGTTCACAGTTGACAGTTGACAGTTCACAGTACACACTTCACAGTTGACAGTTGACAGTTCACAGTACACACTTCACAGTTCACAGTCCACAGTCCACAGTTCACTGTTCACAATTCGCAGTTCACAGTTGACAGTTCACAGTCCACAGTTCACTATTCACAGTTCACAGTTCTCAGTTCACAGTTCACAGTTCACAGATCACAGTTCACAGTTCACAGTTCTCAGTTCACAGATCACAGTTTACAGTCTTCATTTCACAGTTCACAGTTCACAGTGCACAGTTCACAGTTCCCCGTTCACAGTATTCATTTCACATTTCACAGTATTCATTTCACATTTCACAGTTCGCAGTTCACAGTTGACAGTTCACAGTCCACAGTTCACAGTTCACAGTTCACAGTTTACAGTTCTCAGTTCACAGTTCACAGATCACAGTTCACAGTCTTCATTTCACACTTAACAGTTCGCAGTTCACAGTTCACAGTTCACAGATCACAGTTCACAGTTCACAGTTCACAGTCCACAGATCACAGTTCACAGTCTTCATTTCACACTTCACAGTTCGCAGTTCACAGTTCACAGATCACAGTTCACAGTTCACAGTTCACAGTTCACAGATCACTGATCACAGTTTACAGTTCTCAGTTTACAGTTCTCATTTCACAGTTGACAGTTCACAGTTCACACTTCACAGTTCACAGTTCACAGTCCACAGTTCACTGTTCACAATTCGCAGTTCACAGTTGGCAGTTCACAGTCCACAGTTCACTATTTACAGTTCACAGTTCTCAGTTCACAGATCACAGTTCACAGTCTTCATTTCATACTTCACAGTTCACAGATCACAGTTCACAGTCTTCATTTCACACTTAACAGTTCGCAGTTCACAGTTCACAGTTCACAGTTGACAGTTGACAGTTCACACTTCACACTTCACAGTTCACAGTCCACAGTTCACTGTTCACAATTCACAGTTCACAGTTCACAGTTCACAGATTACAGTTCACAGTTGACAGTTGACAGTTCACAGTACACACTTCACAGTTCACAGTTCACAGTCCACAGTTCACAGTTCACAGTTCACAGATCACAGTTCACAGATTACAGTTCACAGTCATCATTTCACACTTCACAGTTCGCAGTTCACAGTTCACAGATCACAGTTCACAGATTACAGTTGACAGTTCACAGTACACACTTCACAGTTCACAGTCCACAGTTCACTGTTCACAATTCACAGTTCACAGTTCACAGTCCACAGTTCACTATTCACAGCTCACAGTACACAGTCTTCATTTCACACTTCAGTCTTCACAGTGCACAGGTTACAGTCCACAGATCACAGTTCACAGTTCTCAGTTCACAGATCACAGTTCACAGTCTTCATTTCACACTTGACAGTTCGCAGTTCACAGTTCACAGATCACAGTTCACAGATTACAGTTCACAGTTGACAGTTGACAGTTCACACTTCACACTTCACAGTTCACAGTCCACAGTTCACTGTTCACAATTCACAGTTCACAGTTCACAGTTCACAGATTACAGTTCACAGTTGACAGTTGACAGTTCACAGTACACACTTCACAGTTCACAGTTCACAGTCCACAGTTCACAGTTCACAGTTCACAGTTTACAGTTCTCAGATCACAGTTGACAGTTCATAGTTCACAGTCTTCATTTCACACTGCAGTCTTCACAGTCCACAGGTTACAGTCCACAGATCACAGTTCACAGTTCTCAGTTCACAGATCACAGTTCACAGTCTTCATTTCACACTTCACAGTCTTCATTTCACACTTCACAGTTCGCAGTTCACAGTTCACAGATCACAGTTCACAGATTACAGTTCACAGTTGACAGTTGACAGTTCACAGTACACACTTCACAGTTCACAGTCCACAGTTCACTGTTCACAATTCACAGTTCACAGTTCACAGTCCACAGTTCACTATTCACAGCTCACAGTTCTCAGTTCACAGATCACAGTTCACAGTCTCCATTTCACACTTCACAGTTCGCAGTTCACAGTCCGCAGTTCACAGTCCGCAGTTCACAGTTCACAGATCACAGTTCACAGATTACAGTTCACAGTTGACAGTTGACAGTTCACAGTACACACTTCACAGTTCACAGTCCACAGTTCACTGTTCACAATTCACAGTTCACAGTTCACAGTCCACAGTTCACTATTCACAGCTCACAGTTCTCAGTTCACAGATCACAGTTCACAGTCTCCATTTCACACTTCACAGTTCGCAGTTCACAGTTCACAGATCACAGTTCACAGTTCACAGTTCACACTTCACAGTTCACAGATCACAGTTCTCAGTTCACAGTTCACAGATCACAGTTCACAGTTCACAGTTCACAGTTCACAGTTCACAGTTTACAGTTCTCAGTTTACAGTTCTCAGTTTACAGTTCTCAGTTCACAGTTGACAGTTGACAGTTCACAGTTCACAGTCTTCGTTTCACACTTCAGCCTTCACAGTGCATAGGTTACAGTCCACAGATCACAGTTCACAGTTCTCAGTTCACAGATCACAGTTCACAGTCATCATTTCACACTTCACAGTTCGCAGTTCACAGTTCACAGATCACAGTTCACAGATTACAGTTGACAGTTCACAGTACACACTTCACAGTTCACAGTCCACAGTTCACTGTTCACAATTCACAGTTCACAGTTCACAGTCCACAGTTCACTATTCACAGCTCACAGTACACAGTCTTCATTTCACACTTCAGTCTTCACAGTGCACAGGTTACAGTCCACAGATCACAGTTCACAGTTCTCAGTTCACAGATCACAGTTCACAGTCTTCATTTCACACTTGACAGTTCGCAGTTCACAGTTCACAGATCACAGTTCACAGATTACAGTTCACAGTTGACAGTTGACAGTTCACAGTACACACTTCACAGTTCACAGTCCACAGTTCACTGTTCACAATTCACAGTTCACAGTTCACAGTTCACAGATTACAGTTCACAGTTGACAGTTGACAGTTCACAGTACACACTTCACAGTTCACAGTTCACAGTCCACAGTTCACAGTTCACAGTTCACAGTTTACAGTTCTCAGTTCACAGTTGACAGTTCACAGTTCACAGTCTTCATTTCACACTGCAGTCTTCACAGTGCACAGGTTACAGTCCACAGATCACAGTTCACAGTTCTCAGTTCACAGATCACAGTTCACAGTCTTCATTTCACACTTCACAGTTCGCAGTTCACAGTTCACAGATCACAGTTCACAGATTACAGTTCACAGTTGACAGTTGACAGTTCACAGTACACACTTCACAGTTCACAGTCCACAGTTCACTGTTCACAATTCACAGTTCACAGTTCACAGTCCACAGTTCACTATTCACAGCTCACAGTTCTCAGTTCACAGATCACAGTTCACAGTCTCCATTTCACACTTCACAGTTCGCAGTTCACAGTTCACAGATCACAGTTCACAGTTCACAGTTCACACTTCACAGTTCACAGATCACAGTTCTCAGTTCACAGATCTCAGTTCACAGTCTTCATTTCACAGTTCTCAGTTCACAGATCACAGTTCACAGTCTTCATTTCACACTTCACAGTTCGCAGTTCACAGTTCACAGATCACAGTTCACAGACTACAGTTCACAGTTGACAGTTGACAGTTCACAGTACACACTTCACAGTTCACAGTCCACAGTTCACTGTTCACAATTCACAGTTCACAGTTCACAGTCCACAGTTCACTATTCACAGCTCACAGTTCTCAGTTCACAGATCTCAGTTCACAGTCTTCATTTCACAGTTCACAGTTCACAGTTCACAGTTCACAGATCACAGTTCACAGTTCACAGTTCACAGTCTCCATTTCACACTTGACAGTTCGCAGTTCACAGTTCACAGATCACAGTTCACAGATTACAGTTCACAGTTGACAGTTGACAGTTCACAGTACACACTTCACAGTTCACAGTCCACAGTTCACTGTTCACAATTCACAGTTCACAGTTCACAGATTACAGTTCACAGTTGACAGTTGACAGTTCACAGTACACACTTCACAGTTCACAGTCCACAGTTCACTATTCACAGCTCACAGTTCTCAGTTCACAGATCACAGTTCACAGTCTCCATTTCACACTTCACAGTTCGCAGTTCACAGTTCACAGATCACAGTTCACAGTTCACAGTTCACACTTCACAGTTCACACTTCACAGTTCACAGATCACAGTTCTCAGTTCACAGATCTCAGTTCACAGTCTTCATTTCACAGTCCACAGTTCACAGTTCACAGTTCACAGATTACAGTTCACAGTTGACAGTTCACAGTACACACTTCACAGTTCACAGTCCACAGTTCACTGTTCACAATTCACAGTTCACAGTCTTCATTTTACACTTGACAGTTCGCAGTTCACAGTTCACAGATCACAGTTCACGGATTACAGTTCACAGTTGATAGTTGACAGTTCACAGTACACACTTCACAGTTCACAGTCCACAGTTCACTGTTCACAATTCACAGTTCACAGTTCACAGATTACAGTTCACAGTTGACAGTTGACAGTTCACAGTACACACTTCACAGTTCACAGTCCACAGTTCACTGTTCACAATTCACAGTTCACAGTTCACAGTCCACAGTTCACTATTCACAGCTCACAGTTCTCAGTTCACAGATCACAGTTCACAGTCTCCATTTCACACTTCACAGTTCGCAGTTCACAGTCCGCAGTTCACAGTTCACAGATCACAGTTCACAGATTACAGTTCACAGTTGACAGTTGACAGTTCACAGTACACACTTCACAGTTCACAGTCCACAGTTCACTGTTCACAATTCACAGTTCACAGTTCACAGTCCACAGTTCACTATTCACAGCTCACAGTTCTCAGTTCACAGATCACAGTTCACAGTCTCCATTTCACACTTCACAGTTCGCAGTTCACAGTTCACAGATCACAGTTCACAGTTCACAGTTCACACTTCACAGTTCACAGATCACAGTTCTCAGTTCACAGTTCACAGATCACAGTTCACAGTTCACAGTTCACAGTTCACAGTTCACAGTTTACAGTTCTCAGTTTACAGTTCTCAGTTCACAGTTGACAGTTGACAGTTCACAGTTCACAGTCTTCGTTTCACACTTCAGCCTTCACAGTGCATAGGTTACAGTCCACAGATCACAGTTCACAGTTCACAGTTCTCAGTTCACAGATCACAGTTCACAGTCATCATTTCACACTTCACAGTTCGCAGTTCACAGTTCACAGATCACAGTTCACAGATTACAGTTGACAGTTCACAGTACACACTTCACAGTTCACAGTCCACAGTTCACTGTTCACAATTCACAGTTCACAGTTCACAGTCCACAGTTCACTATTCACAGCTCACAGTACACAGTCTTCATTTCACACTTCAGTCTTCACAGTGCACAGGTTACAGTCCACAGATCACATTTCACAGTTCTCAGTTCACAGATCACAGTTCACAGTCTTCATTTCACACTTGACAGTTCGCAGTTCACAGTTCACAGATCACAGTTCACAGATTACAGTTCACAGTTGACAGTTGACAGTTCACAGTACACACTTCACAGTTCACAGTCCACAGTTCACTGTTCACAATTCACAGTTCACAGTTCACAGTTCACAGATTACAGTTCACAGTTGACAGTTGACAGTTCACAGTACACACTTCACAGTTCACAGTTCACAGTCCACAGTTCACAGTTCACAGTTCACAGTTTACAGTTCTCAGTTCACAGTTGACAGTTCACAGTTCACAGTCTTCATTTCATACTGCAGTCTTCACAGTGCACAGGTTACAGTCCACAGATCACAGTTCACAGTTCTCAGTTCACAGATCACAGTTCACAGTCTTCATTTCACACTTCACAGTTCGCAGTTCACAGTTCACAGATCACAGTTCACAGATTACAGTTCACAGTTGACAGTTGACAGTTCACAGTACACACTTCACAGTTCACAGTCCACAGTTCACTGTTCACAATTCACAGTTCACAGTTCACAGTCCACAGTTCACTATTCACAGCTCACAGTTCTCAGTTCACAGATCACAGTTCACAGTCTCCATTTCACACTTCACAGTTCGCAGTTCACAGTTCACAGATCACAGTTCACAGTTCACAGTTCACACTTCACAGTTCACAGATCACAGTTCTCAGTTCACAGATCTCAGTTCACAGTCTTCATTTCACAGTTCTCAGTTCACAGATCACAGTTCACAGTCTTCATTTCACACTTCACAGTTCGCAGTTCACAGTTCACAGATCACAGTTCACAGATTACAGTTCACAGTTGACAGTTGACAGTTCACAGTACACACTTCACAGTTCACAGTCCACAGTTCACTGTTCACAATTCACAGTTCACAGTTCACAGTCCACAGTTCACTATTCACAGCTCACAGTTCTCAGTTCACAGATCTCAGTTCACAGTCTTCATTTCACAGTTCACAGTTCACAGTTCACAGTTCACAGATCACAGTTCACAGTTCACAGTTCACAGTCTCCATTTCACACTTGACAGTTCGCAGTTCACAGTTCACAGATCACAGTTCACAGATTACAGTTCACAGTTGACAGTTGACAGTTCACAGTACACACTTCACAGTTCACAGTCCACAGTTCACTGTTCACAATTCACAGTTCACAGTTCACAGATTACAGTTCACAGTTGACAGTTGACAGTTCACAGTACACACTTCACAGTTCACAGTCCACAGTTCACTATTCACAGCTCACAGTTCTCAGTTCACAGATCACAGTTCACAGTCTCCATTTCACACTTCACAGTTCGCAGTTCACAGTTCACAGATCACAGTTCACAGTTCACAGTTCACACTTCACAGTTCACAGATCACAGTTCTCAGTTCACAGATCTCAGTTCACAGTCTTCATTTCACAGTTCACAGTTCACAGTTCACAGTTCACAGATTACAGTTCACAGTTGACAGTTGACAGTTCACAGTACACACTTCACAGTTCACAGTCCACAGTTCACTGTTCACAATTCACAGTTCACAGTCTTCATTTTACACTTGACAGTTCGCAGTTCACAGTTCACAGATCACAGTTCACGGATTACAGTTCACAGTTGATAGTTGACAGTTCACAGTACACACTTCACAGTTCACAGTCCACAGTTCACAGTTCACAGTTCACAGTTTACAGTTCTCAGTTTACAGTTCTCAGTTTACAGTTCTCAGTTTACAGTTCTCAGTTCACAGTTGACAGTTGACAGTTCACAGTTCACAGTCTTCGTTTCACACTTCAGTCTTCACAGTGCATAGGTTACAGTCCACAGATCACAGTTCACAGTTCTCAGTTCACAGATCACAGTTCACAGTCATCATTTCACACTTCACAGTTCGCAGTTCACAGTTCACAGATCACAGTTCACAGATTACAGTTCACAGTTCACAGTTGACAGTTCACAGTACACACTTCACAGTTCACAGTCCACAGTTCACAGTTCACAGTCCACAGTTCACTATTCACAGCTCACAGTACACAGTCTTCATTTCACACTTCAGTCTTCACAGTGCACAGGTTACAGTCCACAGATCACAGTCCACAGTTCACTATTCACAGCTCACAGTTCTCAGTTCACAGATCACAGTTCACAGTCTCCATTTCACACTTCACAGTTCGCAGTTCACAGTTCACAGATCACAGTTCACAGTTCACACTTCACAGTTCACAGTTCACAGTCCACAGTTCACTATTCACAGCTCACAGTTCTCAGTTCACAGATCACAGTTCACAGTCTCCATTTCACACTTCACAGTTCGCAGTTCACAGTTCACAGATCACAGTTCACAGATTACAGTTCACAGTTGATAGTTGACAGTTCACAGTACACAGTACACACTTCACAGTTCACAGTCCACAGTTCACTGTTCACAATTCGCAGTTCACAGTTGACAGTTCACAGTCCACAGTTCACTATTCACAGTTCACAGTTCTCAGTTCACAGTTCACAGTTCACAGTCTTCATTTCATACTTCACAGTTCACAGTCTTCATTTCACACTTAACAGTTCGCAGTTCACAGTTCACAGTTCACAGATCACAGTTCACAGTTCACAGTTCACAGTTCACAGTCCACAGATCACAGTTCACAGTCTTCATTTCACACTTCACAGTTCGCAGTTCACAGTACGCAGTTCACAGTTCACAGATCACAGTTCACAGTTCACAGTTCACAGTTCACAGTTCACAGTTCACAGTTCACAGTTCACAGTTCACAGTTCACAGTTCACAGTTCACAGTTCACAGTTCACAGTTCACAGTTCACAGTTCACAGTTCACAGTTCACAGTTTACAGTTCACAGTTCACAGTCTTCATTTCATACTTCACAGTTCACAGATCACAGTTCACAGTCTTCATTTCACACTTAACAGTTCACTATTCACAGCTCACAGTTCTCAGTTCACAGATCACAGTTCACAGTCTCCATTTCACACTTCACAGTTCACAGATCACAGTTCACAGATTACAGTTCACAGTTGATAGTTGACAGTTCACAGTACACACTTCACAGTTCACAGTCCACAGTTCACTGTTCACAATTCGCAGTTCACAGTTGACAGTTCACAGTCCACAGTTCACTATTCACAGTTCACAGTTCTCAGTTCACAGTTCACAGTTCACAGTCTTCATTTCATACTTCACAGTTCACAGATCACAGTTCACAGTCTTCATTTCACACTTAACAGTTCGCAGTTCACAGTTCACAGTTCACAGATCACAGTTCACAGTTCACAGTTCACAGTCCACAGATCACAGTTCACAGTCTTCATTTCACACTTCACAGTTCGCAGTTCACAGTACGCAGTTCACAGTTCACAGATCACAGTTCACAGTTCACAGTTCACAGTTCACAGTTCACAGTTCACAGTTCACAGTTCACAGTTCACAATTCGCAGTTCACAGTTGACAGTTCACAGTCCACAGTTCACTATTCACAGTTCACAGTTCTCAGTTCACAGTTCACAGTTCACAGTCTTCATTTCATACTTCACAGTTCACAGATCACAGTTCACAGTCTTCATTTCACACTTAACAGTTCGCAGTTCACAGTTCACAGTTCACAGATCACAGTTCACAGTTCACAGTTCACAGTCCACAGATCACAGTTCACAGTCTTCATTTCACACTTCACAGTTCGCAGTTCACAGTACGCAGTTCACAGTTCACAGATCACAGTTCACAGTTCACAGTTCACAGTTCACAGTTCACAGTTCACAGTTCACAGTTCACAGTTCACAGTTCACAGTTCACAGTTCACAGTTCACAGTTCACAGTTCACAGTTCACAGTTCACAGTTCACAGTTCACAGTTCACAGTTCACAGTTCACAGTTCACAGTTCACAGTTCACAGTTCACAGTTCACAGTTTACAGTTCTCAGTTTACAGTTCTCAGTTTACAGTTCTCAGTTCACAGTTGACAGTTGACAGTTCACAGTCTTCGTTTCACACTTCAGTCTTCACAGTGCATAGGTTACAGTCCACAGATCACAGTTCACAGTTCTCAGTTCACAGATCACAGTTCACAGTCATCATTTCACACTTCACAGTTCGCAGTTCACAGTTCACAGATCACAGTTCACAGATCACAGTTCACAGATTACAGTTCACAGTTCACAGTTCACAGTTCACAGTACACACTTCACAGTTCACAGTCCACAGTTCACTGTTCACAATTCACAGTTCACAGTTCACTATTCACAGCTCACAGTACACAGTCTTCATTTCACACTTCAGTCTTCACAGTGCACAGGTTACAGTCCACAGATCACAGTTCACAGTTCTCAGTTCACAGATCACAGTTCACAGTCTTCATTTCACACTTGACAGTTCGCAGTTTACAGTTCACAGATCACAGTTCACAGATTACAGTTCACAGTTGACAGTTGACAGTTCACAGTACACACTTCACAGTCCACAGTTCACTGTTCACAATTCACAGTTCACAGTTCACAGTTCACAGATTACAGTTCACAGTTGACAGTTGACAGTTCACAGTACACACTTCACAGTTCACAGTTCACAGTCCACAGTTCACAGTTCTCAGTTCACAGTTGACAGTTCACAGTTCACAGTCTTCATTTCACACTTCAGTCTTCACAGTGCACAGGTTACAGTCCACAGATCACAGTTCACAGTTCTCAGTTCACAGATCACAGTTCACAGTCTTCATTTCACACTTCACAGTTCGCAGTTCACAGTTCACAGATCACAGTTCACAGATTACAGTTCACAGTTGACAGTTGACAGTTCACAGTACACACTTCACAGTTCACAGTCCACAGTTCACTGTTCACAATTCACAGTTCACAGTTCACAGTCGACAGTTCACTATTCACAGCTCACAGTTCTCAGTTCACAGATCACAGTTCACAGTCTCCATTTCACACTTCACAGTTCGCAGTTCACAGTTCACAGATCACAGTTCACAGTTCACAGTTCACACTTCACAGTTCACAGGTCACAGTTCTCAGTTCACAGATCTCAGTTCACAGTCTTCATTTCACAGTTCACAGTTCACAGTTCACAGATCACAGACCACAGTTCACTGTTCACAGATCACAGTTCACAGTACACAGTCTTCATTTCATACTTCACAGTTCGCAGTTCACAGTTCACTGTTCACAGGTCACAGTTCACAGTCCACTGTTCACAGTTCACAGTTCTCAGTTCACAGGTCACAGTTCACAGACTTCATTTCACAATTCAGTTTTCACAGTTCACAGTTCACAGTTCTCAGTTCACAGATCACAGTTCACAGTCCACAGTTCACTATTCACAGCTCACAGTTCTCAGTTCACAGATCACAGTTCACAGTCTCCATTTCACACTTCACAGTTCGCAGTTCACAGTTCACAGATCACAGTTCACAGTTCACAGTTCACAGTTCACACTTCACAGTTCACAGATCACAGTTCTCAGTTCACAGATCTCAGTTCACAGTCTTCATTTCACAGTTCACAGTTCACAGTTCACAGTTCACAGATCACAGTTCACAGTTCACAGTTCACAGTCTCCATTTCACACTTGACAGTTCGCAGTTCACAGTTCACAGATCACAGTTCACAGATTACAGTTCACAGTTGACAGTTGACAGTTCACAGTACACACTTCACAGTTCACAATTCACAGTTCACAGTTCACAGATTACAGTTCACAGTTGACAGTTGACAGTTCACAGTACACACTTCACAGTTCACAGTCCACAGTTCACTATTCACAGCTCACAGTTCTCAGTTCACAGATCACAGTTCACAGTCTCCATTTCACACTTCACAGTTCGCAGTTCACAGTTCACAGATCACAGTTCACAGTTCACAGTTCACACTTCACAGTTCACAGATCACAGTTCTCAGTTCACAGATCTCAGTTCACAGTCTTCATTTCACAGTTCACAGTTCACAGTTCACAGTTCACAGATTACAGTTCACAGTTGACAGTTGACAGTTCACAGTACACACTTCACAGTTCACAGTCCACAGTTCACTGTTCACAATTCACAGTTCACAGTCTTCATTTTACACTTGACAGTTCGCAGTTCACAGTTCACAGATCACAGTTCACGGATTACAGTTCACAGTTGATAGTCGACAGTTCACAGTACACACTTCACAGTTCACAGTCCACAGTTCACTGTTCACAATTCGCAGTTCACAGTTGACAGTTCACAGTCCACAGTTCACTATTCACAGTTCACAGTTCTCAGTTCACAGTTCACAGTTCACAGTTCACAGTTTACAGTTCTCAGTTCACAGTTGACAGTTGACAGTTCACAGTTCACAGTCTTCGTTTCACACTTCAGTCTTCACAGTGCATAGGTTACAGTCCACAGATCACAGTTCACAGTTCTCAGTTCACAGATCACAGTTCACAGTCATCATTTCACACTTCACAGTTCGCAGTTCACAGTTCACAGATCACAGTTCACAGATTACAGTTCACAGTTGACAGTTGACAGTTCACAGTACACACTTCACAGTTCACAGTCCACAGTTCACTGTTCACAATTCACAGTTCACAGTCCACAGTTCACTATTCACAGCTCACAGTACACAGTCTTCATTTCACACTTCAGTCTTCACAGTGCACAGGTTACAGTCCACAGATCACAGTCCACAGTTCACTATTCACAGCTCACAGTTCTCAGTTCACAGATCACAGTTCACAGTCTCCATTTCACACTTCACAGTTCGCAGTTCACAGTTCACAGATCACAGTTCACAGTTCACAGTTCACACTTCACAGTTCACAGTTCACAGTCCACAGTTCACTATTCACAGCTCACAGTTCTCAGTTCACAGATCACAGTTCACAGTCTCCATTTCACACTTCACAGTTCGCAGTTCGCAGTTCACAGATCACAGTTCACAGATTACAGTTCACAGTTGATAGTTGACAGTTCACAGTACACACTTCACAGTTCACAGTCCACAGTTCACTGTTCACAATTCGCAGTTCACAGTTGACAGTTCACAGTCCACAGTTCACTATTCACAGTTCACAGTTCACAGTCTTCATTTCATACTTCACAGTTCACAGATCACAGTTCACAGTCTTCATTTCACACTTAACAGTTCGCAGTTCACAGTTCACAGTTCACAGATCACAGTTCACAGTTCACAGTTCACAGTCCACAGATCACAGTTCACAGTCTTCATTTCACACTTCACAGTTCGCAGTTCACAGTACGCAGTTCACAGTTCACAGATCACAGTTCACAGTTCACAGTTCACAGTTCACAGTTCACAGTTCACAGTTCACAGTTCACAGTTCACAGTTCACAGTTCACAGTTCACAGTTCACAGTTCACAGTTCACAGTTCACAGTTCACAGTTTACAGTTCTCAGTTTACAGTTCTCAGTTTACAGTTCTCAGTTTACAGTTCTCAGTTTACAGTTCTCAGTTCACAGTTGACAGTTGGCAGTTCACAGTTCACAGTCTTCGTTTCACACTTCAGTCTTCACAGTGCATAGGTTACAGTCCACAGATCACAGTTCACAGTTCTCAGTTCACAGATCACAGTTCACAGTCATCATTTCACACTTCACAGTTCGCAGTTCACAGTTCACAGATCACAGTTCACAGATCACAGTTCACAGATTACAGTTCACAGTTCACAGTTGACAGTTCACAGTACACACTTCACAGTTCACAGTTCACAGTCCACAGTTCACTGTTCACAATTCACAGTTCACAGTTCACTATTCACAGCTCACAGTACACAGTCTTCATTTCACACTTCAGTCTTCACAGTGCACAGGTTACAGTCCACAGATCACAGTTCACAGTTCTCAGTTCACAGATCACAGTTCACAGTCTTCATTTCACACTTGACAGTTCGCAGTTTACAGTTCACAGATCACAGTTCACAGATTACAGTTCACAGTTGACAGTTGACAGTTCACAGTACACACTTCACAGTCCACAGTTCACTGTTCACAATTCACAGTTCACAGTTCACAGTTCACAGATTACAGTTCACAGTTGACAGTTGACAGTTCACAGTACACACTTCACAGTTCACAGTTCACAGTCCACAGTTCACAGTTCTCAGTTCACAGTTGACAGTTCACAGTTCACAGTCTTAATTTCACACTTCAGTCTTCACAGTGCACAGGTTACAGTCCACAGATCACAGTTCACAGTTCTCAGTTCACAGATCACAGTTCACAGTCTTCATTTCACACTTCACAGTTCGCAGTTCACAGTTCACAGATCACAGTTCACAGATTACAGTTCACAGTTGACAGTTGACAGTTCACAGTACACACTTCACAGTTCACAGTCCACAGTTCACTGTTCACAATTCACAGTTCACAGTTCACAGTCGACAGTTCACTATTCACAGCTCACAGTTCTCAGTTCACAGATCACAGTTCACAGTCTCCATTTCACACTTCACAGTTCGCAGTTCACAGTTCACAGATCACAGTTCACAGTTCACAGTTCACACTTCACAGTTCACAGGTCACAGTTCTCAGTTCACAGATCTCAGTTCACAGTCTTCATTTCACAGTTCACAGTTCACAGTTCACAGATCACAGACCACAGTTCACTGTTCACAGATCACAGTTCACAGTACACAGTCTTCATTTCATACTTCACAGTTCGCAGTTCACAGTTCACTGTTCACAGGTCACAGTTCACAGTCCACTGTTCACAGTTCACAGTTCTCAGTTCACAGGTCACAGTTCACAGACTTCATTTCACAATTCAGTTTTCACAGTTCACAGTTCACAGTTCTCAGTTCACAGATCACAGTTCACAGTCCACAGTTCACTATTCACAGCTCACAGTTCTCAGTTCACAGATCACAGTTCACAGTCTCCATTTCACACTTCACAGTTCGCAGTTCACAGTTCACAGATCACAGTTCACAGTTCACAGTTCACAGTTCACACTTCACAGTTCACAGATCACAGTTCTCAGTTCACAGATCTCAGTTCACAGTCTTCATTTCACAGTTCACAGTTCACAGTTCACAGATCACAGTTCACAGTTCACAGTTCACAGTCTCCATTTCACACTTGACAGTTCGCAGTTCACAGTTCACAGATCACAGTTCACAGATTACAGTTCACAGTTGACAGTTGACAGTTCACAGTACACACTTCACAGTTCACAGTCCACAGTTCACTGTTCACAATTCACAGTTCACAGTTCACAGATTACAGTTCACAGTTGACAGTTGACAGTTCACAGTACACACTTCACAGTTCACAGTCCACAGTTCACTATTCACAGCTCACAGTTCTCAGTTCACAGATCACAGTTCACAGTCTCCATTTCACACTTCACAGTTCGCAGTTCACAGTTCACAGATCACAGTTCACAGTTCACAGTTCACACTTCACAGTTCACAGATCACAGTTCTCAGTTCACAGATCTCAGTTCACAGTCTTGATTTCACAGTTCACAGTTCACAGTTCACAGTTCACAGATTACAGTTCACAGTTGACAGTTCACAGTACACACTTCACAGTTCACAGTTCACAGTCCACAGTTCACTGTTCACAATTCACAGTTCACAGTCTTCATTTTACACTTGACAGTTCGCAGTTCATAGTTCACAGATCACAGTTCACGGATTACAGTTCACAGTTGATAGTTGACAGTTCACAGTACACACTTCACAGTTCACAGTCCACAGTTCACTGTTCACAATTCGCAGTTCACAGTTGACAGTTCACAGTCCACAGTTCACTATTCACAGTTCACAGTTCACAGTTCACAGTTCACAGTCCACAGTTCACTGTTCACAATTCACAGTTCACAGTTCACTATTCACAGCTCACAGTACACAGTCTTCATTTCACACTTCAGTCTTCACAGTGCACAGGTTACAGTCCACAGATCACAGTTCACAGTTCTCAGTTCACAGATCACAGTTCACAGTCTTCATTTCACACTTGACAGTTCGCAGTTTACAGTTCACAGATCACAGTTCACAGATTACAGTTCACAGTTGACAGTTGACAGTTCACAGTACACACTTCACAGTCCACAGTTCACTGTTCACAATTCACAGTTCACAGTTCACAGTTCACAGATTACAGTTCACAGTTGACAGTTGACAGTTCACAGTACACACTTCACAGTTCACAGTTCACAGTCCACAGTTCACAGTTCTCAGTTCACAGTTGACAGTTCACAGTTCACAGTCTTAATTTCACACTTCAGTCTTCACAGTGCACAGGTTACAGTCCACAGATCACAGTTCACAGTTCTCAGTTCACAGATCACAGTTCACAGTCTTCATTTCACACTTCACAGTACGCAGTTCACAGTTCACAGATCACAGTTCACAGATTACAGTTCACAGTTGACAGTTGACAGTTCACAGTACACACTTCACAGTTCACAGTCCACAGTTCACTGTTCACAATTCACAGTTCACAGTTCACAGTCGACAGTTCACTATTCACAGCTCACAGTTCTCAGTTCACAGATCACAGTTCACAGTCTCCATTTCACACTTCACAGTTCGCAGTTCACAGTTCACAGATCACAGTTCACAGTTCACAGTTCACACTTCACAGTTCACAGGTCACAGTTCTCAGTTCACAGATCTCAGTTCACAGTCTTCATTTCACAGTTCACAGTTCACAGTTCACAGATCACAGACCACAGTTCACTGTTCACAGATCACAGTTCACAGTACACAGTCTTCATTTCATACTTCACAGTTCGCAGTTCACAGTTCACTGTTCACAGGTCACAGTTCACAGTCCACTGTTCACAGTTCACAGTTCTCAGTTCACAGGTCACAGTTCACAGACTTCATTTCACAATTCAGTTTTCACAGTTCACAGTTCACAGTTCTCAGTTCACAGATCACAGTTCACAGTCCACAGTTCACTATTCACAGCTCACAGTTCTCAGTTCACAGTCTCCATTTCACACTTCACAGTTCGCAGTTCACAGTTCACAGATCACAGTTCACAGTTCACAGTTCACAGTTCACACTTCACAGTTCACAGATCACAGTTCTCAGTTCACAGATCTCAGTTCACAGTCTTCATTTCACAGTTCACAGTTCACAGTTCACAGTTCACAGTTCACAGTTCACAGTCTCCATTTCACACTTGACAGTTCGCAGTTCACAGTTCACAGATCACAGTTCACAGATTACAGTTCACAGTTGACAGTTGACAGTTCACAGTACACACTTCACAGTTCACAGTCCACAGTTCACTGTTCACAATTCACAGTTCACAGTTCACAGATTACAGTTCACAGTTGACAGTTGACAGTTCACAGTACACACTTCACAGTTCACAGTCCACAGTTCACTATTCACAGCTCACAGTTCTCAGTTCACAGATCACAGTTCACAGTCTCCATTTCACACTTCACAGTTCGCAGTTCACAGTTCACAGATCACAGTTCACAGTTCACAGTTCACACTTCACAGTTCACAGATCACAGTTCTCAGTTCACAGATCTCAGTTCACAGTCTTGATTTCACAGTTCACAGTTCACAGTTCACAGTTCACAGTTCACAGATTACAGTTCACAGTTGACAGTTGACAGTTCACAGTACACACTTCACAGTTCACAGTCCACAGTTCACTGTTCACAATTCACAGTTCACAGTCTTCATTTTACACTTGACAGTTCGCAGTTCACAGTTCACAGATCACAGTTCACGGATTACAGTTCACAGTTGATAGTTGACAGTTCACAGTACACACTTCACAGTTCACAGTCCACAGTTCACTGTTCACAATTCGCAGTTCACAGTTGACAGTTCACAGTCCACAGTTCACTATTCACAGTTCACAGTTCTCAGTTCACAGTTCACAGTTCACAGTTCACAGTTTACAGTTCTCAGTTCACAGTTGACAGTTGACAGTTCACAGTTCACAGTCTTCGTTTCACACTTCAGTCTTCACAGTGCATAGGTTACAGTCCACAGATCACAGTTCACAGTTCTCAGTTCACAGATCACAGTTCACAGTCATCATTTCACACTTCACAGTTCGCAGTTCACAGTTCACAGATCACAGTTCACAGATTACAGTTCACAGTTGACAGTTGACAGTTCACAGTACACACTTCACAGTTCGCAGTCCACAGTTCACTGTTCACAATTCACAGTTCACAGTTCACAGTCCACAGTTCACTATTCACAGCTCACAGTACACAGTCTTCATTTCACACTTCAGTCTTCACAGTGCACAGGTTACAGTCCACAGATCACAGTCCACAGTTCACTATTCACAGCTCACAGTTCTCAGTTCACAGATCACAGTTCACAGTCTCCATTTTACACTTCACAGTTCGCAGTTCACAGTTC
This sequence comes from Lasioglossum villosulum, assembly GCA_963971365.1. Taxonomy (NCBI): domain Eukaryota; kingdom Metazoa; phylum Arthropoda; class Insecta; order Hymenoptera; family Halictidae; genus Lasioglossum; species Lasioglossum villosulum. The sequence continues at coordinate 2,628,344 of CAXARU010000031.1, read as the reverse complement.
ACAGTTCACTATTCACAGCTCACAGTTCTCAGTTCACAGATCACAGTTCACAGTCTCCATTTCACACTTCACAGTTCGCAGTTCACAGTTCACAGATCACAATTCACAGATTACAGTTCACAGTTGATATTTGACAGTTCACAGTACACACTTCACAGTTCACAGTCCACAGTTCACTGTTCACAATTCGCAGTTCACAGTTGACAGTTCACAGTCCACAGTTCACTATTCACAGTTCACAGTTCTCAGTTCACAGTTCACAGTTCACAGTCTTCATTTCATACTTCACAGTTCACAGATCACAGTTCACAGTCTTCATTTCACACTTAACAGTTCGCAGTTCACAGTTCACAGTTCACAGATCACAGTTCACAGTTCACAGTTCACAGTCCACAGATCACAGTTCACAGTCTTCATTTCACACTTCACAGTTCGCAGTTCACAGTACGCAGTTCACAGTTCACAGATCACAGTTCACAGTTCACAGTTCACAGTTCACAGTTCACAGTTCACAGTTCACAGTTCACAGTTCACAGTTCACAGTTCACAGTTCACAGTTCACAGTTCACAGTTCTCAGTTCTCAGTTCACAGATCACAGTTCACAGTCATCATTTCACACTTCACAGTTCGCAGTTCACAGTTCACAGATCACAGTTCACAGATTACAGTTCACAGTTCACAGTTGACAGTTCACAGTACACACTTCACAGTTCACAGTCCACAGTTCACTGTTCACAATTCACAGTTCACAGTTCACAGTCCACAGTTCACTATTCACAGCTCACAGTACACAGTCTTCATTTCACACTTCAGTCTTCACAGTGCACAGGTTACAGTCCACAGATCACAGTTCACAGTTCTCAGTTCACAGATCACAGTTCACAGTCTTCATTTCACACTTGACAGTTCGCAGTTTACAGTTCACAGATCACAGTTCACGGATTACAGTTCACAGTTGATAGTTGACAGTTCACAGTACACACTTCACAGTTCACAGTCCACAGTTCACTGTTCACAATTCGCAGTTCACAGTTGACAGTTCACAGTCCACAGTTCACTATTCACAGTTCACAGTTCTCAGTTCACAGTTCACAGTTCACAGATCACAGTTCACAGTCTTCATTTCACACTTCACAGTTCGCAGTTCACAGTACGCAGTTCACAGTTCACAGATCACAGTTCACAGTTCACAGTTCACAGTTCACAGTTCACAGTTCACAGTTCACAGTTCACAGTTCACAGTTCACAGTTCACAGTTTACAGTTTACAGTTCTCAGTTTACAGTTCTCAGTTTACAGTTCTCAGTTTACAGTTCTCAGTTTACAGTTCTCAGTTTACAGTTCTCAGTTTACAGTTCTCAGTTCACAGTTGACAGTTGACAGTTCACAGTTCACAGTCTTCGTTTCACACTTCAGTCTTCACAGTGCATAGGTTACAGTCCACAGATCACAGTTCACAGTTCTCAGTTCACAGATCACAGTTCACAGTCATCATTTCACACTTCACAGTTCGCAGTTCACAGTTCACAAATCACAGTTCACAGATCACAGTTCACAGATTACAGTTCACAGTTCACAGTTGACAGTTCACAGTACACACTTCACAGTTCACAGTCCACAGTTCACTGTTCACAATTCACAGTTCACAGTTCACTATTCACAGCTCACAGTACACAGTCTTCATTTCACACTTCACAGTTCACAGATCACAGTTCACAGTCTTCATTTCACACTTAACAGTTCGCAGTTCACAGTTCACAGTTCACAGATCACAGTTCACAGTTCACAGTTCACAGTCCACAGATCACAGTTCACAGTCTTCATTTCACCCTTCACAGTTCGCAGTTCACAGTACGCAGTTCACAGTTCACAGATCACAGTTCACAGTTCACAGTTCACAGTTCACAGTTCACAGTTCACAGTTCACAGTTCACAGTTCACAGTTCACAGTTCACAGTTCACAGTTCACAGTTCACAGTTCACAGTTCACAGTTCACAGTTCACAGTTTACAGTTCTCAGTTTACAGTTCTCAGTTTACAGTTCTCAGTTCACAGTTGACAGTTGACAGTTGACAGTTCACAGTTCACAGTCTTCGTTTCACACTTCAGTCTTCACAGTGCATAGGTTACAGTCCACAGATCACAGTTCACAGTTCTCAGTTCACAGATCACAGTTCACAGTCATCATTTCACACTTCACAGTTCGCAGTTCACAGTTCACAGATCACAGTTCACAGATCACAGTTCACAGATTACAGTTCACAGTTCACAGTTGACAGTTCACAGTACACACTTCACAGTTCACAGTCCACAGTTCACTGTTCACAATTCACAGTTCACAGTTCACTATTCACAGCTCACAGTACACAGTCTTCATTTCACACTTCAGTCTTCACAGTGCACAGGTTACAGTCCACAGATCACAGTTCACAGTTCTCAGTTCACAGATCACAGTTCACAGTCTTCATTTCACACTTGACAGTTCGCAGTTTACAGTTCACAGATCACAGTTCACAGTCCACAGATCACAGTTCACAGTCTTCATTTCACACTTCACAGTTCGCAGTTCACAGTACGCAGTTCACAGTTCACAGATCACAGTTCACAGTTCACAGTTCACAGTTCACAGTTCACAGTTCACAGTTCACAGTTCACAGTTCACAGTTCACAGTTCTCAGTTCACAGTTCACAGTTCACAGTCTTCATTTCATACTTCACAGTTCACAGATCACAGTTCACAGTCTTCATTTCACACTTAACAGTTCGCAGTTCACAGTTCACAGTTCACAGATCACAGTTCACAGTTCACAGTTCACAGTCCACAGATCACAGTTCACAGTCTTCATTTCACACTTCACAGTTCGCAGTTCACAGTACGCAGTTCACAGTTCACAGATCACAGTTCACAGTTCACAGTTCACAGTTCACAGTTCACAGTTCACAGTTCACAGTTCACAGTTCACAGTTCACAGTTCACAGTTCACAGTTCACAGTTCACAGTTCACAGTTTACAGTTCTCAGTTTACAGTTCTCAGTTTACAGTTCTCAGTTTACAGTTCTCAGTTTACAGTTCTCAGTTCACAGTTGACAGTTGACAGTTCACAGTTCACAGTCTTCGTTTCACACTTCAGTCTTCACAGTGCATAGGTTACAGTCCACAGATCACAGTTCACAGTTCTCAGTTCACAGATCACAGTTCACAGTCATCATTTCACACTTCACAGTTCGCAGTTCACAGTTCACAGATCACAGTTCACAGATCACAGTTCACAGATTACAGTTCACAGTTCACAGTTGACAGTTCACAGTACACACTTCACAGTTCACAGTCCACAGTTCACTGTTCACAATTCACAGTTCACAGTTCACTATTCACAGCTCACAGTACACAGTCTTCATTTCACACTTCAGTCTTCACAGTGCACAGGTTACAGTCCACAGATCACAGTTCACAGTTCTCAGTTCACAGATCACAGTTCACAGTCTTCATTTCACACTTGACAGTTCGCAGTTTACAGTTCACAGATCACAGTTCACAGATTACAGTTCACAGTTGACAGTTGACAGTTCACAGTACACACTTCACAGTCCACAGTTCACTGTTCACAATTCACAGTTCACAGATTACAGTTCACAGTTGACATTTGACAGTTGACAGTTCACAGTACACACTTCACAGTTCACAGTTCACAGTCCACAGTTCACAGTTCTCAGTTCACAGTTGACAGTTCACAGTTCACAGTCTTCATTTCACACTTCAGTCTTCACAGTGCACAGGTTACAGTCCACAGATCACAGTTCACAGTTCTCAGTTCACAGATCACAGTTCACAGTCTTCATTTCACACTTCACAGTTCGCAGTTCACAGATCACAGTTCACAGATTACAGTTCACAGTTCACAGTTGACAGTTGACAGTTCACAGTACACACTTCACAGTTCACAGTCCACAGTTCACTGTTCACAATTCACAGTTCACAGTTCACAGTCCACAGTTCACTATTCACAGCTCACAGTTCTCAGTTCACAGATCACAGTTCACAGTCTCCATTTCACACTTCACAGTTCGCAGTTCACAGTTCACAGATCACAGTTCACAGTTCACAGTTCACACTTTACAGTTCACAGGTCACAGTTCTCAGTTCACAGGTCACAGTTCACAGACTTCATTTCACAATTCAGTTTTCACAGTTCACAGTTCACAGTTCTCAGTTCACAGATCACAGTTCACAGTCTTCATTTCACAGTTCACAGTTCACAGTTCACAGATCACAGACCACAGTTCACTGTTCACAGATCACAGTTCACAGTTCACAGTTCACATTTCACAGTCTTCATTTCACACTTCAGTCTTCACAGTGCACAGTTCACAGTCCACAGATCACAGTTCACAGTTCTCAGTTCACAGATTACAGTTCACAGTTCACAGTTGACAGTTGACAGTTCACAGTACACACTTCACAGTTCACAGTCCACAGTTCACTATTCACAGCTCACAGTTCTCAGTTCACAGATCACAGTTCACAGTCTCCATTTCACACTTCACAGTTCGCAGTTCACAGTTCACAGATCACAGTTCACAATTCACAGTTCACAGATCACAGTTCACAGTTCACAGTTCACAGTTCACAGTTCACAGTTTACAGTTCTCAGTTCACAGGTTACAGTCCACAGATCACAGTCCACAGTTCACTATTCACAGCTCACAGTTCTCAGTTCACAGATCACAGTTCACAGTCTCCATTTCACACTTCACAGTTCGCAGTTCACAGTTCACAGATCACAGTTCACAGTTCACAGTTCACACTTCACAGTTCACAGTTCACAGTCCACAGTTCACTATTCACAGCTCACAGTTCTCAGTTCACAGATCACAGTTCACAGTCTCCATTTCACACTTCACAGTTCGCAGTTCACAGTTCACAGATCACAGTTCACAGATTACAGTTCACAGTTGATAGTTGACAGTTCACAGTACACACTTCACAGTTCACAGTCCACAGTTCACTGTTCACAATTCGCAGTTCACAGTTGACAGTTCACAGTCCACAGTTCACTATTCACAGTTCACAGTTCTCAGTTCACAGTTCACAGTTCACAGTCTTCATTTCATACTTCACAGTTCACAGATCACAGTTCACAGTCTTCATTTCACACTTAACAGTTCGCAGTTCACAGTTCACAGTTCACAGATCACAGTTCACAGTTCACAGTTCACAGTCCACAGATCACAGTTCACAGTCTTCATTTCACACTTCACAGTTCGCAGTTCACAGTACGCAGTTCACAGTTCACAGATCACAGTTCACAGTTCACAGTTCACAGTTCACAGTTCACAGTTCACAGTTCACAGTTCACAGTTCACAGTTCACAGTTCACAGTTCACAGTTCACAGTTCACAGTTCACAGTTCACAGTTCACAGTTCACAGTTCACAGTTTACAGTTCTCAGTTTACAGTTCTCAGTTTACAGTTCTCAGTTCACAGTTGACAGTTGACAGTTCACAGTTCACAGTCTTCGTTTCACACTTCAGTCTTCACAGTGCATAGGTTACAGTCCACAGATCACAGTTCACAGTTCTCAGTTCACAGATCACAGTTCACAGTCATCATTTCACACTTCACAGTTCGCAGTTCACAGTTCACAGATCACAGTTCACAGATTACAGTTCACAGCTCACAGTTGACAGTTCACAGTACACACTTCACAGTTCACAGTCCACAGTTCACTGTTCACAATTCACAGTTCACAGTTCACTATTCACAGCTCACAGTACACAGCCTTTATTTCACACTTCAGTCTTCACAGTGCACAGGTTACAGTCCACAGATCACAGTTCACAGTTCTCAGTTCACAGATCACAGTTCACAGTCTTCATTTCACACTTGACAGTTCGCAGTTTACAGTTCACAGATCACAGTTCACAGATTACAGTTCACAGTTGACAGTTGACAGTTCACAGTACACACTTCACAGTCCACAGTTCACTGTTCACAATTCACAGTTCACAGATTACAGTTCACAGTTGACAGTTGACAGTTGACAGTTCACAGTACACACTTCACAGTTCACAGTTCACAGTCCACAGTTCACAGTTCTCAGTTCACAGTTGACAGTTCACAGTTCACAGTCTTCATTTCACACTTCAGTCTTCACAGTGCACAGGTTACAGTCCACAGATCACAGTTCACAGTTCTCAGTTCACAGATCACAGTTCACAGTCTTCATTTCACACTTCACAGTTCGCAGTTCACAGATCACAGTTCACAGATTACAGTTCACAGTTGACAGTTGACAGTTCACAGTACACACTTCACAGTTCACAGTCCACAGTCCACAGTTCACAGTTCACAGTTCTCAGTTCACAGATCACAGTTCACAGTCTTCATTTCACAGTTCACAGTTCACAGTTCACAGTTCTCCGTTCACAGTATTCATTTCACACTTCACAGTTCGCAGTTCACAGTTGACAGTTGACAGTTCACAGTCCACAGTTCACTATTCACAGTTCACAATTCACAGTTCACAGTTCACAGTTCACAGTTCACAGTTCACAGTTCACAGTTCACAGTTCACAGTTCACAGTTCACAGTTCACAGTTCACAGTCCACAGTCCACAGTTCAGAGTTCACAGTTCTCAGTTCACAGATCACAGTTTACAGTCTTCATTTCACAGTTCACAGTTCACAGTGCACAGTTCACAGTTCCCCGTTCGCAGTATTCATTTCACAGTTCGCAGTTCACAGTTCACAGTTCACAGTCCACAGTTCACAGTTCACAGTTCTCAGTTCACAGTTGACAGTTCACAGTTCACAGTCTTCATTTCACACTGCAGTCTTCACAGTGCACAGGTTACAGTCCACAGATCACAGTTCACAGTTCTCAGTTCACAGATCACAGTTCACAGTCTTCATTTCACACTTCACAGTTCGCAGTTCACAGTTCACAGATCACAGTCTTCATTTCACACTTAACAGTTCGCAGTTCACAGTTCACAGTTCACAGATCACAGTTCACAGTTCACAGTTCACAGTCCACAGATCACAGTTCACAGTCTTCATTTCACACTTCACAGTTCGCAGTTCACAGTTCACAGATCACAGTTCACAGTTCACAGTTCACAGTTCACAGATCACTGATCACAGTTTACAGTTCTCAGTTTACAGTTCTCATTTCACAGTTGACAGTTCACAGTTCACACTTCACAGTTCACAGTTCACAGTCCACAGTTCACTGCTCACAGTTCACAGTTCACAGTTCACAGTTCACAGTTCACAGTTTACAGTTCTCAGTTTACAGTTCTCAGTTTACAGTTCTCAGTTCACAGTTGACAGTTCACAGTCTTCGTTTCACACTTCAGCCTTCACAGTGCATAGGTTACAGTCCACAGATCACAGTTCACAGTTCTCAGTTCACAGATCACAGTTCACAGTCATCATTTCACACTTCACAGTTCGCAGTTCACAGTTCACAGATCACAGTTCACAGATTACAGTTGACAGTTCACAGTACACACTTCACAGTTCACAGTCCACAGTTCACTGTTCACAATTCACAGTTCACAGTTCACAGTCCACAGTTCACTATTCACAGCTCACAGTACACAGTCTTCATTTCACACTTCAGTCTTCACAGTGCACAGGTTACAGTCCACAGATCACAGTTCACAGTTCTCAGTTCACAGATCACATTTCACAGTCTTCATTTCACACTTGACAGTTCGCAGTTCACAGTTCACAGATCACAGTTCACAGATTACAGTTCACAGTTGACAGTTGACAGTTCACAGTACACACTTCACAGTTCACAGTCCACAGTTCACTGTTCACAATTCACAGTTCACAGTTCACAGTTCACAGATTACAGTTCACAGTTCACAGTTGACAGTTCACAGTACACACTTCACAGTTCACAGTTCACAGTCCACAGTTCACAGTTCACAGTTCACAGTTCACAGTTTACAGTTCTCAGTTCACAGTTGACAGTTGACAGTTCACAGTCTTCATTTCACACTGCAGTCTTCACAGTGCACAGGTTACAGTCCACAGATCACAGTTCACAGTTCTCAGTTCACAGATCACAGTTCACAGTCTTCATTTCACACTTCACAGTTCGCAGTTCACAGTTCACAGATCACAGTTCACAGATTACAGTTCACAGTTGACAGTTGACAGTTCACAGTACACACTTCACAGTTCACAGTCCACAGTTCACTGTTCACAATTCACAGTTCACAGTTCACAGTCCACAGTTCACTATTCACAGCTCACAGTTCTCAGTTCACAGATCACAGTTCACAGTTCACAGTTCACACTTCACAGTTCACAGATCACAGTTCTCAGTTCACAGATCTCAGTTCACAGTCTTCATTTCACAGTTCACAGTTCACAGTTCACAGTTCACAGTTCACAGTTCACAGTTCACAGTTCACAGATCACTGATCACAGTTTACAGTTCTCAGTTTACAGTTCTCATTTCACAGTTGACAGTTCACAGTTCACACTTCACAGTTCACAGTTCACAGTCCACAGTTCACTGTTCACAATTCGCAGTTCACAGTTGACAGTTCACAGTCCACAGTTCACTATTCACAGTTCTCAGTTCACAGATCACAGTTCACAGTCTTCATTTCATACTTCCCAGTTCACAGATCACAGTTCACAGTCTTCATTTCACACTAAACAGTTCGCAGTTCACAGTTCACAGATCACAGTTCACAGTTCACAGTTCACAGTTCACAGTCCACAGATCACAGTTCACAGTCTCCATTTCACACTTCACAGTTCGCAGTTCACAGTTCACAGATCACAGTTCACAGTTCACAGTTCACACTTCACAGTTCACAGTTCACAGTCCACAGTTCACAGTCCACAGATCACAGATCACAGTTCTCAGTTCACAGATAACAGTTCACAGTCTTCATTTCACACTTCACAGTTCGCAGTTCACAGTTCACAGATCACAGTTCACAGATTACAGTTCACAGTTGACAGTTGACAGTTCACAGTACACACTTCACAGTTCACAGTCCACAGTTCACTGTTCACAATTCACAGTTCACAGTTCACAGTCCACAGTTCACTATTCACAGCTCACAGTTCTCAGTTCACAGATCACAGTTCTCAGTTCACAGATCTCAGTTCACAGTCTTCATTTCACAGTTCACAGTTCACAGTTCACAGATCACAGACCACAGTTCACTGTTCACAGATCACAGTTCACAGTACACAGTCTTCATTTCATACTTCACAGTTCGCAGTTCACAGTTCACAGTTCACAGGTCACAGTTCACAGTCCACTGTTCACAGTTCACAGTTCTCAGTTCACAGATCACAGTTCACAGACTTCATTTCACAATTCAGTTTTCACAGTTCACAGCTCACAGTTCTCAGTTCACAGATCACAGTTCACAGTCTTCATTTCACAGTTCACAGGTCACAGTTCACAGATCACAGACCACAGTTCACTGTTCACAGATCACAGTTCACAGTTCACAGTTCACATTTCACAGTCTTCATTTCACACTTCAGTCTTCACAGTGCACAGTTCACAGTCCACAGATCACAGCTCACAGTTCTCAGTTCACAGATTACAGTTCACAGTTGACAGTTGACAGTTCACAGTACACACTTCACAGTTTACAGTCCACAGTTCACTATTCACAGCTCACAGTTCTCAGTTCACAGATCACAGTTCACAGTCTCCATTTCACACTTCACAGTTCGCAGTTCACAGTTCACAGATCACAGTTCACAGTTCACAGTTCACAGTTCACACTTCACAGTTCACAGATCACAGTTCTCAGTTCACAGATCTCAGTTCACAGTCTTCATTTCACAGTTCACAGTTCACAGTTCACAGATTACAGTTCACAGTTGACAGTTGACAGTTCACAGTACACACTTCACAGTTCTCAGTTCACAGATCACAGTTCACAGTCTTCATTTCACACTTCACAGTTCGCAGTTCACAGTTCACAGATCACAGTTCACAGATTACAGTTCACAGTTGACAGTTGACAGTTTACAGTACACACTTCACAGTTCACAGTCCACAGTTCACTGTTCACAATTCACAGTTCACAGTTCACAGTCGACAGTTCACTATTTACAGCTCACAGTTCTCAGTCCACAGATCACAGTTCACAGTCTCCCTTTCACACTTCACAGTTCGCAGTTCACAGTTCACAGATCACAGTTCACAGTTCACAGTTCACACTTCACAGTTCACAGATCACAGTTCTCAGTTCACAGATCTCAGTTCACAGTCTTCATTTCACAGTTCACAGTTCACAGGTCACAGTTCACAGATTACAGTTGACAGTTGACAGTTGACAGTTCACAGTACACACTTCACAGTTCACAGTCCACAGTTCACTGTTCACAATTCACAGTTCACAGTTCACAGTTCACAGTCTTCATTTCACACTTGACAGTTCGCAGTTCACAGTTCACAGATCACAGTTCACAGATTACAGTTCACAGTTGACAGTTGACAGTTCACAGTACACACTTCACAGTTCACAGTCCACAGTTCACTGTTCACAATTCACAGTTCACAGTTCACAGTTCACAGATTACAGTTCACAGTTGACAGTTGACAGTTCACAGTACACACTTCACAGTTCACAGTCCACAGTTCACTGTTCACAATTCACAGTTGACAGTTCACAGTTCACAGATTACAGTTCACAGTTGACAGTTGACAGTTCACAGTACACACTTCACAGTTCACAGTTCACACTTCACAGTTCACAGATCACAGTTCTCAGTTCACAGATCTCAGTTCACAGTCTTCATATCACAGTTCACAGTTCACAGTTCACAGTTCACAGTTCACAGTTCACAGTTCACAGTTCACAGATCACTGATCACAGTTTACAGTTCTCAGTTTACAGTTCTCATTTCACAGTTGACAGTTCACAGTTCACACTTCACAGTTCACAGTTCAGAGTCCACAGTTCACTGTTCACAATTCGCAGTTCACAGTTGACAGTTCACAGTCCACAGTTCACTATTCACAGTTCACAGTTCTCAGTTCACATATCACAGTTCACAGTCTTCATTTCATACTTCACAGTTCACAGATCACAGTTCACAGTCTTCATTTCACACTTAACAGTTCGCAGTTCACAGTTCACAGTTCACAGATCACAGTTCACAGTTCACAGTTCACAGTCCACAGATCACAGTTCACAGTCTCCATTTCACACTTCACAGTTCGCAGTTCACAGTTCACAGATCACAGTTCACAGTTCACAGTTCACACTTCACAGTTCACAGTTCACAGTCCACAGTTCACAGTTCACAGTTCACAGTTTACAGTTCTCAGTTCACAGTTGACAGTTCACAGTTCACAGTCTTCATTTCACACTGCAGTCTTCACAGTGCACAGGTTACAGTCCACAGATCACAGTTCACAGTTCTCAGTTCACAGATCACAGTTCACAGTCTTCATTTCACACTTCACAGTTCGCAGTTCACAGTTCACAGATCACAGTTCACAGATTACAGTTCACAGTTGACAGTTGACAGTTCACAGTACACACTTCACAGTTCACAGTCCACAGTTCACTGTTCACAATTCACAGTTCACAGTTCACAGTCCACAGTTCACTATTTACAGCTCACAGTTCTCAGTTCACAGATCACAGTTCACAGTCTCCATTTCACACTTCACAGTTCGCAGTTCACAGTTCACAGATCACAGTTCACAGTTCACAGTTCACACTTCACAGTTCACAGATCACAGTTCTCAGTTCACAGATCTCAGTTCACAGTCTTCATTTCACAGTTCACAGTTCACAGTTCACAGTTCACAGATCACAGACCACAGTTCACTGTTCACAGATCACAGTTCACAGTACACAGTCTTCATTTCATACTTCACAGTTCGCAGTTCACAGTTCACTGTTCACAGGTCACAGTTCACAGTCCACTGTTCACAGTTCACAGTTCTCAGTTCACAGATCACAGTTCACAGACTTCATTTCACAATTCAGTTTTCACAGTTCACAGTTCACAGTTCTTAGTTCACAGATCACAGTTCACAGTCTTCATTTCACAGTTCACAGTTCACAGTTCACAGATCACAGACCACAGTTCACTGTTCACAGATCACAGTTCACAGTTCACAGTTCACATTTCACAGTCTTCATTTCACACTTCAGTCTTCACAGTGCACAGTTCACAGTCCACAGATCACAGTTCACAGTTCTCAGTTCACAGATTACAGTTCACAGTTGACAGATCACAGTTCACAGTCTCCATTTCACACTTCACAGTTCGCAGTTCACAGTTCACAGATCACAGTTCACAGTTCACAGTTCACACTTCACAGTTCACAGATCACAGTTCTCAGTTCACAGATCTCAGTTCACAGTCTTCATTTCACAGTTCACAGTTCACAGGTCACAGTTCACAGATTACAGTTCACAGTTGACAGTTGACAGTTCACAGTACACACTTCACAGTTCACAGTCCACAGTTCACTGTTCACAATTCACAGTTCACAGTTCACAGTTCACAGTCTTCATTTCACACTTGACAGTTCGCAGTTCACAGTTCACAGATCACAGTTCACAGATTACAGTTCACAGTTGACAGTTCACAGTTCACAGTACACACTTCACAGTTCACAGTCCACAGTTCACTGTTCACAATTCACAGTTCACAGTTCACAGTTCACAGTTCACAGATTACAGTTCACAGTTGACAGTTGACAGTTCACAGTACACACTTCACAGTTCACAGTTCACAGTTCACACTTCACAGTTCACAGATCACAGTTCTCAGTTCACAGATCTCAGTTCACAGTCTTCATATCACAGTTCACAGTTCACAGTTCACAGTTCACAGTTCACAGTTCACAGTTCACAGTTCACAGATCACTGATCACAGTTTACAGTTCTCAGTTTACAGTTCTCATTTCACAGTTGACAGTTCACAGTTCACACTTCACAGTTCACAGTTCAGAGTCCACAGTTCACTGTTCACAATTCGCAGTTCACAGTTGACAGTTCACAGTCCACAGTTCACTATTCACAGTTCACAGTTCTCAGTTCACAGATCACAGTTCACAGTCTTCATTTCATACTTCACAGTTCACAGATCACAGTTCACAGTCTTCATTTCACACTTAACAGTTCGCAGTTCACAGTTCACAGTTCACAGATCGCAGTTCACAGTTCACAGTTCACAGTCCACAGATCACAGTTCACAGTCTCCATTTCACACTTCACAGTTCACAGATCACAGTTCACAGTACACAGTCTTCATTTCATACTTCACAGTTCGCAGTTCACAGTTCACTGTTCACAGGTCACAGTTCACAGTCCACTGTTCACAGTTCACAGTTCTCAGTTCACAGATCACAGTTCACAGACTTCATTTCACAATTCAGTTTTGACAGTTCACAGTTCACAGTTCTTAGTTCACAGATCACAGTTCACAGTCTTCATTTCACAGTTCACAGTTCACAGTTCACAGATCACAGACCACAGTTCACTGTTCACAGATCACAGTTCACAGTTCACAGTTCACATTTCACAGTCTTCATTTCACACTTCAGTCTTCACAGTGCACAGTTCACAGTCCACAGATCACAGTTCACAGTTCTCAGTTCACAGATTACAGTTCACAGTTGACAGATCACAGTTCACAGTCTCCATTTCACACTTCACAGTTCGCAGTTCACAGTTCACAGATCACAGTTCACAGTTCACAGTTCACACTTCACAGTTCACAGATCACAGTTCTCAGTTCACAGATCTCAGTTCACAGTCTTCATTTCACAGTTCACAGTTCACAGGTCACAGTTCACAGATTACAGTTCACAGTTGACAGTTGACAGTTCACAGTACACACTTCACAGTTCACAGTCCACAGTTCACTGTTCACAATTCACAGTTCACAGTTCACAGTTCACAGTCTTCATTTCACACTTGACAGTTCGCAGTTCACAGTTCACAGATCACAGTTCACAGTTTACAGTTCTCAGTTCACAGTCTCCATTTCACACTTCACAGTTCGCAGTTCACAGTTCACAGATCACAGTTCACAGTTCACAGTTCACACTTCACAGTTCACAGATCACAGTTCTCAGTTCACAGATCTCAGTTCACAGTCTTCATTTCACAGTTCACAGTTCACAGGTCACAGTTCACAGATTACAGTTCACAGTTGACAGTTCACAGTTCACAGATCACAGTTCACAGTTCTCAGTTCACAGATCACAGTTCACAGACTTCATTTCACAATTCAGTTTTCACAGTTCACAGTTCACAGTCTTCATTTCACACTTGACAGTTCGCAGTTCACAGTTCACAGATCACAGTTCACAGTTTACAGTTCTCAGTTCACAGTCTCCATTTCACACTTCACAGTTCGCAGTTCACAGTTCACAGATCACAGTTCACAGTTCACAGTTCACACTTCACAGTTCACAGATCACAGTTCTCAGTTCACAGATCTCAGTTCACAGTCTTCATTTCACAGTTCACAGTTCACAGGTCACAGTTCACAGATTACAGTTCACAGTTGACAGTTCACAGTTCACAGATCACAGTTCACAGTTCACAGTCCACAGATCACAGTTCACAGTCTCCATTTCACACTTCACAGTTCACAGATCACAGTTCACAGTACACAGTCTTCATTTCATACTTCACAGTTCGCAGTTCACAGTTCACAGTTCACAGGTCACAGTTCACAGTCCACTGTTCACAGTTCACAGTTCTCAGTTCACAGATCACAGTTCACAGACTTCATTTCACAATTCAGTTTTCACAGTTCACAGCTCACAGTTCTCAGTTCACAGATCACAGTTCACAGTCTTCATTTCACAGTTCACAGGTCACAGTTCACAGATCACAGACCACAGTTCACTGTTCACAGATCACAGTTCACAGTTCACAGTTCACATTTCACAGTCTTCATTTCACACTTCAGTCTTCACAGTGCACAGTTCACAGTCCACAGATCACAGCTCACAGTTCTCAGTTCACAGATTACAGTTCACAGTTGACAGTTGACAGTTCACAGTACACACTTCACAGTTTACAGTCCACAGTTCACTATTCACAGCTCACAGTTCTCAGTTCACAGATCACAGTTCACAGTCTCCATTTCACACTTCACAGTTCGCAGTTCACAGTTCACAGATCACAGTTCACAGTTCACAGTTCACACTTCACAGTTCACAGATCACAGTTCTCAGTTCACAGATCTCAGTTCACAGTCTTCATTTCACAGTTCACAGTTCACAGTTCACAGATTACAGTTCACAGTTGACAGTTGACAGTTCACAGTACACACTTCACAGTTCTCAGTTCACAGATCACAGTTCACAGTCTTCATTTCACACTTCACAGTTCGCAGTTCACAGTTCACAGATCACAGTTCACAGATTACAGTTCACAGTTGACAGTTGACAGTTTACAGTACACACTTCACAGTTCACAGTCCACAGTTCACTGTTCACAATTCACAGTTCACAGTTCACAGTCGACAGTTCACTATTTACAGCTCACAGTTCTCAGTCCACAGATCACAGTTCACAGTCTCCCTTTCACACTTCACAGTTCGCAGTTCACAGTTCACAGATCACAGTTCACAGTTCACAGTTCACACTTCACAGTTCACAGATCACAGTTCTCAGTTCACAGATCTCAGTTCACAGTCTTCATTTCACAGTTCACAGTTCACAGGTCACAGTTCACAGATTACAGTTGACAGTTGACAGTTGACAGTTCACAGTACACACTTCACAGTTCACAGTCCACAGTTCACTGTTCACAATTCACAGTTCACAGTTCACAGTTCACAGTCTTCATTTCACACTTGACAGTTCGCAGTTCACAGTTCACAGATCACAGTTCACAGATTACAGTTCACAGTTGACAGTTGACAGTTCACAGTACACACTTCACAGTTCACAGTCCACAGTTCACTGTTCACAATTCACAGTTCACAGTTCACAGTTCACAGATTACAGTTCACAGTTGACAGTTGACAGTTCACAGTACACACTTCACAGTTCACAGTCCACAGTTCACTGTTCACAATTCACAGTTGACAGTTCACAGTTCACAGATTACAGTTCACAGTTGACAGTTGACAGTTCACAGTACACACTTCACAGTTCACAGTTCACAGTTCACACTTCACAGTTCACAGATCACAGTTCTCAGTTCACAGATCTCAGTTCACAGTCTTCATATCACAGTTCACAGTTCACAGTTCACAGTTCACAGTTCACAGTTCACAGATCACTGATCACAGTTTACAGTTCTCAGTTTACAGTTCTCATTTCACAGTTGACAGTTCACAGTTCACACTTCACAGTTCACAGTTCAGAGTCCACAGTTCACTGTTCACAATTCGCAGTTCACAGTTGACAGTTCACAGTCCACAGTTCACTATTCACAGTTCACAGTTCTCAGTTCACATATCACAGTTCACAGTCTTCATTTCATACTTCACAGTTCACAGATCACAGTTCACAGTCTTCATTTCACACTTAACAGTTCGCAGTTCACAGTTCACAGTTCACAGATCACAGTTCACAGTTCACAGTTCACAGTCCACAGATCACAGTTCACAGTCTCCATTTCACACTTCACAGTTCGCAGTTCACAGTTCACAGATCACAGTTCACAGTTCACAGTTCACACTTCACAGTTCACAGTTCACAGTCCACAGTTCACAGTTCACAGTTCACAGTTTACAGTTCTCAGTTCACAGTTGACAGTTCACAGTTCACAGTCTTCATTTCACACTGCAGTCTTCACAGTGCACAGGTTACAGTCCACAGATCACAGTTCACAGTTCTCAGTTCACAGATCACAGTTCACAGTCTTCATTTCACACTTCACAGTTCGCAGTTCACAGTTCACAGATCACAGTTCACAGATTACAGTTCACAGTTGACAGTTGACAGTTCACAGTACACACTTCACAGTTCACAGTCCACAGTTCACTGTTCACAATTCACAGTTCACAGTTCACAGTCCACAGTTCACTATTCACAGCTCACAGTTCTCAGTTCACAGATCACAGTTCACAGTCTCCATTTCACACTTCACAGTTCGCAGTTCACAGTTCACAGATCACAGTTCACAGTTCACAGTTCACACTTCACAGTTCACAGATCACAGTTCTCAGTTCACAGATCTCAGTTCACAGTCTTCATTTCACAGTTCACAGTTCACAGTTCACAGTTCACAGATCACAGACCACAGTTCACTGTTCACAGATCACAGTTCACAGTACACAGTCTTCATTTCATACTTCACAGTTCGCAGTTCACAGTTCACTGTTCACAGGTCACAGTTCACAGTCCACTGTTCACAGTTCACAGTTCTCAGTTCACAGATCACAGTTCACAGACTTCATTTCACAATTCAGTTTTCACAGTTCACAGTTCACAGTTCTTAGTTCACAGATCACAGTTCACAGTCTTCATTTCACAGTTCACAGTTCACAGTTCACAGATCACAGACCACAGTTCACTGTTCACAGATCACAGTTCACAGTTCACAGTTCACATTTCACAGTCTTCATTTCACACTTCAGTCTTCACAGTGCACAGTTCACAGTCCACAGATCACAGTTCACAGTTCTCAGTTCACAGATTACAGTTCACAGTTGACAGATCACAGTTCACAGTCTCCATTTCACACTTCACAGTTCGCAGTTCACAGTTCACAGATCACAGTTCACAGTTCACAGTTCACACTTCACAGTTCACAGATCACAGTTCTCAGTTCACAGATCTCAGTTCACAGTCTTCATTTCACAGTTCACAGTTCACAGGTCACAGTTCACAGATTACAGTTCACAGTTGACAGTTGACAGTTCACAGTACACACTTCACAGTTCACAGTCCACAGTTCACTGTTCACAATTCACAGTTCACAGTTCACAGTTCACAGTCTTCATTTCACACTTGACAGTTCGCAGTTCACAGTTCACAGATCACAGTTCACAGATTACAGTTCACAGTTGACAGTTGACAGTTCACAGTACACACTTCACAGTTCACAGTCCACAGTTCACTGTTCACAATTCACAGTTCACAGTTCACAGTTCACAGTTCACAGATTACAGTTCACAGTTGACAGTTGACAGTTCACAGTACACACTTCACAGTTCACAGTTCACAGTTCACACTTCACAGTTCACAGATCACAGTTCTCAGTTCACAGATCTCAGTTCACAGTCTTCATATCACAGTTCACAGTTCACAGTTCACAGTTCACAGTTCACAGTTCACAGTTCACAGTTCACAGATCACTGATCACAGTTTACAGTTCTCAGTTTACAGTTCTCATTTCACAGTTGACAGTTCACAGTTCACACTTCACAGTTCACAGTTCAGAGTCCACAGTTCACTGTTCACAATTCGCAGTTCACAGTTGACAGTTCACAGTCCACAGTTCACTATTCACAGTTCACAGTTCTCAGTTCACAGATCACAGTTCACAGTCTTCATTTCATACTTCACAGTTCACAGATCACAGTTCACAGTCTTCATTTCACACTTAACAGTTCGCAGTTCACAGTTCACAGTTCACAGATCGCAGTTCACAGTTCACAGTTCACAGTCCACAGATCACAGTTCACAGTCTCCATTTCACACTTCACAGTTCACAGATCACAGTTCACAGTACACAGTCTTCATTTCATACTTCACAGTTCGCAGTTCACAGTTCACTGTTCACAGGTCACAGTTCACAGTCCACTGTTCACAGTTCACAGTTCTCAGTTCACAGATCACAGTTCACAGACTTCATTTCACAATTCAGTTTTGACAGTTCACAGTTCACAGTTCTTAGTTCACAGATCACAGTTCACAGTCTTCATTTCACAGTTCACAGTTCACAGTTCACAGATCACAGACCACAGTTCACTGTTCACAGATCACAGTTCACAGTTCACAGTTCACATTTCACAGTCTTCATTTCACACTTCAGTCTTCACAGTGCACAGTTCACAGTCCACAGATCACAGTTCACAGTTCTCAGTTCACAGATTACAGTTCACAGTTGACAGATCACAGTTCACAGTCTCCATTTCACACTTCACAGTTCGCAGTTCACAGTTCACAGATCACAGTTCACAGTTCACAGTTCACACTTCACAGTTCACAGATCACAGTTCTCAGTTCACAGATCTCAGTTCACAGTCTTCATTTCACAGTTCACAGTTCACAGGTCACAGTTCACAGATTACAGTTCACAGTTGACAGTTGACAGTTCACAGTACACACTTCACAGTTCACAGTCCACAGTTCACTGTTCACAATTCACAGTTCACAGTTCACAGTTCACAGTCTTCATTTCACACTTGACAGTTCGCAGTTCACAGTTCACAGATCACAGTTCACAGTTTACAGTTCTCAGTTCACAGTCTCCATTTCACACTTCACAGTTCGCAGTTCACAGTTCACAGATCACAGTTCACAGTTCACAGTTCACACTTCACAGTTCACAGATCACAGTTCTCAGTTCACAGATCTCAGTTCACAGTCTTCATTTCACAGTTCACAGTTCACAGGTCACAGTTCACAGATTACAGTTCACAGTTGACAGTTCACAGTTCACAGATCACAGTTCACAGTTCACAGTTCACAGTCCACAGATCACAGTTCACAGTCTTCATTTCACACTTAACAGTTCGCAGTTCACAGTTCACAGTTCACAGATCACAGTTCACAGTTCACAGTTCACAGTCCACAGATCACAGTTCACAGTCTCCATTTCACACTTCACAGTTCGCAGTTCACAGTTCACAGATCACAGTTCACAGTTTACAGTTCTCAGTTCACAGTTGACAGTTCACAGTTCACAGTCTTCATTTCACACTGCAGTCTTCACAGTGCACAGGTTACAGTCCACAGATCACAGTTCACAGTTCTCAGTTCACAGATCACAGTTCACAGTCTTCATTTCACACTTCACAGTTCGCAGTTCACAGTTCACAGATCACAGTTCACAGATTACAGTTCACAGTTGACAGTTGACAGTTCACAGTACACACTTCACAGTTCACAGTCCACAGTTCACTGTTCACAATTCACAGTTCACAGTTCACAGTCCACAGTTCACTATTCACAGCTCACAGTTCTCAGTTCACAGATCACAGTTCACAGTCTCCATTTCACACTTCACAGTTCGCAGTTCACAGTTCACAGATCACAGTTCACAGTTCACAGTTCACACTTCACAGTTCACAGATCACAGTTCTCAGTTCACAGATCTCAGTTCACAGTCTTCATTTCACAGTTCACAGTTCACAGTTCACAGTTCACAGATCACAGACCACAGTTCACTGTTCACAGATCACAGTTCACAGTACACAGTCTTCATTTCATACTTCACAGTTCGCAGTTCACAGTTCACTGTTCACAGGTCACAGTTTACAGTCCACTGTTCACAGTTCACAGTTCTCAGTTCACAGATCACAGTTCACAGACTTCATTTCACAATTCAGTTTTCACAGTTCACAGTTCACAGTTCTTAGTTCACAGATCACAGTTCACAGTCTTCATTTCACAGTTCACAGTTCACAGTTCACAGATCACAGACCACAGTTCACTGTTCACAGATCACAGTTCACAGTTCACAGTTCACATTTCACAGTCTTCATTTCACACTTCAGTCTTCACAGTGCACAGTTCACAGTCCACAGATCACAGTTCACAGTTCTCAGTTCACAGATTACAGTTCACAGTTGACAGTTCACAGTTCACAGTACACACTTCACAGTTCACAGTCCACAGTTCACTATTCACAGCTCACAGTTCTCAGTTCACAGATCACAGTTCACAGTCTCCATTTCACACTTCACAGTTCGCAGTTCACAGTTCACAGATCACAGTTCACAGTTCACAGTTCACAGTTCACAGATCACAGACCACAGTTCACTGTTCACAGATCACAGTTCACAGTTCACAGTTCACATTTCACAGTCTTCATTTCACACTTCAGTCTTCACAGTGCACAGTTCACAGTCCACAGATCACAGTTCACAGTTCTCAGTTCACAGATTACAGTTCACAGTTGACAGATCACAGTTCACAGTCTCCATTTCACACTTCACAGTTCGCAGTTCACAGTTCACAGATCACAGTTCACAGTTCACAGTTCACACTTCACAGTTCACAGATCACAGTTCTCAGTTCACAGATCTCAGTTCACAGTCTTCATTTCACAGTTCACAGTTCACAGGTCACAGTTCACAGATTACAGTTCACAGTTGACAGTTGACAGTTCACAGTACACACTTCACAGTTCACAGTCCACAGTTCACTGTTCACAATTCACAGTTCACAGTTCACAGTTCACAGTCTTCATTTCACACTTGACAGTTCGCAGTTCACAGTTCACAGATCACAGTTCACAGATTACAGTTCACAGTTGACAGTTGACAGTTCACAGTACACACTTCACAGTTCACAGTCCACAGTTCACTGTTCACAATTCACAGTTCACAGTTCACAGTTCACAGATTACAGTTCACAGTTGACAGTTGACAGATCACAGTACACACTTCACAGTTCACAGTCCACAGTTCACTGTTCACAATTCACAGTTGACAGTTCACAGTTCACAGATTACAGTTCACAGTTGACAGTTGACAGTTCACAGTACACACTTCACAGTTCACAGTTCACAGTTCACACTTCACAGTTCACAGATCACAGTTCTCAGTTCACAGATCTCAGTTCACAGTCTTCATATCACAGTTCACAGTTCACAGTTCACAGTTCACAGTTCACAGTTCACAGATCACTGATCACAGTTTACAGTTCTCAGTTTACAGTTCTCATTTCACAGTTGACAGTTCACAGTTCACACTTCACAGTTCACAGTTCAGAGTCCACAGTTCACTGTTCACAATTCGCAGTTCACAGTTGACAGTTCACAGTCCACAGTTCACTATTCACAGTTCACAGTTCTCAGTTCACAGATCACAGTTCACAGTCTTCATTTCATACTTCACAGTTCACAGATCACAGTTCACAGTCTTCATTTCACACTTAACAGTTCGCAGTTCACAGTTCACAGTTCACAGATCACAGTTCACAGTTCACAGTTCACAGTCCACAGATCACAGTTCACAGTCTCCATTTCACACTTCACAGTTCGCAGTTCACAGTTCACAGATCACAGTTCACAGTTCACAGTTCACACTTCACAGTTCACAGTTCACAGTTCACAGTCCACAGTTCACAGTTCACAGTTCACAGTTTACAGTTCTCAGTTCACAGTTGACAGTTCACAGTTCACAGTCTTCATTTCACACTGCAGTCTTCACAGTGCACAGGTTACAGTCCACAGATCACAGTTCACAGTTCTCAGTTCACAGATCACAGTTCACAGTCTTCATTTCACACTTCACAGTTCGCAGTTCACAGTTCACAGATCACAGTTCACAGATTACAGTTCACAGTGGACAGTTGACAGTTCACAGTACACACTTCACAGTTCACAGTCCACACTTCACTGTTCACAATTCACAGTTCACAGTTCACAGTCCACAGTTCACTATTCACAGCTCACAGTTCTCAGTTCTCAGATCACAGTTCACAGTCTCCATTTCACACTTCACAGTTCGCAGTTCACAGTTCACAGATCACAGTTCACAGTTCACAGTTCACACTTCACAGTTCACAGATCACAGTTCTCAGTTCACAGATCTCAGTTCACAGTCTTCATTTCACAGTTCACAGTTCACAGTTCACAGTTCACAGATCACAGACCACAGTTCACTGTTCACAGATCACAGTTCACAGTACACAGTCTTCATTTCACACTTCACAGTTCGCAGTTCACAGTTCACAGATCACAGTTCACTGTTCACAGATCACAGTTCACAGTTCACAGTTCACATTTCACAGTCTTCATTTCACACTTCAGTCTTCACAGTGCACAGTTCACAGTCCACAGATCACAGTTCACAGTTCTCAGTTCACAGATTACAGTTCACAGTTGACAGTTCACAGTTCACAGTACACACTTCACAGTTCACAGTCCACAGTTCACTATTCACAGCTCACAGTTCTCAGTTCACAGATCACAGTTCACAGTCTCCATTTCACACTTCACAGTTCGCAGTTCACAGTTCACAGATCACAGTTCACAGTTCACAGTTCACACTTCACAGTTCACAGATCACAGTTCTCAGTTCACAGATCTCAGTTCACAGTCTTCATTTCACAGTTCACAGTTCACAGTTCACAGTTCACAGATTACAGTTCACAGTTGACAGTTGACAGTTCACAGTACACACTTCACAGTTCTCAGTTCACAGATCACAGTTCACAGTCTTCATTTCACACTTCACAGTTCGCAGTTCACAGTTCACAGATCACAGTTCACAGATTACAGTTCACAGTTGACAGTTGACAGTTCACAGTACACACTTCACAGTTCACAGTCCACAGTTCACTGTTCACAATTCACAGTTCACAGTTCACAGTCGACAGTTCACTATTCACAGCTCACAGTTCTCAGTTCACAGATCACAGTTCACAGTCTCCATTTCACACTTCACAGTTCGCAGTTCACAGTTCACAGATCACAGTTCACAGTTCACAGTTCACACTTCACAGTTCACAGATCACAGTTCTCAGTTCACAGATCTCAGTTCACAGTCTTCATTTCACAGTTCACAGTTCACAGTTCACAGTTCACAGTTCACAGATTAGAGTTCACAGTTGACAGTTGACAGTTCACAGTACACACTTCACAGTTCACAGTCCACAGTTCACTGTTCACAATTCACAGTTCACAGTTCACAGTTCACAGTCTTCATTTCACACTTGACAGTTCGCAGTTCACAGTTCACAGATCACAGTTCACAGATTACAGTTCACAGTTGACAGTTGACAGTTCACAGTACACACATCACAGTTCACAGTCCACAGTTCACTGTTCACAATTCACAGTTCACAGTTCACAGTTCACAGATTACAGTTCACAGTTGACAGTTGACAGTTCACAGTACACACTTCACAGTTCACAGTCCACAGTTCACTGTTCACAATTCACAGTTCACAGTTCACAGATTACAGTTCACAGTTGACAGTTGACAGTTCACAGTACACACTTCACAGTTCACAGTTCACAGTTCACACTTCACAGTTCACAGATCACAGTTCTCAGTTCACAGTCTTCATTTCACAGTTCACAGTTCACAGTTCACAGTTCACAGTTCACAGTTCACAGTTCACAGTTCACAGTTCACAGTTCACAGTTCACAGTTCACAGTTCACAGTTCACAGTTCACAGTTCACAGTTCACAGTTCACAGATCACTGATCACAGTTTACAGTTCTCAGTTTACAGTTCTCCTTTCACAGTTGACAGTTCACAGTTCACACTTCACAGTTCACAGTTCACAGTTCACAGTCCACAGATCACAGTTCACAGTCTCCATTTCACACTTCACAGTTCGCAGTTCACAGTTCACAGATCACAGTTCACAGTTCACAGTTCACACTTCACAGTTCACAGTTCACAGTCCACAGTTCACAGTTCACAGTTCACAGTTTACAGTTCTCAGTTCACAGTTGACAGTTCACAGTTCACAGTCTTCATTTCACACTGCAGTCTTCACAGAGCACAGGTTACAGTCCATAGATCACAGTTCACAGTTCTCAGTTCACAGATCACAGTTCACAGTCTTCATTTCACACTTCACAGTTCGCAGTTCACAGTTCACAGATCACAGTTCACAGATTACAGTTCACAGTTGACAGTTGACAGTTCACAGTACACACTTCACAGTTCACAGTCCACAGTTCACTGTTCACAATTCACAGTTCACAGTTCACAGTCCACAGTTCACGGATCACAGTTCACAGACTTCATTTCACAATTCAGTTTTCACAGTTCACAGTTCACAGTTCTCAGTTCACAGATCACAGTTCACAGTCTTCATTTCACAGTTCACAGTTCACAGTTCACAGATCACAGACCACAGTTCACTGTTCACAGATCACAGTTCACAGTTCACAGTTCACATTTCACAGTCTTCATTTCACACTTCAGTCTTCACAGTGCACAGTTCACAGTCCACAGATCACAGTTCACAGTTCTCAGTTCACAGATTACAGTTCACAGTTGACAGTTCACAGTACACACTTCACAGTTCACAGTCCACAGTTCACTATTCACAGCTCACAGTTCTCAGTTCACAGATCACAGTTCACAGTCTCCATTTCACACTTCACAGTTCGCAGTTCACAGTTCACAGATCACAGTTCACAGTTCACAGTTCACAGTTCACACTTCACAGTTCACAGATCACAGTTCTCAGTTCACAGATCTCAGTTCACAGTCTTCATTTCACAGTTCACAGTTCACAGTTCACAGTTCACAGATTACAGTTCACAGTTGACAGTTGACAGTTCATAGTACACACTTCACAGTTCTCAGTTCACAGATCACAGTTCACAGTCTTCATTTCACACTTCACAGTTCGCAGTTCACAGTTCACAGATCACAGTTCACAGATTACAGTTCACAGTTGACAGTTGACAGTTCACAGTACACACTTCACAGTTCACAGTCCACAGTTCACTGTTCACAATTCACAGTTCACAGTTCACAGTCGACAGTTCACTATTCACAGCTCACAGTTCTCAGTTCACA
This sequence comes from Lasioglossum villosulum, assembly GCA_963971365.1. Taxonomy (NCBI): domain Eukaryota; kingdom Metazoa; phylum Arthropoda; class Insecta; order Hymenoptera; family Halictidae; genus Lasioglossum; species Lasioglossum villosulum. The sequence continues at coordinate 2,602,686 of CAXARU010000031.1, read as the reverse complement.
GATCACAGTTCACAGTCTCCATTTCACACTTCACAGTTCGCAGTTCACAGTTCACAGATCACAGTTCACAGTTCACAGTTCACACTTCACAGTTCACAGATCACAGTTCTCAGTTCACAGATCTCAGTTCACAGTCTTCATTTCACAGTTCACAGTTCACAGTTCACAGTTCACAGATTACAGTTCACAGTTGACAGTTGACAGTTCACAGTACACACTTCACAGTTCACAGTCCACAGTTCACTGTTCACAATTCACAGTTCACAGTTCACAGTTCACAGTCTTCATTTCACACTTGACAGTTCGCAGTTCACAGTTCACAGATCACAGTTCACAGATTACAGTTCACAGTTGACAGTTGACAGTTCACAGTACACACTTCACAGTTCACAGTCCACAGTTCACTATTCACAGTTCACAGTTCTCAGTTCACAGATCACAGTTCACAGTCTCCATTTCACACTTCACAGTTCGCAGTTCACAGATCACAGTTCACAGTTCACAGTTCACACTTCACAGTTCACAGATCACAGTTCTCAGTTCACAGATCTCAGTTCACAGTCTTCATTTCACAGTTCACAGTTCACAGTTCACAGTTCACAGATTACAGTTCACAGTTGACAGTTGACAGTTCACAGTACACACTTCACAGTTCACAGTCCACAGTCCACAGTTCACTGTTCACAATTCACAGTTCACAGTTCACAGTTCACAGTCTTCATTTCACACTTGACAGTTCGCAGTTCACAGTTCACAGATCACAGTTCACAGATTACAGTTCACAGTTGATAGTTGACAGTTCACAGTACACACTTCACAGTTCACAGTCCACAGTTCACTGTTCACAATTCGCAGTTCACAGTTGACAGTTCACAGTCCACAGTTCACTATTCACAGTTCACAGTTCTCAGTTCACAGTTCACAGTTCACAGTCTTCATTTCATACTTCACAGTTCACAGATCACAGTTCACAGTCTTCATTTCACACTTAACAGTTCGCAGTTCACAGTTCACAGTTCACAGATCACAGTTCACAGTTCACAGTTCACAGTCCACAGATCACAGTTCACAGTCTTCATTTCACACTTCACAGTTCGCAGTTCACAGTTCACAGATCACAGTTCACAGTTCACAGTTCACACTTCACAGTTCACAGATCACAGTTCTCAGTTCACAGATCTCAGTTCACAGTCTTCATTTCACAGTTCACAGTTCACAGTTCACAGTTCACAGATTACAGTTCACAGTTGACAGTTGACAGTTCACAGTACACACTTCACAGTTCACAGTCCACAGTTCACTGTTCACAATTCACAGTTCACAGTTCACAGTTCACAGTCTTCATTTCACACTTGACAGTTCGCAGTTCACAGTTCACAGATCACAGTTCACAGATTACAGTTCACAGTTGACAGTTGACAGTTCACAGTACACACTTCACAGTTCACAGTTCACAGTTCACACTTCACAGTTCACAGATCACAGTTCTCAGTTCACAGATCTCAGTTCACAGTCTTCATTTCACAGTTCACAGTTCACAGTTCACAGTTCACAGTTCACAGTTCACAGTTCACAGTTCACAGTTCACAGTTCACAGTTCACAGTTCACAGTTCACAGTTCACAGTTCACAGTTCACAGTTCACAGTTCACAGTTCACAGATCACTGATCACAGTTTACAGTTCTCAGTTTACAGTTCTCATTTCACAGTTGACAGTTCACAGTTCACACTTCACAGTTCACAGTTCACAGTTCACAGTCCACAGATCACAGTTCACAGTTCACAGTTCACAGATTACAGTTCACAGTTGACAGTTGACAGTTCACAGTACACACTTCACAGTTCACAGTCCACAGTTCACTGTTCACAATTCACAGTTCACAGTTCACAGATTACAGTTCACAGTTGACAGTTGACAGTTCACAGTACACACTTCACAGTTCACAGTTCACAGTTCACACTTCACAGTTCACAGATCACAGTTCTCAGTTCACAGTCTTCATTTCACAGTTCACAGTTCACAGTTCACAGTTCACAGTTCACAGTTCACAGTTCACAGTTCACAGTTCACAGTTCACAGTTCACAGTTCACAGTTCACAGATCACTGATCACAGTTTACAGTTCTCAGTTTACAGTTCTCATTTCACAGTTCACAGTTCACAGTCCACAGTTCACTATTCACAGCTCACAGTTCTCAGTTCACAGATCACAGTTCACAGTCTCCATTTCACACTTCACAGTTCGCAGTTCACAGTTCACAGATCACAGTTCACAGTTCACAGTTCACACTTCACAGTTCACAGATCACAGTTCTCAGTTCACAGATCTCAGTTCACAGTCTTCATTTCACAGTTCACAGTTCACCTTTCACAGTTCACAGATCACAGACCACAGTTCACTGTTCACAGATCACAGTTCACAGTACACAGTCTTCATTTCATACTTCACAGTTCGCAGTTCACAGTTCACTGTTCACAGGTCACAGTTCACAGTCCACTGTTCACAGTTCACAGTTCTCAGTTCACAGATCACAGTTCACAGACTTCATTTCACAATTCAGTTTTCACAGTTCACAGTTCACAGTTCTCAGTTCACAGATCACAGTTCACAGTCTTCATTTCACAGTTCACGGTTCACAGTTCACAGATCACAGACCACAGTTCACTGTTCACAGATCACAGTTCACAGTTCACAGTTCACAGTTTACAGTTCTCAGTTCACAGTTGACAGTTCACAGTTCACAGTCTTCATTTCACACTGCAGTCTTCACAGTGCACAGGTTACAGTCCACAGTTCACTGTTCACAATTCACAGTTCACAGTTCACAGTTCACAGTCTTCATTTCACACTTCACAGTTCGCAGTTCACAGTTCACAGATCACAGTTCACAGATTACAGTTCACAGTTGACAGTTGACAGTTCACAGTACACACTTCACAGTTCACAGTCCACAGTTCACTGTTCACAATTCACAGTTCACAGTTCACAGTCCACAGTTCACTATTCACAGCTCACAGTTCGCAGTTCACAGATCACAGTTCACAGTCTCCATTTTACACTTCACAGTTCGCAGTTCACAGTTCACAGATCACAGTTTTCAGTTCACAGTTCACACTTCACAGTTCACAGATCACAGTTCTCAGTTCACAGATCTCAGTTCACAGTCTTCATTTCACAGTTCACAGTTCACAGTTCACAGTTCACAGTTCACAGTTCACAGTTCACAGTTCACAGTTCACAGTTCACAGTTCACAGATCACTGATCACAGTTTACAGTTCTCAGTTCACAGTTCTCAGTTCACAGATCACAGTTCACAGTCTTCATTTCATACTTCACAGTTCACAGATCACAGTTCACAGTCTTCATTTCACACTTAACAGTTCGCAGTTCACAGTTCACAGTTCACAGATCATAGTTCACAGTTCACAGTTCACAGTCCACAGATCACAGTTCACAGTCTCCATTTCACACTTCACAGTTCGCAGTTCACAGTTCACAGATCACAGTTCACAGTTCACAGTTCACAGTTCACACTTCACAGTTCACAGTTCACAGTCCACAGTTCACAGTTCACAGTTCACAGTTTACAGTTCTCAGTTCACAGTTGACAGTTCACAGTTCACAGTCTTCATTTCACACTGCAGTCTTCACAGTGCACAGGTTACAGTCCACAGATCACAGTTCACAGTTCTCAGTTCACAGATCACAGTTCACAGATCACAGTTCACAGTCTTCATTTCACACTTCACAGTTCGCAGTTCACAGTTCACAGATCACAGTTCACAGATTACAGTTCACAGTTGACAGTTGACAGTTCACAGTACACACCTCACAGTTCACAGTCCACAGTTCACTGTTCACAATTCACAGTTTACAGTTCATAGTCCACAGTTCACTATTCACAGCTCACAGTTCGCAGTTCACAGATCACAGTTCACAGTCTCCATTTCACACTTCACAGTTCGCAGTTCACAGTTCACAGATCACAGTTTTCAGTTCACAGTTCACACTTCACAGTTCACAGATCACAGTTCTCAGTTCACAGATCTCAGTTCACAGTCTTCATTTCACAGTTCACAGTTCACAGTTCACAGTTCACAGTTCACAGTACACAGTTCACAGTTCACAGATCACTGATCACAGTTTACAGTTCTCAGTTCACAGTTCTCAGTTCACAGATCACAGTTCACAGTCTTCATTTCATACTTCACAGTTCACAGATCACAGTTCACAGTCTTCATTTCACACTTAACAGTTCGCAGTTCACAGTTCACAGTTCACAGTTCACAGATCACAGTTCACAGTTCACAGTTCACAGTCCACAGATCACAGTTCACAGTCTCCATTTCACACTTCACAGTTCGCAGTTCACAGTTCACAGATCACAGTTCACAGTTCACAGTTCACAGTTCACACTTCACAGTTCACAGTTCACAGTCCACAGTTCACAGTTCACAGTTCACAGTTTACAGTTCTCAGTTCACAGTTGACAGTTCACAGTTCACAGTCTTCATTTCACACTGCAGTCTTCACAGTGCACAGGTTACAGTCCACAGATCACAGTTCACAGTTCTCAGTTCACAGATCACAGTTCACAGATCACAGTTCACAGTCTTCATTTCACACTTCACAGTTCGCAGTTCACAGTTCACAGATCACAGTTCACAGATTACAGTTCACAGTTGACAGTTGACAGTTCACAGTACACACTTCACAGTTCACAGTCCACAGTTCACTGTTCACAATTCACAGTTCACAGTTCACAGTCCACAGTTCACTATTCACGGCTCACAGTTCTCAGTTCACAGATCACAGTTCACAGTCTCCATTTCACACTTCACAGTTCGCAGTTCACAGTTCACAGATCACAGTTCACAGTTCACAGTTCACACCTCACAGTTCACAGATCACAGTTCTCAGTTCACAGATCTCAGTTCACAGTCTTCATTTCACAGTTCACAGTTCACAGATCACAGTTCACAGATTACAGTTCACAGTTGACAGTTGACAGTTCACAGTACACACTTCACAGTTCACAGTCCACAGTTCACTGTTCACAATTCACAGTTCACAGTTCACAGTCCACAGTTCACTATTCACAGCTCACAGTTCGCAGTTCACAGATCACAGTTCACAGTCTCCATTTTACACTTCACAGTTCGCAGTTCACAGTTCACAGATCACAGTTTTCAGTTCACAGTTCACACTTCACAGTTCACAGATCACAGTTCTCAGTTCACAGATCTCAGTTCACAGTCTTCATTTCACAGTTCACAGTTCACAGTTCACAGTTCACAGTTCACAGTTCACAGTTCACAGTTCACAGTTCACAGTTCACAGTTCACAGATCACTGATCACAGTTTACAGTTCTCAGTTCACAGTTCTCAGTTCACAGATCACAGTTCACAGTCTTCATTTCATACTTCACAGTTCACAGATCACAGTTCACAGTCTTCATTTCACACTTAACAGTTCGCAGTTCACAGTTCACAGTTCACAGATCATAGTTCACAGTTCACAGTTCACAGTCCACAGATCACAGTTCACAGTCTCCATTTCACACTTCACAGTTCGCAGTTCACAGTTCACAGATCACAGTTCACAGTTCACAGTTCACAGTTCACACTTCACAGTTCACAGTTCACAGTCCACAGTTCACAGTTCACAGTTCACAGTTTACAGTTCTCAGTTCACAGTTGACAGTTCACAGTTCACAGTCTTCATTTCACACTGCAGTCTTCACAGTGCACAGGTTACAGTCCACAGATCACAGTTCACAGTTCTCAGTTCACAGATCACAGTTCACAGATCACAGTTCACAGTCTTCATTTCACACTTCACAGTTCGCAGTTCACAGTTCACAGATCACAGTTCACAGATTACAGTTCACAGTTGACAGTTGACAGTTCACAGTACACACCTCACAGTTCACAGTCCACAGTTCACTGTTCACAATTCACAGTTTACAGTTCATAGTCCACAGTTCACTATTCACAGCTCACAGTTCGCAGTTCACAGATCACAGTTCACAGTCTCCATTTCACACTTCACAGTTCGCAGTTCACAGTTCACAGATCACAGTTTTCAGTTCACAGTTCACACTTCACAGTTCACAGATCACAGTTCTCAGTTCACAGATCTCAGTTCACAGTCTTCATTTCACAGTTCACAGTTCACAGTTCACAGTTCACAGTTCACAGTACACAGTTCACAGTTCACAGATCACTGATCACAGTTTACAGTTCTCAGTTCACAGTTCTCAGTTCACAGATCACAGTTCACAGTCTTCATTTCATACTTCACAGTTCACAGATCACAGTTCACAGTCTTCATTTCACACTTAACAGTTCGCAGTTCACAGTTCACAGTTCACAGTTCACAGATCACAGTTCACAGTTCACAGTTCACAGTCCACAGATCACAGTTCACAGTCTCCATTTCACACTTCACAGTTCGCAGTTCACAGTTCACAGATCACAGTTCACAGTTCACAGTTCACAGTTCACACTTCACAGTTCACAGTTCACAGTCCACAGTTCACAGTTCACAGTTCACAGTTTACAGTTCTCAGTTCACAGTTGACAGTTCACAGTTCACAGTCTTCATTTCACACTGCAGTCTTCACAGTGCACAGGTTACAGTCCACAGATCACAGTTCACAGTTCTCAGTTCACAGATCACAGTTCACAGATCACAGTTCACAGTCTTCATTTCACACTTCACAGTTCGCAGTTCACAGTTCACAGATCACAGTTCACAGATTACAGTTCACAGTTGACAGTTGACAGTTCACAGTACACACTTCACAGTTCACAGTCCACAGTTCACTGTTCACAATTCACAGTTCACAGTTCACAGTCCACAGTTCACTATTCACGGCTCACAGTTCTCAGTTCACAGATCACAGTTCACAGTCTCCATTTCACACTTCACAGTTCGCAGTTCACAGTTCACAGATCACAGTTCACAGTTCACAGTTCACACCTCACAGTTCACAGATCACAGTTCTCAGTTCACAGATCTCAGTTCACAGTCTTCATTTCACAGTTCACAGTTCACAGTTCACAGTTCACAGTTCACAGATCACAGACCACAGTTCACTGTTCACAGATCACAGTTCACAGTACACAGTCTTCATTTCATACTTCACAGTTCGCAGTTCACAGTTCACTGTTCACAGGTCACAGTTCACAGTCCACTGTTCACAGTTCACAGTTCTCAGTTCACAGATCACAGTTCACAGTCTTCATTTCACAGTTCACAGTTCACAGTTCACAGATCACAGACCACAGTTCACAGTTCACAGTTCACAGTTCACAGTTCACAGTTCACAGTTCACAGTTCTCAGTTCACAGATCACAGTTCACAGTATTCATTTCACACTTCACAGTTCGCAGTTCACAGTTGACAGTTCACAGTCCACAGTTCACTATTCACAGTTCACAGTTCTCAGTTCACAGATCACAGTTCACAGTCTTCATTTCACACTTAACAGTTCGCAGTTCACAGTTCACAGTTCACAGATCGCAGTTCACAGTTCACAGTTCACAGTCCACAGATCACAGTTCACAGTCTTCATTTCACACTTCACAGTTCGCAGTTCACAGTTCACAGATCACAGTTCACAGTTCACAGTTCACAGTTCACAGTTCACAGATCACTGATCACAGTTTACAGTTCTCAGTTTACAGTTCTCATTTCACAGTTGACAGTTCACAGTTCACACTTCACAGTTCACAGTTCACAGTCCACAGTTCACTGTTCACAATTCGCAGTTCACAGTTGACAGTTCACAGTCCACAGTTCACTATTCACAGTTCACAGTTCTCAGTTCACAGATCACAGTTCACAGTCTTCATTTCATACTTCACAGTTCACAGATCACAGTTCACAGTCTTCATTTCACACTTAACAGTTCGCAGTTCACAGTTCACAGTTCACAGATCACAGTTCACAGTTCACAGTTCACAGTTCACAGTCCACAGATCACAGTTCACAGTCTCCATTTCACACTTCACAGTTCGCAGTTCACAGTTCACAGATCACAGTTCACAGTTCACAGTTCACAGTTCACACTTCACAGTTCACAGTTCACAGTCCACAGTTCACAGTTCACAGTTCACAGTTTACAGTTCTCAGTTCACAGTTGACAGTTCACAGTTCACAGTCTTCATTTCACACTGCAGTCTTCACAGTGCACAGGTTACAGTCCACAGATCACAGTTCACAGTTCTCAGTTCACAGATCACAGTTCACAGATCACAGTTCACAGTCTTCATTTCACACTTCACAGTTCGCAGTTCACAGTTCACAGATCACAGTTCACAGATTACAGTTCACAGTTGACAGTTGACAGTTCACAGTACACACTTCACAGTTCACAGTCCACAGTTCACAGTCCACAGTTCACTGTTCACAATTCACAGTTCACAGTTCACAGTCCACAGTTCACTATTCACGGCTCACAGTTCTCAGTTCACAGATCACAGTTCACAGTCTCCATTTCACACTTCACAGTTCGCAGTTCACAGTTCACAGATCACAGTTCACAGTTCACAGTTCACACCTCACAGTTCACAGATCACAGTTCTCAGTTCACAGATCTCAGTTCACAGTCTTCATTTCACAGTTCACAGTTCACAGTTCACAGTTCACAGTTCACAGATCACAGACCACAGTTCACTGTTCACAGATCACAGTTCACAGTACACAGTCTTCATTTCATACTTCACAGTTCGCAGTTCACAGTTCACTGTTCACAGGTCACAGTTCACAGTCCACTGTTCACAGTTCACAGTTCTCAGTTCACAGATCACAGTTCACAGTCTTCATTTCACAGTTCACAGTTCACAGTTCACAGATCACAGACCACAGTTCACTGTTCACAGTTCACTGTTCACAGTTCTCAGTTCACAGTTCACAGTTCACAGTTCACAGTTCACAGTTCACAGTTCACAGATCACAGTTCACAGTCCACAGTCCACAGTTCACAGTTCACAGTTCACAGTTCACAGTTCACAGTTCACAGTTCACAGTTCACAGTTCACAGTTCTCAGTTCACAGATCACAGTTCACAGTATTCATTTCACACTTCACAGTTCGCAGTTCACAGTTGACAGTTCACAGTCCACAGTTCACTATTCACAGTTCACAGTTCTCAGTTCACAGATCACAGTTCACAGTCTTCATTTCACACTTAACAGTTCGCAGTTCACAGTTCACAGTTCACAGATCACAGTTCACAGTTCACAGTTCACAGTCCACAGATCACAGTTCACAGTCTTCATTTCACACTTCACAGTTCGCAGTTCACAGTTCACAGATCACAGTTCACAGTTCACAGTTCACAGTTCACAGTTCACAGATCACTGATCACAGTTTACAGTTCTCAGTTTACAGTTCTCATTTCACAGTTGACAGTTCACAGTTCACACTTCACAGTTCACAGTTCACAGTCCACAGTTCACTGTTCACAATTCGCAGTTCACAGTTGACAGTTCACAGTCCACAGTTCACTATTCACAGTTCACAGTTCTCAGTTCACAGATCACAGTTCACAGTCTTCATTTCATACTTCACAGTTCACAGATCACAGTTCACAGTCTTCATTTCACACTTAACAGTTCGCAGTTCACAGTTCACAGTTCACAGATCACAGTTCACAGTTCACAGTTCACAGTTCACAGTCCACAGATCACAGTTCACAGTCTTCATTTCACACTTCACAGTTCACAGTTCACAGTCCGCAGTTCACAGTTCACAGATTACAGTTCACAGTTGACAGTTGACAGTTCACAGTACACACTTCACAGTTCACAGTTCACAGTCCACAGTTCACAGTTCACAGTTCACAGTTTACAGTTCTCAGTTCACAGTTGACAGTTCACAGTTCACAGTCTTCATTTCACACTGCAGTCTTCACAGTGCACAGGTTACAGTCCACAGATCACAGTTCACAGTTCTCAGTTCACAGAACACAGTTCACAGTCTTCATTTCACACTTCACAGTTCGCAGATCACAGTTCACAGATTACAGTTCACAGTTGACAGTTGACAGTTCACAGTACACACTTCACAGTTCACAGTCCACAGTTCACTGTTCACAATTCACAGTTCACAGTTCACAGTCCACAGTTCACTATTCACAGCTCACAGTTCTCAGTTCACAGATCACAGTTCACAGTCTCCATTTCACACTTCACAGTTCGCAGTTCACAGTTCACAGATCACAGTTCACAGTTCACAGTTCACACTTCACAGTTCACAGATCACAGTTCTCAGTTCACAGATCTCAGTTCACAGTCTTCATTTCACAGTTCACAGTTCACAGTTCACAGTTCACAGTTCACAGTTCACAGTTCACAGATCACTGATCACAGTTTACAGTTCTCAGTTTACAGTTCTCATTTCACAGTTGACAGTTCACAGTTCACACTTCACAGCTCACAGTTCACAATCCACAGTTCACTGTTCACAATTCGCAGTTCACAGTTGACAGTTCACAGTCCACAGTTCACTATTCACAGTTCACAGTTCTCAGTTCACAGATCACAGTTCACAGTCTTCATTTCATACTTCACAGTTCACAGATCACAGTTCACAGTCTTCATTTCACACTTAACAGTTCGCAGTTCACAGTTCACAGTTCACAGATCACAGTTCACAGTTCACAGTTCACAGTCCACAGATCACAGTTCACAGTCTCCATTTCACACTTCACAGTTCGCAGTTCACAGTTCACAGATCACAGTTCACAGTTCACACTTCACAGTTCACAGTTCACAGTCCACAGTTCACAGTTCACAGTTCACAGTTTACAGTCCTCAGTTCACAGTTGACAGGTCACAGTTCACAGTCTTCATTTCACACTGCAGTCTTCACAGTGCACAGGTTACAGTCCACAGATCACAGTTCACAGTTCTCAGTTCACAGATCACAGTTCACAGTCTTCATTTCACACTTCACAGTTCGCAGTTCACAGTTCACAGATCACAGTTCACAGATTACAGTTCACAGTTGACAGTTGACAGTTCACAGTACACACTTCACAGTTCACAGTCCACAGTTCACTGTTCACAATTCACAGTTCACAGTTCACAGTCCACAGTTCACTATTCACAGCTCACAGTTCTCAGTTCACAGATCACAGTTCACAGTCTCCATTTCACACTTCACAGTTCGCAGTTCACAGTTCACAGATCACAGTTCACAGTTCACAGTTCACACTTCACAGTTCACAGATCACAGTTCTCAGTTCACAGATCTCAGTTCACAGTCTTCATTTCACAGTTCACAGTTCACAGTTCACAGTTCACAGATCACAGACCACAGTTCACTGTTCACAGATCACAGTTCACAGTACACAGTCTTCATTTCATACTTCACAGTTCGCAGTTCACAGTTCACTGTTCACAGGTCACAGTTCACAGTCCACTGTTCACAGTTCACAGTTCTCAGTTCACAGATCACAGTTCACAGACTTCATTTCACAATTCAGTTTTCACAGTTCACAGTTCACAGTTCTCAGTTCACAGATCACAGTTCACAGTCTTCATTTCACAGTTCACGGTTCACAGTTCACAGATCACAGACCACAGTTCACTGTTCACAGATCACAGTTCACAGTTCACAGTTCACAGTTTACAGTTCTCAGTTCACAGTTGACAGTTCACAGTTCATAGTCTTCATTTCACACTTGACAGTTCGCAGTTCACAGTTCACAGATCACAGTTCACAGATTACAGTTCACAGTTGACAGTTGACAGTTCACAGTACACACTTCACAGTTCACAGTCCACAGTTCACTGTTCACAATTCACAGTTCACAGTTCACAGTTCACAGTTCACAGTTCACAGATTACAGTTCACAGTTGACAGTTGACAGTTCACAGTACACACTTCACAGTTCACAGTCCACAGTTCACTATTCACAGCTCACAGTTCTCAGTTCACAGTCTCCATTTCACACTTCACAGTTCGCAGTTCACAGTTCACAGATCACAGTTCACAGTTCACAGTTCACACTTCACAGTTCACAGATCACAGTTCTCAGTTCACAGATCTCAGTTCACAGTCTTCATTTCACAGTTCACAGTTCACAGTTCACAGTTCACAGATTACAGTTCACAGTTGACAGTTGACAGTTCACAGTACACACTTCACAGTTCACAGTCCACAGTTCACTGTTCACAATTCACAGTTCACAGTTCACAGTCCACAGTTCACTATTCACAGCTCACAGTTCTCAGTTCACAGATCACAGTTCACAGTCTCCATTTCACACTTCACAGTTCGCAGTTCACAGTTCACAGATCACAGTTCACAGTTCACAGTTCACACTTCACAGTTCACAGATCACAGTTCTCAGTTCACAGATCTCAGTTCACAGTCTTCATTTCACAGTTCACAGTTCACAGTTCACAGTTCACAGATCACAGACCACAGTTCACTGTTCACAGATCACAGTTCACAGTACACAGTCTTCATTTCATACTTCACAGTTCGCAGTTCACAGTTCACTGTTCACAGATCACAGTTCTCAGTTCACAGATCTCAGTTCACAGTCTTCATTTCACAGTTCACAGTTCACAGTTCACAGTTCACAGTTCACAGTTCACAGATCACTGATCACAGTTTACAGTTCTCAGTTTACAGTTCTCATTTCACAGTTGACAGTTCACAGTTCACACTTCACAGTTCACAGTTCACAGTCCACAGTTCACTGTTCACAATTCGCAGTTCACAGTTGACAGTTCACAGTCCACAGTTCACTATTCACAGTTCACAGTTCTCAGTTCACAGATCACAGTTCACAGTCTTCATTTCATACTTCACAGTTCACAGATCACAGTTCACAGTCTTCATTTCACACTTAACAGTTCGCAGTTCACAGTTCACAGTTCACAGATCACAGTTCACAGTTCACAGTCCACAGATCACAGTTCACAGTCTCCATTTCACACTTCACAGTTCGCAGTTCACAGTTCACAGATCACAGTTCACAGTTCACACTTCACAGTTCACAGATCACTGATCACAGTTTACAGTTCTCAGTTTACAGTTCTCATTTCACAGTTGACAGTTCACAGTTCACACTTCACAGTTCACAGTTCACAGTCCACAGTTCACTGTTCACAATTCGCAGTTCACAGTTGACAGTTCACAGTCCACAGTTCACTATTCACAGTTCACAGTTCTCAGTTCACAGATCACAGTTCACAGTCTTCATTTCATACTTCACAGTTCACAGATCACAGTTCACAGTCTTCATTTCACACTTAACAGTTCGCAGTTCACAGTTCACAGTTCACAGTTCACAGATCACAGTTCACAGTTCACAGTTCACAGTCCACAGATCACAGTTCACAGTCTTCATTTCACACTTCACAGTTCGCAGTTCACAGTCCGCAGTTCACAGTTCACAGATCACAGTTCACAGTTCACAGTTCACAGTTCACAGTTCACAGTTCACAGTTCACAGTTCACAGTTCACAGTTCACAGTTCACAGTTTACAGTTCTCAGTTTACAGTTCTCAGTTCACAGTTGACAGTTGACAGTTCACAGATTACAGTTGACAGTTCACAGTACACACTTCACAGTTCACAGTCCACAGTTCACTGTTCACAATTCACAGTTCACAGTTCACAGTCCACAGTTCACTATTCACAGCTCACAGTACACAGTCTTCATTTCACACTTCAGTCTTCACAGTGCACAGGTTACAGTCCACAGATCACAGTTCACAGTTCTCAGTTCACAGATCACAGTTCACAGTCTTCATTTCACACTTGACAGTTCGCAGTTCACAGTTCACAGATCACAGTTCACAGATTACAGTTCACAGTTGACAGTTGACAGTTCACAGTACACACTTCACAGTTCACAGTCCACAGTTCACTGTTCACAATTCACAGTTCACAGTTCACAGTTCACAGTTCACAGTTCACAGATTACAGTTCACAGTTGACAGTTGACAGTTCACAGTACACACTTCACAGTTCACAGTTCACAGTTCACAGTCCACAGTTCACAGTTCACAGTTCACAGTTTACAGTTCTCAGTTCACAGTTGACAGTTCACAGTTCACAGTCTTCATTTCACACTGCAGTCTTCACAGTGCACAGGTTACAGTCCACAGATCACAGTTCACAGTTCTCAGTTCACAGAACACAGTTCACAGTCTTCATTTCACACTTCACAGTTCGCAGATCACAGTTCACAGATTACAGTTCACAGTTGACAGTTGACAGTTCACAGTACACACTTCACAGTTCACAGTCCACAGTTCACTGTTCACAATTCACAGTTCACAGTTCACAGTCCACAGTTCACTATTCACAGCTCACAGTTCTCAGTTCACAGATCACAGTTCACAGTCTCCATTTCACACTTCACAGTTCGCAGTTCACTGTTCACAATTCACAGTTCACAGTTCACAGTCCACAGTTCACTATTCACAGCTCACAGTTCTCAGTTCACAGATCACAGTTCACAGTCTCCATTTCACACTTCACAGTTCGCAGTTCACAGTTCACAGATCACAGTTCACAGTTCACAGTTCACACTTCACAGTTCACAGATCACAGTTCTCAGTTCACAGATCTCAGTTCACAGTCTTCATTTCACAGTTCACAGTTCACAGTTCACAGTTCACAGATCACAGACCACAGTTCACTGTTCACAGATCACAGTTCACAGTACACAGTCTTCATTTCATACTTCACAGTTCGCAGTTCACAGTTCACTGTTCACAGGTCACAGTTCACAGTCCACTGTTCACAGTTCACAGTTCTCAGTTCACAGATCACAGTTCACAGACTTCATTTCACAATTCAGTTTTCACAGTTCACAGTTCACAGTTCTCAGTTCACAGATCACAGTTCACAGTCTTCATTTCACAGTTCACGGTTCACAGTTCACAGATCACAGACCACAGTTCACTGTTCACAGATCACAGTTCACAGTTCACAGTTCACAGTTTACAGTTCTCAGTTCACAGTTGACAGTTCACAGTTCATAGTCTTCATTTCACACTTGACAGTTCGCAGTTCACAGTTCACAGATCACAGTTCACAGATTACAGTTCACAGTTGACAGTTGACAGTTCACAGTACACACTTCACAGTTCACAGTCCACAGTTCACTGTTCACAATTCACAGTTCACAGTTCACAGTTCACAGTTCACAGTTCACAGTTCACAGATTACAGTTCACAGTTGACAGTTGACAGTTCACAGTACACACTTCACAGTTCACAGTCCACAGTTCACTATTCACAGCTCACAGTTCTCAGTTCACAGATCACAGTTCACAGTCTCCATTTCACACTTCACAGTTCGCAGTTCACAGTTCACAGATCACACTTGACAGTTCGCAGTTCACAGTTCACAGATCACAGTTCACAGATTACAGTTCACAGTTGACAGTTGACAGTTCACAGTACACACTTCACAGTTCACAGTCCACAGTTCACTGTTCACAATTCACAGTTCACAGTTCACAGTTCACAGTCTTCATTTCACACTTGACAGTTCGCAGTTCACAGTTCACAGATCACAGTTCACAGATTACAGTTCACAGTTCACAGTTGACAGTTCACAGTACACACTTCACAGTTCACAGTCCACAGTTCACTGTTCACAATTCACAGTTCACAGTTCACAGTCCACAGTTCACTATTCACAGCTCACAGTTCTCAGTTCACAGATCACAGTTCACAGTCTCCATTTCACACTTCACAGTTCGCAGTTCACAGTTCACAGATCACAGTTCACAGTTCACAGTTCACACTTCACAGTTCACAGATCACAGTTCTCAGTTCACAGATCTCAGTTCACAGTCTTCATTTCACAGTTCACAGTTCACAGTTCACAGTTCACAGATCACAGACCACAGTTCACTGTTCACAGATCACAGTTCACAGTACACAGTCTTCATTTCATACTTCACAGTTCGCAGTTCACAGTTCACTGTTCACAGATCACAGTTCTCAGTTCACAGATCTCAGTTCACAGTCTTCATTTCACAGTTCACAGTTCACAGTTCACAGTTCACAGTTCACAGTTCACAGTTCACAGTTCACAGTTCACAGTTCACAGTTCACAGATCACTGATCACAGTTTACAGTTCTCAGTTTACAGTTCTCATTTCACAGTTGACAGTTCACAGTTCACACTTCACAGTTCACAGTTCACAGTCCACAGTTCACTGTTCACAATTCGCAGTTCACAGTTGACAGTTCACAGTCCACAGTTCACTATTCACAGTTCACAGTTCTCAGTTCACAGATCACAGTTCACAGTCTTCATTTCATACTTCACAGTTCACAGATCACAGTTCACAGTCTTCATTTCACACTTAACAGTTCGCAGTTCACAGTTCACAGTTCACAGATCACAGTTCACAGTTCACAGTCCACAGATCACAGTTCACAGTCTCCATTTCACACTTCACAGTTCGCAGTTCACAGTTCACAGATCACAGTTCACAGTTCACACTTCACAGTTCACAGATCACTGATCACAGTTTACAGTTCTCAGTTTACAGTTCTCATTTCACAGTTGACTGTTCACAGTTCACACTTCACAGTTCACAGTTCACAGTCCACAGTTCACTGTTCACAATTCGCAGTTCACAGT
This sequence comes from Lasioglossum villosulum, assembly GCA_963971365.1. Lineage (NCBI taxonomy): Eukaryota > Metazoa > Arthropoda > Insecta > Hymenoptera > Halictidae > Lasioglossum > Lasioglossum villosulum. The sequence goes on along the minus strand of CAXARU010000031.1, from coordinate 2,586,045 downwards.
TGACAGTTCACAGTCCACAGTTCACTATTCACAGTTCACAGTTCTCAGTTCACAGATCACAGTTCACAGATCACAGTTCACAGATCACAGTTCACATTTCACAGTTCACAGTCCACAGATCACAGTTCACAGTCTTCATTTCACACTTCACAGTTCGCAGTTCACAGTCCGCAGTTCACAGTTCACAGATCACAGTTCACAGTTCACAGTTCACAGTTCACAGTTCACAGTTCACAGTTCACAGTTCACAGTTCACAGTTCACAGTTCACAGTTCACAGTTCACAGTTCACAGTTCACAGTTTACAGTTCTCAGTTTACAGTTCTCAGTTCACAGTTGACAGTTCACAGTTCACACTTCACAGTTCACAGTTCACAGTCCACAGTTCACTGTTCACAATTCGCAGTTCACAGTTGACAGTTCACAGTCCACAGTTCACTATTCACAGTTCACAGTTCTCAGTTCACAGATCACAGTTCACAGTCTTCATTTCATACTTCACAGTTCACAGATCACAGTTCACAGTCTTCATTTCACACTTAACAGTTCGCAGTTCACAGTTCACAGTTCACAGATCACAGTTCACAGTTCACAGTCCACAGATCACAGTTCACAGTCTCCATTTCACACTTCACAGTTCGCAGTTCACAGTTCACAGATCACAGTTCACAGTTCACACTTCACAGTTCACAGATCACTGATCACAGTTTACAGTTCTCAGTTTACAGTTCTCATTTCACAGTTGACTGTTCACAGTTCACACTTCACAGTTCACAGTTCACAGTCCACAGTTCACTGTTCACAATTCGCAGTTCACAGTTGACAGTTCACAGTCCACAGTTCACTATTCACAGTTCACAGTTCTCAGTTCACAGATCACAGTTCACAGATCACAGTTCACAGATCACAGTTCACATTTCACAGTTCACAGTCCACAGATCACAGTTCACAGTCTTCATTTCACACTTCACAGTTCGCAGTTCACAGTCCGCAGTTCACAGTTCACAGATCACAGTTCACAGTTCACAGTTCACAGTTCACAGTTCACAGTTCACAGTTCACAGTTCACAGTTCACAGTTCACAGTTCACAGTTCACAGTTCACAGTTCACAGTTCACAGTTTACAGTTCTCAGTTTACAGTTCTCAGTTCACAGTTGACAGTTGACAGTTCACAGTTCACAGTCTTCGTTTCACACTTCAGCCTTCACAGTGCATAGGTTACAGTCCACAGATCACAGTTCACAGTTCTCAGTTCACAGATCACAGTTCACAGTCATCATTTCACACTTTACAGTTCGCAGTTCACAGTTCACAGATCACAGTTCACAGATTACAGTTGACAGTTCACAGTACACACTTCACAGTTCACAGTCCACAGTTCACTGTTCACAATTCACAGTTCACAGTTCACAGTTCACAGATTACAGTTCACAGTTGACAGTTGACAGTTCACAGTACACACTTCACAGTTCACAGTTCACAGTTCACAGTCCACAGTTCACAGTTCACAGTTCACAGTTTACAGTTCTCAGTTCACAGTTGACAGTTCACAGTTCACAGTCTTCATTTCACACTGCAGTCTTCACAGTGCACAGGTTACAGTCCACAGATCACAGTTCACAGTTCTCAGTTCACAGAACACAGTTCACAGTCTTCATTTCACACTTCACAGTTCGCAGATCACAGTTCACAGATTACAGTTCACAGTTGACAGTTGACAGTTCACAGTACACACTTCACAGTTCACAGTCCACAGTTCACTGTTCACAATTCACAGTTCACAGTTCACAGTCCACAGTTCACTATTCACAGCTCACAGTTCTCAGTTCACAGATCACAGTTCACAGTCTCCATTTCACACTTCACAGTTCGCAGTTCACAGTTCACAGATCACAGTTCACAGTTCACAGTTCACACTTCACAGTTCACAGATCACAGTTCTCAGTTCACAGATCTCAGTTCACAGTCTTCATTTCACAGTTCACAGTTCACAGTTCACAGTTCACAGTTCACAGTTCACAGTTCACAGATCACTGATCACAGTTTACAGTTCTCAGTTTACAGTTCTCATTTCACAGTTGACAGTTCACAGTTCACACTTCACAGCTCACAGTTCACAGTCCACAGTTCACTGTTCACAATTCGCAGTTCACAGTTGACAGTTCACAGTCCACAGTTCACTATTCACAGTTCACAGTTCTCAGTTCACAGTTCTCAGTTCACAGATCACAGTTCACAGTCTTCATTTCATACTTCACAGTTCACAGATCACAGTTCACAGTCTTCATTTCACACTTAACAGTTCGCAGTTCACAGTTCACAGTTCACAGATCACAGTTCACAGTTCACAGTTCACAGTCCACAGATCACAGTTCACAGCCCACTCTTCACAGTTCACAGTTCTCAGTTCACAGATCACAATTCACAGTCTTCATTTCACAGTTCACACTTCACAGTTCACAGTCCACAGTTCACTGTTCACAGTTCACAGTTCCCAGTTCGCAGGTCACAGTTCACATTTCACAGTTCACTGTCTTCATTTCATACTTCACAGTTCGCAGTTCACAGTTCACAGTTCACAGTTCACTGTTCACAGTTTACAGTTCTCAGTTTACAGTTCTCAGTTCACAGTTCTCAGTTCACAGTTCTCAGTTCACAGTTGACAGTTCACAGTTGACAGTTCACAGTTGACACTTCACACTTCACAGTTCACAGTTCACAGTTCACAGTCCACAGTTCACTGTTCACAATTCACAGTTCACAGTTCACAGTTCACTGTTCACTGTTCACAGTTCACACTTCACAGTTCACAGATCACAGTTCACAGTTCACAGTTCACAGTTCACAGTTCCCAGTTCGCAGGTCACAGTTCACATTTCACAGTTCACTGTCTTCATTTCATACTTCACAGTTCACAGTTCACAGTTCACACTTCACAGTTCACAGATCACAGTTCACAGTTCACAGTTCACAGTTCACAGTTCCCAGTTCGCAGGTCACAGTTCACATTTCACAGTTCACAGTTCACAGTTCACAGGTCACAGTTCACAGTTCCCCGTTCACAGTATTCATTTCACACTTCACAGTTCGCAGTTCACAGTTGACAGTTCACAGTCCACAGTTCACTATTCACAGTTCACAGTTCACAGTCCACAGATCACAGTTCACAGTCTTCATTTCACACTTCACAGTTCGCAGTTCACAGTTCACAGATCACAGTTCACAGTTCACAGTTCACAGTTCACAGTTCACAGTTCACTGTTCACAGTTTGCAGTTCTCAGTTTACAGTTCTCAGTTCACACTTCACAGTTCACAGTTCACAGTCCGCATTTCACTGATCACAATTCACAGTTCACAGTTCACAGTTCACTGTTCACAGTCTTCATTTCACACTTCACACTTCACAGTGCACAGTTCACAGTCCACAGTTCACAGTCCACAGTTCACTGTTCACAAATCACAGTTCACAGTCCACAGATCACAGTTCGCAGTTCACAGTTCACAGTTCACTGTTCACAGTTTACAGTTCTCAGTTTACAGTTCTCAGTTTACAGTTCTCAGTTCACTGTTCACAGTTCACACTTCACAGTTCACAGTTCACAGTCGACAGTTCACTGTTCACAGATCATAGTTCACAGTCTACAGTTCAGAGTTCACAGTTCACAGTTCACAGTCTTCATTTCACAATTCACAGTTCGCAGTTCACAGTTCACAGATCACCGTTCACAGATCACAGTTCACAGTTCACAGTTCACAGTTCACAGTTCACAGTCCACAATTCACAGTTCACAGTTCTCAGTTCACAGATCACAGTTCACAGTCTTCATTTCACAGTTCACAGTTCACAGTTTACAGTTCTCAGTTCACAGTTCACAGTTCACAGTTCACAGTCCACAGTTCACAGTTCACAGTTCTCAGTTCACAGATCACAGATCACAGTCTTCATTTCACAGTTCACAGTCTTCATTTCACAGTTCACAGTTCACAGTTCACAGTTCACAGTTCACAGTTCACAGTTCCCCGTTCCCCGTTCACAGTATTCATTTCACATTTCACAGTTCGCAGTTCACAGTTGACAGTTCACAGTCCACAGTTCGCTATTCACAGTTCACAGTCCACAGTTCACTATTCACAGTTCGCAGTTGTCAGTTCACTGTTCACAAATCACAGTTCACAGTTCACAGTCCACAGTTCACTATTCACAGCTCACAGTTCTCAGTTCACAGATCACAGTTCACAGTCTTCATTTCACACTTCACAGTTAGCAGTTCACAGTTCACAGATCACAGTTCACAGTTCACAGTTCACAGATCACAGTTTACAGTTCACAGTTCACAGTCCACAGATCACAGTTCCCAGTTCACAGTTCACAGTTCACTGTTCACAGTTTACAGTTCTCAGTTTACAGTTCTCAGTTCACAGTTGACAGTTCACTGTTCACAGTTCATACTTCACAGTTCACAGTTCACAGTCGACAGTTCACTGTTCACAGATCATAGTTCACAGTCTACAGTTCAGAGTTCACAGTTCACAGTTCACAGTCTTCATTTCACAATTCACAGTTCGCAGTTCACAGTTCACAGATCACCGTTCACAGATCACAGTTCACATTTCACAGTTCGCAGTTCACAGTTGACAGTTCACAGTCCACAGTTCACTATTCACAGTTCACAGTTCACAGTTCACAGATCACAGTTCACAGTTCACAGTTCTCAGTTCACAGTCACAGTTCACAGATCACAGTTCACAGTCTTCATTTCACACTTCAGTCTTCACAGGGCACAGTTCACAGTTCACAGTCTTCATTTCACAATTCACAGTTCGCAGTTCACAGTTCACAGATCACCGTTCACAGATCACAGTTCACAGTTCACAGTTCACAGTCCACAGTTCACAGTTCACAGTTCTCAGTTCACAGATCACAGTTCACAGTCTTCATTTCACAGTTCACAGTTCACAGTTCACAGTTTACAGTTCTCAGTTCACAGTTCACAGTTCACAGTTCACAGTTCACAGATCTCAGTTCACAGATCACAGTTCACAGTCTTCATTTCACACTTGACAGTTCGCAGTTCACAGTTCACAGATCACAGTTCACAGATTACAGTTCACAGTTGACAGTTGACAGTTCACAGTACACACTTCACAGTTCACAGTCCACAGTTCACTGTTCACAAATCACAGTTCACAGTTCACAGTCTTCATTTCACACTTCACAGTGCACAGTTCACAGTCCACAGTTCACAGTCCACAGTTCACTGTTCACAAATCACAGTTCACAGTTCACAGTTCACAGTCCACAGATCACAGTTCGCAGTTCACAGTTCACAGTTCACTGTTCACAGTTTACAGTTCACAGTCTTCATTTCACACTTGACAGTTCGCAGTTCACAGTTCACAGATCACAGTTCACAGATTACAGTTCACAGTTGACAGTTGACAGTTCACAGTACACACTTCACAGTTCACAGTCCACAGTTCACTGTTCACAATTCACAGTTCACAGTTCACAGTTCACAGTCTTCATTTCACACTTGACAGTTCGCAGTTCACAGTTCACAGATCACAGTTCACAGATTACAGTTCACAGTTGACAGTTGACAGTTCACAGTACACACTTCACAGTTCACAGTCCACAGTTCACTGTTCACAATTCACAGTTCACAGTTCACAGTCCACAGTTCACTATTCACAGCTCACAGTTCTCAGTTCACAGATCACAGTTCACAGTCTCCATTTCACACTTCACAGTTCGCAGTTCACAGTTCACAGATCACAGTTCACAGTTCACAGTTCACACTTCACAGTTCACAGATCACAGTTCTCAGTTCACAGATCTCAGTTCACAGTCTTCATTTCACAGTTCACAGTTCACAGTTCACAGTTCACAGATCACAGACCACAGTTCACTGTTCACAGATCACAGTTCACAGTACACAGTCTTCATTTCATACTTCACAGTTCGCAGTTCACAGTTCACTGTTCACAGATCACAGTTCTCAGTTCACAGATCTCAGTTCACAGTCTTCATTTCACAGTTCACAGTTCACAGTTCACAGTTCACAGTTCACAGTTCACAGTTCACAGTTCACAGTTCACAGTTCACAGTTCACAGATCACTGATCACAGTTTACAGTTCTCAGTTTACAGTTCTCATTTCACAGTTGACAGTTCACAGTTCACACTTCACAGTTCACAGTTCACAGTCCACAGTTCACTGTTCACAATTCGCAGTTCACAGTTGACAGTTCACAGTCCACAGTTCACTATTCACAGTTCACAGTTCTCAGTTCACAGATCACAGTTCACAGTCTTCATTTCATACTTCACAGTTCACAGATCACAGTTCACAGTCTTCATTTCACACTTAACAGTTCGCAGTTCACAGTTCACAGTTCACAGATCACAGTTCACAGTTCACAGTCCACAGATCACAGTTCACAGTCTCCATTTCACACTTCACAGTTCGCAGTTCACAGTTCACAGATCACAGTTCACAGTTCACACTTCACAGTTCACAGATCACTGATCACAGTTTACAGTTCTCAGTTTACAGTTCTCATTTCACAGTTGACAGTTCACAGTTCACACTTCACAGTTCACAGTTCACAGTCCACAGTTCACTGTTCACAATTCGCAGTTCACAGTTGACAGTTCACAGTCCACAGTTCACTATTCACAGTTCACAGTTCTCAGTTCACAGATCACAGTTCACAGATCACAGTTCACAGATCACAGTTCACATTTCACAGTTCACAGTCCACAGATCACAGTTCACAGTCTTCATTTCACACTTCACAGTTCGCAGTTCACAGTCCGCAGTTCACAGTTCACAGATCACAGTTCACAGTTCACAGTTCACAGTTCACAGTTCACAGTTCACAGTTCACAGTTCACAGTTCACAGTTCACAGTTCACAGTTCACAGTTCACAGTTCACAGTTTACAGTTCTCAGTTTACAGTTCTCAGTTCACAGTTCTCAGTTCACAGTTGACAGTTGACAGTTCACAGTTCACAGTCTTCGTTTCACACTTCAGCCTTCACAGTGCATAGGTTACAGTCCACAGATCACAGTTCACAGTTCTCAGTTCACAGATCACAGTTCACAGTCATCATTTCACACTTTACAGTTCGCAGTTCACAGTTCACAGATCACAGTTCACAGATTACAGTTGACAGTTCACAGTACACACTTCACAGTTCACAGTCCACAGTTCACTGTTCACAATTCACAGTTCACAGTTCACAGTTCACAGATTACAGTTCACAGTTGACAGTTGACAGTTCACAGTACACACTTCACAGTTCACAGTTCACAGTTCACAGTCCACAGTTCACAGTTCACAGTTCACAGTTTACAGTTCTCAGTTCACAGTTGACAGTTCACAGTTCACAGTCTTCATTTCACACTGCAGTCTTCACAGTGCACAGGTTACAGTCCACAGATCACAGTTCACAGTTCTCAGTTCACAGAACACAGTTCACAGTCTTCATTTCACACTTCACAGTTCGCAGATCACAGTTCACAGATTACAGTTCACAGTTGACAGTTGACAGTTCACAGTACACACTTCACAGTTCACAGTCCACAGTTCACTGTTCACAATTCACAGTTCACAGTTCACAGTCCACAGTTCACTATTCACAGCTCACAGTTCTCAGTTCACAGATCACAGTTCACAGTCTCCATTTCACACTTCACAGTTCGCAGTTCACAGTTCACAGATCACAGTTCACAGTTCACAGTTCACACTTCACAGTTCACAGATCACAGTTCTCAGTTCACAGATCTCAGTTCACAGTCTTCATTTCACAGTTCACAGTTCACAGTTCACAGTTCACAGTTCACAGTTCACAGTTCACAGATCACTGATCACAGTTTACAGTTCTCAGTTTACAGTTCTCATTTCACAGTTGACAGTTCACAGTTCACACTTCACAGCTCACAGTTCACAGTCCACAGTTCACTGTTCACAATTCGCAGTTCACAGTTGACAGTTCACAGTCCACAGTTCACTATTCACAGTTCACAGTTCTCAGTTCACAGTTCTCAGTTCACAGATCACAGTTCACAGTCTTCATTTCATACTTCACAGTTCACAGATCACAGTTCACAGTCTTCATTTCACACTTAACAGTTCGCAGTTCACAGTTCACAGTTCACAGATCACAGTTCACAGTTCACAGTTCACAGTCCACAGATCACAGTTCACAGCCCACTCTTCACAGTTCACAGTTCTCAGTTCACAGATCACAATTCACAGTCTTCATTTCACAGTTCACACTTCACAGTTCACAGTCCACAGTTCACTGTTCACAGTTCACAGTTCCCAGTTCGCAGGTCACAGTTCACATTTCACAGTTCACTGTCTTCATTTCATACTTCACAGTTCGCAGTTCACAGTTCACAGTTCACAGTTCACTGTTCACAGTTTACAGTTCTCAGTTTACAGTTCTCAGTTCACAGTTCTCAGTTCACAGTTGACAGTTCACAGTTGACAGTTCACAGTTGACAGTTCACACTTCACAGTTCACAGTTCACAGTTCACAGTCCACAGTTCACTGTTCACAATTCACAGTTCACAGTTCACAGTTCACAGTTCACTGTTCACTGTTCACAGTTCACACTTCACAGTTCACAGATCACAGTTCACAGTTCACAGTTCACAGTTCACAGTTCCCAGTTCGCAGGTCACAGTTCACATTTCACAGTTCACTGTCTTCATTTCATACTTCACAGTTCACAGTTCACAGTTCACACTTCACAGTTCACAGATCACAGTTCACAGTTCACAGTTCACAGTTCACAGTTCCCAGTTCGCAGGTCACAGTTCACATTTCACAGTTCACAGTTCACAGTTCACAGGTCACAGTTCACAGTTCCCCGTTCACAGTATTCATTTCACACTTCACAGTTCGCAGTTCACAGTTGACAGTTCACAGTCCACAGTTCACTATTCACAGTTCACAGTTCACAGTCCACAGATCACAGTTCACAGTCTTCATTTCACACTTCACAGTTCGCAGTTCACAGTTCACAGATCACAGTTCACAGTTCACAGTTCACAGTTCACAGTTCACAGTTCACTGTTCACAGTTTGCAGTTCTCAGTTTACAGTTCTCAGTTCACACTTCACAGTTCACAGTTCACAGTCCGCATTTCACTGATCACAATTCACAGTTCACAGTTCACAGTTCACTGTTCACAGTCTTCATTTCACACTTCACACTTCACAGTGCACAGTTCACAGTCCACAGTTCACAGTCCACAGTTCACTGTTCACAAATCACAGTTCACAGTCCACAGATCACAGTTCGCAGTTCACAGTTCACAGTTCACTGTTCACAGTTTACAGTTCTCAGTTTACAGTTCTCAGTTTACAGTTCTCAGTTCACTGTTCACAGTTCACACTTCACAGTTCACAGTTCACAGTCGACAGTTCACTGTTCACAGATCATAGTTCACAGTCTACAGTTCAGAGTTCACAGTTCACAGTTCACAGTCTTCATTTCACAATTCACAGTTCGCAGTTCACAGTTCACAGATCACCGTTCACAGATCACAGTTCACAGTTCACAGTTCACAGTTCACAGTCCACAATTCACAGTTCACAGTTCTCAGTTCACAGATCACAGTTCACAGTCTTCATTTCACAGTTCACAGTTCACAGTTTACAGTTCTCAGTTCACAGTTCACAGTTCACAGTTCACAGTCCACAGTTCACAGTTCACAGTTCTCAGTTCACAGATCACAGATCACAGTCTTCATTTCACAGTTCACAGTCTTCATTTCACAGTTCACAGTTCACAGTTCACAGTTCACAGTTCACAGTTCACAGTTCCCCGTTCCCCGTTCACAGTATTCATTTCACATTTCACAGTTCGCAGTTCACAGTTGACAGTTCACAGTCCACAGTTCGCTATTCACAGTTCACAGTCCACAGTTCACTATTCACAGTTCGCAGTTGTCAGTTCACTGTTCACAAATCACAGTTCACAGTTCACAGTCCACAGTTCACTATTCACAGCTCACAGTTCTCAGTTCACAGATCACAGTTCACAGTCTTCATTTCACACTTCACAGTTAGCAGTTCACAGTTCACAGATCACAGTTCACAGTTCACAGTTCACAGATCACAGTTTACAGTTCACAGTTCACAGTCCACAGATCACAGTTCCCAGTTCACAGTTCACAGTTCACTGTTCACAGTTTACAGTTCTCAGTTTACAGTTCTCAGTTCACAGTTGACAGTTCACTGTTCACAGTTCATACTTCACAGTTCACAGTTCACAGTCGACAGTTCACTGTTCACAGATCATAGTTCACAGTCTACAGTTCAGAGTTCACAGTTCACAGTTCACAGCCTTCATTTCACAATTCACAGTTCGCAGTTCACAGTTCACAGATCACCGTTCACAGATCACAGTTCACATTTCACAGTTCGCAGTTCACAGTTGACAGTTCACAGTCCACAGTTCACTATTCACAGTTCACAGTTCACAGTTCACAGATCACAGTTCACAGTTCACAGTTCTCAGTTCACAGTCACAGTTCACAGATCACAGTTCACAGTCTTCATTTCACACTTCAGTCTTCACAGGGCACAGTTCACAGTTCACAGTCTTCATTTCACAATTCACAGTTCGCAGTTCACAGTTCACAGATCACCGTTCACAGATCACAGTTCACAGTTCACAGTTCACAGTCCACAGTTCACAGTTCACAGTTCTCAGTTCACAGATCACAGTTCACAGTCTTCATTTCACAGTTCACAGTTCACAGTTCACAGTTTACAGTTCTCAGTTCACAGTTCACAGTTCACAGTTCACAGTTCACAGATCTCAGTTCACAGATCACAGTTCACAGTCTTCATTTCACACTTGACAGTTCGCAGTTCACAGTTCACAGATCACAGTTCACAGATTACAGTTCACAGTTGACAGTTGACAGTTCACAGTACACACTTCACAGTTCACAGTCCACAGTTCACTGTTCACAAATCACAGTTCACAGTTCACAGTCTTCATTTCACACTTCACAGTGCACAGTTCACAGTCCACAGTTCACAGTCCACAGTTCACTGTTCACAAATCACAGTTCACAGTTCACAGTTCACAGTCCACAGATCACAGTTCGCAGTTCACAGTTCACAGTTCACTGTTCACAGTTTACAGTTGTCAGTTTACAGTTCTCAGTTCACAGTTGACAGTTCACTGTTCACAGTTCACACTTCACAGTTCACAGTTCACAGTCGACAGTTCACTGTCCACAGATCATAGTTCACAGTCTACAGTTCAGAGTTCACAGTTCACAGTTCACAGTCTTCATTTCACAATTCACAGTTCGCAGTTCACAGTTCACAGATCACCGTTCACAGATCACAGTTCACAGTTGACAGTTGACAGTTCACAGTACACACTTCACAGTTCACAGTCCACAGTTCACTGTTCACAAATCACAGTTCACAGTTCACAGTCTTCATTTCACACTTCACACTTCACAGTGCACAGTTCACTGTTCACAAATCACAGTTCACAGTTCACAGTTCACAGTCCACAGATCACAGTTCCCAGTTCACAGTTCACAGTTCACTGTTCACAGTTTACAGTTCTCAGTTTACAGTTCTCAGTTCACAGTTGACAGTTCACTGTTCACAGTTCATACTTCACAGTTCACAGTTCACAGTCGACAGTTCACTGTTCACAGATCATAGTTCACAGTCTACAGTTCAGAGTTCACAGTTCACAGTTCACAGTCTTCATTTCACAATTCACAGTTCGCAGTTCACAGTTCACAGATCACCGTTCACAGATCACAGTTCACAGTTCACAGTTCACAGTTCACAGTTCACAGTCCACAGTTCACAGTTCACAGTTCTCAGTTCACAGATCACAGTTCACAGTCTTCATTTCACAGTTCACAGTTCACAGTTTACAGTTCTCAGTTCACAGTTCACAGTTCACAGTTCACCGTCCACAGTTCACAGTTCACAGTTCTCAGTTCACAGATCACAGATCACAGTCTTCATTTCACAGGTCACAGTCTTCATTTCACAGTTCACAGTTCACAGTTCACAGTTCACAGTTCCCCGTTGACAGTATTCATTTCACATTTCACAGTTCGCAGTTCACAGTTGACAGTTCACAGTCCACAGTTCACTATTCACAGTTCACAGTCCACAGTTCACTATTCACAGTTCACAGTTCTCAGTTCACTGTTCACAAATCACAGTTCACAGTTCGCAGTCCACAGTTCACTATTCACAGCTCACAGTTCTCAGTTCACAGATCACAGTTCACAGTCTTCATTTCACACTTCACAGTTCGCAGTTCACAGTTCACAGTTCACAGTCTTCATTTCACACTTCACAGTTCGCAGTTCACAGTTCACAGATCACAGTTCACAGATTACAGTTCACAGTTGACAGTTGACAGTTCACAGTACACACTTCACAGTTCACAGTCCACAGTTCACTGTTCACAAATCACAGTTCACAGTTCACAGTCAACTATTCACAGCTCACAGTTCTCAGTTCACAGATCACAGTTCACAGTCTTCATTTCACACTTCACAGTTAGCAGTTCACAGTTCACAGATCAGAGTTCACAGTTCACAGTTCACAGTTACAGTTCACACTTCACAGTTCACACATCACAGTTCACAGTTCACAGTTCACAGATCACAGTTCACAGTTCACAGTTCACAGTTGTGACGTGGCAAAATAACCACGTCACGATAACAAAGTAGTAAAGAAAACCCGAAAGAATATCGCGAGGACCGGACCACCCTCTAGCAGGACAATTAGGAAATCGCAAGCAGAAAGCGCTCTCTCTGGGACGTTACATAAACTAAGTTCCGATACTCTAGATTTGTGAACGTCGTGCCAATTGGCGCGACGGAAAGATTTCAGGAACGTAGCGTGGGCTCAGGGAGCCCCAACGTAACGAATCGCCGGAAAAAGGAAAATTCCAAGCTGCGACTCGCAAGCCCACTCGGAACGCCGGACCAACACAACATCCTCTGCAGAGGAATTTAAAGGAACCTCGAGCCCAGGCTGAACAACCTGGAGACGCCGACGAGGGACTAAGGGACCACGAGAAGAACTTAGAAGAATCGTCCCGTCGACGTCTCGTCCCGCAACAGAATCGGTCCCTGCAGGAGCGGCTCGAGCGGTTCTGGAATGTCACGAGACATTCCCGGTGGAAGCGCGTCCGCCGTTAAGGAAAATCGAGAAATCGGCAAGGTCCGGGGCCCTTCTTGTCGAGTGCCGGCCCTCAGCGCGTACGACACCGCGAGCGACAGTGATTGGTGGGCGAAAAACCGAAGCGAGTAGGGGACGCCTTACTTCCGCATCCTCGAGCCACCGAAAATTCGCGTCACTGCTGCGTAGGCTCTCCGAGCAATTAGTCATCTTGCTGCCGTTTTTGTATAATCGCGTGTGCGCTTAGTTGTATCTAGAAAGCTGCCGCTCAGCTGCGAGATAATCTGCTGCCGTTGGTAAGTGCCTACCAGATTCTCTTAAAATCGATATTATTGATTCGCGATCTTGTAAAGTGGCTCGAGCAGCGTTCGTGATTTTGTGTCGGTTTTTACGTGGGTCGTCCTTTTGACGACCACGTGTTTCGTGTGCCGAGAATCGGCTGCCCGTTTCGTGTTCCTTTGGCGAGTTCCCAGTGAGAGCGATTAGCTAGAGTTTGCGTGGGTAAAATATGTCGCGAATTGTTCCATAGCGAAATAGCCGCGCGCAGTCACATTGTTAATTTCGTCATTTCCACGTGTTACCGGCGTCGTACAGATTCCAACGCGGCCATCTTGTATCCGCGAACCGCGTGCGTATCGACGTGTTATCGAACATGCCGATCCTTTCCGATTGCCGTATCAATAGTAAATTCTGTTCTCAATTTTCATTCGTTACATTCCGTTGCCATATTTGACTTCTCCTAAAATCTTGGCTTGCCGTAAATAAATCTTTTGTTCATACCAAGTGTTATATGAATCATTTGCGAGGTCCGTTCTCGCCGTGGAGAACGTCCTGTCCGATCCCGCGTGTAATCCTGGCCCTTAACCAGCTATTCCGGTCCTCGCGAACGTGAATTCGAATTCTCTTTAGCGCGGATAACTTTGTGGGCATCTTAGATTGCCTGGCGCCCGAAATATTAACGTCCTTGTCGAGAGTTCGAATTCGCGTTGTTTATCGCGGGTGGACTAGACGCAGCCCGGTTACAAACCTATAAAACCCGTAGCCGCTTGTTTTTCCGCCTCTCGGTACCTGGTATCGGGACCCGGGAAAATAGGCCGCGTGATAAATTGGCGCCCGAACAGTTCAATTTTTCATTACTAAAGAATTACATTGCGGAGATTCAAATCGAGACACGCAGATCGGACAAGACCCTCGAATAGATGGAAAATCGGTTAAATAAGATTGCCTGTAAAGCAATAGACAAACGCGGAAGTTTTACATTGGCGTAACACTAGCTAATCGCTCGGACAAAAACCCCCCGAGAAATTTGCGAAATATTTTGTCGAACAGCGCCGAGCCACGCAGCAGCCACGCACATTTAAATTATATGAAAATTAATGTATTTATTATGTGATTTATGTGATGATGAAATTTATTGAATTGTGTGATTTATGTAAATATGATTTCTGGCCAATAATATTTAAATTATTTTTTTCATATTTAAATTATTTATTCGTGATAGTTAAATTATTTATTTCTCTTAGTTAAATTATTTATTTCTCTTGTTTCAGTTATTTATTTTCGTAATTGCCGTATTTATTTTAATTATTTATTCTCTTTATTTAAATTATTTAGTGAATCTATTTGTTAACATTTTAGGTGTATAATATTGATATTCTAGTCATATAATATTGTTGTTGAAATTCTTTTATTTTATTTATATTTTTGTTTTGCCGTTTATTTTAAAATATTTTTATTTCGATTTTATATTGGCCAGAGATAAATTATTGCAATTTTGTGTGTGATTGCGAGATTCGCTAGTCTCACCAAGGAAAGAGAAACGAGTCGGCATAGGGCTGACGAGATTCGAATCCTGGCAGGACCGGCGGATCGACCAGTCAAATATTGATTATTTATGCAAATTGAATATTGTATATTTTGAAATAATGTCCATTGTATAAATGTGGTGGTGGAACATATGTCCGGGTTGTATTAGTCGTGCACGGATAATTAGTGACAAATCAATAGTAACATTGTTGTAAAATGACGGTTAAATTAGCGAAAGAATCAAGAATTGCTGGAGATGCCGGTTTGAGAATTTAAAATTAAATTAGATTGTTCCGATAAGCGAAGCGAGACGAAACGCGTAAACATTTTTTTGCTTGTGCTGCCGTGTTCCCTAATAACATTTTCTTTGAATATACGACGGATTATATATTGAATAGCGGTATTGTTCGCTGCCGGTTACAGTAAAGTCATCGCGCCCGGGTACCCTAGCTTAACGTAAACATACCGAAGAACAATAAATAGAACGGCTATAGAGTAAACGCGTACGATGCTAAACCCACTTGAGGACGAGGGGGACAATAAGTCAACCATTAGCGAGAAATTCGAAGAAGCGGAAGGGGGAATTACAGATGGGGAATCGACAAGCGATTTAGTTAATAATAAAATACAAACAAAGACGGATTTAAATCAATTAAATCCAAATATGATAACGCTTAAAGTTCCCACTAATACGCGCGACAAATATCAAGACGCGAAAATAAAGTCAACCTCCGCGAACATTAGCATACCGAGCGGATCATTGCGCTGCCGAGGGACAACCGTTTCGGAAATTATGAGGAAATGGCGAATTAAATTTGCCGGAAAAACCGGGGAAGATCATGAAACCTTCCTCGAACGTATCGCGGAACAACGTCGCTTCACGAATATTTCCGAAGCGGATATCCTAAGGTGTTTGCCGGTTTGCCTCGAAGGGATAGCAGCGCGTTGGTACGAAACGAACGAAAGTACCTGGTCGAATTGGGAAGGCTTCAAAAAGGAATGCCGTAGATTTTTTGGCGATCCCGACTATTACGAGAATTTAGAAAGAAACGCGAAAGATAGGATACAAGGGGAAGACGAACCGATACGCGCATACATAGTAACGATGCAGGCGATATTCAAACGATTTAAGAATCCGTGGTCGGAGTCAAAGAAAATTAAAACGGTCTACTGGGGCGCGAAACCGAAATTGCAAAAAGTCGTAAATTATAGATCAATAACATCGTTACGAGAATTAGAAGACCAATTATTAGAAGCCGAAAGATATATAGAGGGGCCGAAAAGGCACAATTTAAAACCATCGGAAATGGTTAATGCCGACTTCGCGTACGATCCTAAAAAGTACGGGAAAGTAAGACATATGAACGCGATCGATACCGATAGCGATAGTTCTGGAGAGCTGCCGAGACACCCTCACTCCCATTCGCGCTTAAATAGAAAAAATAAAGATAATTATCAGGGACGCACAGAGCAATGTGCGAATATTTCGAATGCCGCCGGAACATCAGGTAGATTTTACAACCAGCGTTACCCGCCGCCGCACCAACCGGAACGGTATACGCGAAACCAACCTCGAGGCATTGAGACGAACGCCAACCAACGTAACGACAATGACCTCGAATGTTGGAATTGCCGAAAGAAGGGACACAGATCGAAAGACTGTCGTGCCGAACCGAAAATCCATTGTTTCCGATGTGGGGCCCCGGGGATAACGCTAAGACAATGCCGAAAATGCAATAGGCCATCGGGAAATGGGAGGGGGAGTCACTCGAGCGGACCAGAGGGACCCCGGAAGAAATAGTATCGGCCCGCGTCAAAATAAATTCGCGTGAAACAAAATTATTAACAATAGACGCGCACATAGGAAATTGCAGGGTAAACGCACTAGTAGACTCGGGTTCAACGATAACGTTCGCGAGTAGGGATTTAGTGAAGAAAATTAAACACGCTGCCGTTTTTATAAAACAGGCCGAACAACCGTGTTATTTCCTCCTAGCAACAGGAGCATTAGACCGGTCAACAGAACAAGCAAAATTTCGTCTCCGCTTACGCAATATAGAAAAGGAAATTGTCGCGAAAATTTTGGACAATTTGGTGACGCCGTTACTGTTAGGGATTGATACCATCGCGTTATTCGGGATTATCGCGGAATTTCATAATGCAGAGTGGTACTTTGCATCGCGTCCGGAAGAAAGGTTCCCATTTAGCGATAAATCGGGACAGCCACTCTGTTGCGGACTGCAATTACTGGATACGGACGAAAGAAAACGGTTAGAGAGATTTCTGGAGATTTCGTTGGCAGAATTTGAGACAATGAATGGTGTAACGGACCTGACCAGTCATAAAATAGACGTGGGCGACCATCCGCCAATAAAACAAAGGTATTATTCGGTGTCCCCTAAAGTGCAAGAGGCCATTTACAAGGAGGTAGATACCTTGTTGGCCGACGGCATAATAGAACCATCGAATAGTAGCTGGTCGAGTCCTATTGTAATGGTCAAAAAGCCAAACGGAAAATATCGATTCTGTTTAGATTTTCGAAAAGTCAACGAGGTCTCAAAGAAAGATGCATATCCGCTGCCGTTAATGACAAATATTTTGGATAAACTTCGTTCCGCAAAATATATATCGACCATCGACCTCAGTCAGGCCTACTTCCAAATACCATTAGATGAGAAAAGCCGAGAAATAACTGCTTTTACAGTACCGGGCAAGGGACTTTTTCATTTCCGCCGTATGCCGTATGGGCTAACAGGAGCCCCAGCCACGTTCCAACGATTATTAGACAGACTCATCGGCCCAGAAATGGAACCGTATGAGTTTGCCTATTTAGATGATATTATAATAGTAACGAAAACATTCGAAGAACATCTAGAATGGTTGGATCGTGTGCTACGGAAAATAAAAACGGCCGGGCTAAAAGTTAACCCAGAGAAATGTGAGTTTTGCCGCGAGAAAGTAAAGTATTTGGGATTTATAGTCAGTCAGGAAGGGCTAAAGGTGGACCCGGAGAAAATCAAACCGATTGTAGAGTATCCACCACCGAGAAACGAGAAGCAGCTGAGGCGATTCCTAGGGATGGCATCCTGGTACAGGAGGTTCATACCGGGATTCGCCACCGCTGCCGAACCGTTAAACGGATTATTACGAAAAACGAAGAAATGGGAATGGGGAGACAGCCAAAAAGCTGCCTTCACACTTCTACGGGAAATGATTTCGACCGCCCCCACCTTAGCCTGCCCGAATTTTGAGCTGCCGTTCGTACTTCAAACCGATGCGAGCACAGTAGGACTGGGAGCAGTTTTAGCGCAAGAGGTCGATGGATTAGAAAAAGTAATTGCATTCGCGAGCCGATCCCTCACAAATCCAGAGAGGAAGTATTCCGCAACAGAGTTGGAGTGCTTAGCCATTGTATGGGCTGTACAAAAATTCAGACCCTATTTAGAAGGTTACCGTTTTACCGTAATTACAGACCATAATAGTCTGACATGGCTAAGAAATTTGAGAAACCCTGCCGGAAGGTTAGCACGTTGGGCATTGCAGCTTCTCGAATACGATTTTAACATCGTACATCGACAGGGTGCATTGAACAAGGTGCCAGACGCATTATCGCGAATGTTTGAGAATGAAAATGATGCCGAAGACAATATACCGTTAGCCGCTGCCGTTAAAATAAACTGGTTTACAAAGAAAATGACATCAGTAGAGAAAAATCCGGAAAATAATAGGGACTGGTCCATTCGCGAAGGGAAATTATACTATCGCCGTACAGACCCCCTAATAGCGGAACTATTAGGAACGGATCATGTCGAATGGAAATTGGTAATCCCGGAGGATGGGAGAACCGAAATTTTGCAAGAGGGACATGATAATGAACAATCGGGACATTTAGGTATAGAGAAAACATATCATAGAATAGCGTCGAAGTATTACTGGCCTGGGATGTATCGAACTATAGTAGAATACGTAAGACGCTGTCCCGTATGCCAACGTACGAAAGTGGAGCAAACACTCCCTTCAGGGTTGATGGGGAGGCGCCGTATAGAGATCCCATGGTCAGTAATTGCTGCCGACATTATGGGCCCATTCCCTCGAAGCAAAAACGGACACTCCTACCTCCTGGTGATCCAGGATCTATTTACAAAATGGGTAGAATGCATAGCGCTCCGCCGGGCGACCGGGGAAAATATCGCAAAAGCGCTCGAAGAACTAATTTTCTCGCGTTGGGGCACACCAGACGTATTATTAACGGATAACGGCACGGAGTTTGTGAACAAGGCAATTAAAGACGTAGCCGCGATATACGGTATAAAACTAACGACAACACCCGCATACCACCCGCAAGCAAATCCGGTGGAAAGGGTGAACCGAATCTTAAAAACAATGATGGTATCATTTATAGGAAAAGACCACCGGGAGTGGGATAAAAACTTAGATAAATTCAGATTCGCGTATAATACGGCATATCACTCAATTCTAAGAACATCACCAGCATTCTTGAACTTCGGACGAGAACCTAAAGCTATCAAATGTTTGCGAAATGCTGCCGAACCTCCAGTCGAGCCGGAAACCGCACCGGTCGACGGATGGAAAGAGAGGGTCACCCAGTTAGCGACGTTACGCAGCTGGGTGAGCGAGAATTTAGAACAAGCATACGAGAGGCAGGCACATTATTATAATCTTAGACGTAGGGACATTCAATTCCAAGTGGGGGAATTGGTATTAAAAAGGCAACGAATTTTGTCGTCGGCGGCAAATAAAATTGCGGCTAAATTAGTACCAAAGTATGCAGGTCCATTTAAAGTAAAGGCAAAATTATCACCAGGGCTATATACCTTAGCGACATTAGGCGGCGAAAACGTAGGGAAATCTCACATCTCCGATCTAAAAGCGTATATTCCACCACCATGACAACTTAGAAAGTATAAAGAACAACTCTATCACCATGAAACGTTTATTTCAGCTTAAAATAGAAGATAAGATGTCGAAATTGTTAGCTGAAGTGGGCGCTCTGCTGGAAAAAGCCCAGGGATCGGAAGACCAGGAGGAGATCCTACAGGCACTCAAAAACTGGGTAACGAAAGTAAACCACCAGAAGCAGAGGACCGTATCCACCCAGACGGGACGGAAATGTGTAATGCTGCCGAGAAGCAGCTCAAAGATAGACCTAGAAGAAGTCATGGTGGAAAGAGAAGAAGAGGACTCAGAATCGGAATACGCGTCCGCAGAAGAGCTGCCGGAACAAGAAAAAGGGGAGGAGATACTCGACAGGTCGGGATTCTCGTTGGGGGAGGCCCTAGAGAACCTGGAAGCAAGGTTCACCAGAGAAGCAGCCCACGACACAGAGGCCGTAGCCTGCGAGGATGCTGCCGTAAAAGATGAAGAAGACGAAATAGAGGAAGAGGCAGCAAGTGAGATCGATGCCGAGATGAACCAAGCTGCCGAAATTATAACGATAGCCAAGGCAGAAGAAATTGAAGCCCAGTTCTGGCTGCCGGAAGGGAACAGAAAATCCACCCGGGAAGAAAGAATCGAGGAGTTTGGCAGACTCCACAAAGCAGGGATAGAAATCTTCCAAAAAGAGAAAGAGGAAGAAAGGAAGAAACAAGAATGGTCACTAGTAGGGCCAATTACAGTAAGGCTGCCGGAGTTAAAAATTGCGCAACCCCGTGGACGTTCCAGACTAATAATAGCGAAAAATAGAGATAACCAACAAGCACTGGCAAAACCAGGAGACATAACACTGATAGACCGGCAGAATGGTTGTTGGAGGTGCGGGGCCCAGGACCATAGGCACCGCTGGTGCAACAAACCAGCCTCCACATACTGCTTTCGATGCGGCAGACTGGGGTATACGGTCCAGTCTTGCCCCAAGTGCGGGCAAGATTGGAAACAAGGAGGACCACACCACCCCTGGGGGTATGCTGCCGACCAATTACAGCCTTGGGAATTCTAAGAAGAAAGTTAACAAGTTAAAAGACATTAAGAGTGAAACAAATATCATACTTAAAATAGTTATATTAAAATAATCTTTTGCGTTTCGTTTGCTGCCGCTAACGACAAACTTCTCCTACTAGGAAACTAATAATTATTTAGTTGTTGCCGTGGACGACAAGTCCAATCAGATAAAGATATTAATTATTTTGTTATTGCCGTGGACAACAAGTCCAATCAGATAAAGATAAATATATTTAGTTGTTGTCGCCCAATGATAGATATAATCAAAAGAAAATAAATATAGTCAGTTGTTGCCGTAAAGTAGTTAATGAGCACAAATTTTTTTACAAAGAACATATCCTAAGAACAAATCCTAATTCCCCTACCTGAATTAAACGCGTGCGACATTAGACGGTAAGGGATAGCGAACCGTCCAAAACATAGGAAAGAATAGGAAACGTCTCGTCCGAAGTAGGAACCATGTCACAGTGGCGGGCGCAACCGAAACTTGGTGATAGGGGGTAAGTGTACTTTTGTGATTGTAATGTATTTAAGTTGGTGTATATATATAGAATGTTTTTGTCCAATCACTGATAGGAAACGCCTAAAGAGAACGCTTAGCTGCCGAGACCACAGGAATCTGGTGGGTAACTGCCATCGGGGTAGTCCGGTCCTCCCTGGGGGGGGAGGAGTTGTGACGTGGCAAAATAACCACGTCACGATAACAAAGTAGTAAAGAAAACCCGAAAGAATATCGCGAGGACCGGACCACCCTCTAGCAGGACAATTAGGAAATCGCAAGCAGAAAGCGCTCTCTCTGGGACGTTACATAAACTAAGTTCCGATACTCTAGATTTGTGAACGTCGTGCCAATTGGCGCGACGGAAAGATTTCAGGAACGTAGCGTGGGCTCAGGGAGCCCCAACGTAACGAATCGCCGGAAAAAGGAAAATTCCAAGCTGCGACTCGCAAGCCCACTCGGAACGCCGGACCAACACAACATCCTCTGCAGAGGAATTTAAAGGAACCTCGAGCCCAGGCTGAACAACCTGGAGACGCCGACGAGGGACTAAGGGACCACGAGAAGAACTTAGAAGAATCGTCCCGTCGACGTCTCGTCCCGCAACAGAATCGGTCCCTGCAGGAGCGGCTCGAGCGGTTCTGGAATGTCACGAGACATTCCCGGTGGAAGCGCGTCCGCCGTTAAGGAAAATCGAGAAATCGGCAAGGTCCGGGGCCCTTCTTGTCGAGTGCCGGCCCTCAGCGCGTACGACACCGCGAGCGACAGTGATTGGTGGGCGAAAAACCGAAGCGAGTAGGGGACGCCTTACTTCCGCATCCTCGAGCCACCGAAAATTCGCGTCACTGCTGCGTAGGCTCTCCGAGCAATTAGTCATCTTGCTGCCGTTTTTGTATAATCGCGTGTGCGCTTAGTTGTATCTAGAAAGCTGCCGCTCAGCTGCGAGATAATCTGCTGCCGTTGGTAAGTGCCTACCAGATTCTCTTAAAATCGATATTATTGATTCGCGATCTTGTAAAGTGGCTCGAGCAGCGTTCGTGATTTTGTGTCGGTTTTTACGTGGGTCGTCCTTTTGACGACCACGTGTTTCGTGTGCCGAGAATCGGCTGCCCGTTTCGTGTTCCTTTGGCGAGTTCCCAGTGAGAGCGATTAGCTAGAGTTTGCGTGGGTAAAATATGTCGCGAATTGTTCCATAGCGAAATAGCCGCGCGCAGTCACATTGTTAATTTCGTCATTTCCATCTCGACCCCGCGCCGGCCTAACATCTCGGGCCGCTGCCGACGCGGGTAATATTATTTAATCCGAGAAACGCGTGTAACATCGGGGATCTGTACGCTTCGTTCCTCGCGGATAAATACGCACGTGTTACCGGCGTCGTACAGATTCCAACGCGGCCATCTTGTATCCGCGAACCGCGTGCGTATCGACGTGTTATCGAACATGCCGATCCTTTCCGATTGCCGTATCAATAGTAAATTCTGTTCTCAATTTTCATTCGTTACATTCCGTTGCCATATTTGACTTCTCCTAAAATCTTGGCTTGCCGTAAATAAATCTTTTGTTCACACCAAGTGTTATATGAATCATTTGCGAGGTCCGTTCTCGCCGTGGAGAACGTCCTGTCCGATCCCGCGTGTAATCCTGGCCCTTAACCAGCTATTCCGGTCCTCGCGAACGTGAATTCGAATTCTCTTTAGCGCGGATAACTTTGTGGGCATCTTAGATTGCCTGGCGCCCGAAATATTAACGTCCTTTTCGAGAGTTCGAATTCGCGTTGTTTATCGCGGGTGGACTGCGTCCATCACGGCTAGACGCAGCCCGGTTACAAACCTATAAAACCCGTAGCCGCTTGTTTTTCCGCCTCTCGGTACCTGGTATCGGGACCCGGGAAAATAGGCCGCGTGATACAGTTCACAGTTCACAGTTCACAGTTCCCAGTTCGCAGTTCACAGTTCACTGTTCACAGTTTACAGTTCTCAGTTTACAGTTCTCAGTTCACAGTTGACAGTTCACAGTTGACAGTTCACACTTCACAGTTCACAGTCCACAGTTCACAGTCCACAGTTCACTGTTCGCAATTCACAGTTCACAGTTCACAGTTCACAGTTCACAATTCACTGTTCACTGTTCACAGTTCACAGTTCACAGTTCACAGTTCACAGTTCACAGTCTTCATTTCACAATTCATAGTTCGCAGTTCACAGTTCACAGGTCACAGTTCACAGATCACAGGTCACAGTTCACAGTTCACAGTTCACAGTCCACAGTTCACTGTTCACAGATCACAGTTCACAGTTCACTGTCTTCATTTCACACTTCACACTTCACAGTTCACTGATCACACATCACAGTTCACAGTTCACAGTTCACAGTCCACAGATCACAGTTCACAGTCTTCATTTCACACTTCACACTTCACAGTTCGCAGTTCACAGTTCACAGATCACAGTTCACAGTTCACAGTTTACAGTTCTCAGTTTACAGTTCTCAGTTCACAGTTGACAGTTCACAGTTCACAGTTCACACGTCACAGTTCACAGTTCACAGTTCACAGTCCACAGTTCACAGTTCACAGTTCACAGTTCACAGTTCCCAATTCACTGTCTTCATTTCATACTTCACAGTTCGCAGTTCACAGTTCACAGGTTACAGTTCACAGCCCACAGTTCACAGTTCACAGTTCTCAGTTCACAGATCACAGTTCACAGTTCACAGACTTTATTTCACAATTCAGTTTTCACAGTTCACAATTCAGTTTTCACAGTTCACAGTTCACAGTTCTCAGTTCACAGTTCACAGTTCACAGATCACAGTTCACAGTCTTCATTTCACACTTCTGTCTTCACAGGGCACAGATCACAGTTCACAGTCTTCATTTCACAATTCACATTTCGCAGTTCACAGTTCACAGATCACACTTCACAGTTCACAGTTCACAGATCACAGTTCACAGATCACAGTTCACAGACTTTATTTCACAATTCAGTTTTCACAGTTCACAGGTCACAGTTCACAATTCACAGGTCACAGTTCACAGTTCACAGTCTTCATTTCACACTTCACAGTTTGCAGTTCACAGTTCACAGATCATAGTTCACAGTTCACAGTTCGCAGTTCACAGTTCACTGTTCACAGTTTACAGTTCTCAGTTTACAGTTCTCAGTTCACAGTTGACAGTTCACAGTTGACAGTTCACACTTCACAGTTCACAGTCCACAGTTCACAGTCCACAGTTCACTGTTCGCAATTCACAGTTCACAGTTCACAGTTCACAGTTCACAATTCACTGTTCACTGTTCACAGTTCACAGTTCACAGTTCACAGTTCACAGTCTTCATTTCACAATTCATAGTTCGCAGTTCACAGTTCACAGGTCACAGTTCACAGATCACAGGTCACAGTTCACAGTTCACAGTTCACAGTCCACAGTTCACTGTTCACAGATCACAGTTCACAGTTCACTGTCTTCATTTCACACTTCACACTTCACAGTTCACTGATCACACATCACAGTTCACAGTTCACAGTTCACAGTCCACAGATCACAGTTCACAGTCTTCATTTCACACTTCACACTTCACAGTTCGCAGTTCACAGTTCACAGATCACAGTTCACAGTTCACAGTTTACAGTTCTCAGTTTACAGTTCTCAGTTCACAGTTGACAGTTCACAGTTCACAGTTCACACGTCACAGTTCACAGTTCACAGTTCACAGTCCACAGTTCACAGTTCACAGTTCACAGTTCACAGTTCCCAATTCACTGTCTTCATTTCATACTTCACAGTTCGCAGTTCACAGTTCACAGGTTACAGTTCACAGCCCACTGTTCACAGTTCACAGTTCTCAGTTCACAGATCACAGTTCACAGTTCACAGACTTTATTTCACAATTCAGTTTTCACAGTTCACAATTCAGTTTTCACAGTTCACAGTTCACAGTTCTCAGTTCACAGTTCACAGTTCACAGATCACAGTTCACAGTCTTCATTTCACACTTCTGTCTTCACAGGGCACAGATCACAGTTCACAGTCTTCATTTCACAATTCACATTTCGCAGTTCACAGTTCACAGATCACACTTCACAGTTCACAGTTCACAGATCACAGTTCACAGATCACAGTTCACAGACTTTATTTCACAATTCAGTTTTCACAGTTCACAGGTCACAGTTCACAATTCACAGGTCACAGTTCACAGTTCACAGTCTTCATTTCACACTTCACAGTTTGCAGTTCACAGTTCACAGATCATAGTTCACAGTTCACAGTTCACAGTTCACAGTTCACTGCTCACAGTTCACTGTTCACAGTTTACAGTTCTCAGTTCACAGTTGACAGTTCACAGTTCACAGTTCACACTTCACAGTTCACAGTTCACAGTCCACAGTTCACTGTTCACAGATCATAGTTCACAGTTCACAGTTCACAGTTCACAGTTCACAGTTCACAGTTCACAGTTCACAGTTCACAGTCTTCATTTCACAATTCACAGTTCGCAGTTCACAGTTCACAGATCACAGTTCACAGATCACAGTTCACAGATCACAGTTCACAGTTCACAGTTCACAGTTCACAGTTCACAGTTCACTCTTCACTGTTCACAGATCACAGTTCACAATTCACAGTTCACAGTTCACAGTTCACAGTTCACAGTTCCCAGTTCGCAGGTCACAGTTCACATTTCACAGTTCACTGTCTTCATTCCATACTTCACAGTTCACTGTCTTCATTTCATACTTCACAGTTCGCAGTTCACAGTTCACAGTTCCCAGTTCGCAGGTCACAGTTCACAGTCCACAGTTCACTGTTCACAAATCACAGTTCACAGTTCACAGTTCACAGTCCACAGATCACAGTTCACAGTCTTCATTTCACGCTTCACAGTTCGCAGTTCACAGTTCACAGATCACAGTTCACAGTTCGCAGTTCACAGTTCACAGTTCACTGTTCACAGTTTACAGTTCTCAGTTTACAGTTCTCAGTTCACAGTTGACAGTTCACAGTCCACAGTTCACTATTCACAGTTCACAGTCCACAGTTCACTATTCACAGTTCACAGTTCTCAGTTCACTGTTCACAAATCACAGTTCATAGTTCACAGTCCACAGTTCACTATTCACAGCTCACAGTTCTCAGTTCACAGATCACAGTTCACAGTCTTCATTTCACACTTCACAGT
This sequence comes from Lasioglossum villosulum, assembly GCA_963971365.1. NCBI lineage: Eukaryota > Metazoa > Arthropoda > Insecta > Hymenoptera > Halictidae > Lasioglossum > Lasioglossum villosulum. Next base: position 2,559,399 of record CAXARU010000031.1, on the reverse strand, counting down.
TAGCAGTTCACAGTTCACAGATCACAGTTCACAGTTCACAGTTCACAGATCACAGTTCACAGTTCACAGTTCACAGTTCTCAGATCACAGTCACAGTTCACAGTCTTCATTTCACACTTCAGTCTTCACAGGGCACAGTTCACAGTTCACAGTCTTCATTTCACAATTCACAGTTCGCAGTTCACAGTTCACAGATCACCGTTCACAGTTCACAGTTCACAGTTCACAGTTCACAGTTCACAGTTCCAGTTCACAGTTCACAGTTCACAGTTCACAGTTCACACTTCACAGTTCACACTTCACTATTCACAGATCACAGTTCACAGTTCACAGTTCACAGTTCACAGTTCCCAGTTCGCAGGTCACAGTTCACAGTCCACAGTTCACTGTTCACAAATCACAGTTCACAGTTCACAGTTCACAGTCCACAGATCACAGTTCACAGTCTTCATTTCACGCTTCACAGTTCGCAGTTCACAGTTCACAGATCACAGTTCACAGTCTTCATTTCACAGTTCACAGTTCACAGTTCACAGTTTACAGTTCTCAGTTCACAGTTCACAGTTCACAGTTCACAGTCCACAGTTCACAGTTCACAGTTCGCAGTTCACAGTTCACAGGTTACAGTTCACAGCCCACTGTTCACAGTTCACAGTTCTCAGTTCACAGATCACAGTTCACAGTTCACAGACTTTATTTCACAATTCAGTTTTCACAGTTCACAATTCAGTTTTCACAGTTCACAGTTCACAGTTCTCAGTTCACAGTTCACAGTTCACAGATCACAGTTCACAGTCTTCATTTCACACTTCTGTCTTCACAGGGCACAGATCACAGTTCACAGTCTTCATTTCACAATTCACATTTCGCAGTTCACAGTTCACAGATCACACTTCACAGTTCACAGTTCACAGATCACAGTTCACAGATCACAGTTCACAGACTTTATTTCACAATTCAGTTTTCACAGTTAACAGTTCACAGTTCACAGTCCGCAGTTCACTGTTCACAGATCATAGTTCACAGTTCACAGTTCACAGTTCACAGTTCACAGTTCACAGTTCACAGTTCACAGTTCACAGTTCACAGTTCACAGTTCACAGTTCACAGTTCACAGTTCACAGTTCACACTTCACTGTTCACAGTTCACAGTTCACAGTTCACAGTTCACAGTTCACAGTTCACAGTTCACAGTTCACAGTTCACAGTTCACAGTTCACAGTTCCAGTTCACAGTTCACAGTTCACAGTTCACAGTTCACACTTCACAGTTCACACTTCACTATTCACAGATCACAGTTCACAGTTCACAGTTCACAGTTCACAGTTCCCAGTTCGCAGGTCACAGTTCACAGTCCACAGTTCACTGTTCACAAATCACAGTTCACAGTTCACAGTTCACAGTCCACAGATCACAGTTCACAGTCTTCATTTCACGCTTCACAGTTCGCAGTTCACAGTTCACAGATCACAGTTCACAGTTCGCAGTTCACAATTCACAGTTCACTGTTCACAGTTTACAGTTCTCAGTTTACAGTTCTCAGTTCACAGTTGACAGTTCACAGTCCACAGTTCACTATTCACAGTTCACTATTCACAGTTCACAGTCCACAGTTCACTATTCACAGTTCACAGTTCTCAGTTCACTGTTCACAAATCACAGTTCATAGTTCACAGTCCACAGTTCACTATTCACAGCTCACAGTTCTCAGTTCACAGATCACAGTTCACAGTCTTCATTTCACACTTCACAGTTAGCAGTTCACAGTTCACAGATCACAGTTCACAGTTCACAGTTCACAGATCACAGTTCACAGTTCACAGTTCACAGTTCTCAGATCACAGTCACAGTTCACAGATCACAGTTCACAGTCTTCATTTCACACTTCAGTCTTCACAGGGCACAGTTCACAGTTCACAGTCTTCATTTCACAATTCACAGTTCGCAGTTCACAGTTCACAGATCACCGTTCCCAGATCACAGTTCACAGTTCACAGTTCACAGTTCACAGTCCACAGTTCACAGTTCACAGTTCTCAGTTCACAGATCACAGTTCACAGTCTTCATTTCACAGTTCACAGTTCACAGTTCACAGTTTACAGTTCTCAGTTCACAGTTCACAGTTCACAGTTCACAGTCCACAGTTCACAGTTCACAGTTCTCAGTTCACAGATCACAGTTCACAGTCTTCATTTCACAGTTCACAGTTCACAGTTCACAGTTCACAGTTCCCCGTTCACAGTATTCATTTCACATTTCACAGTTCGCAGTTCACAGTTGACAGTTCACAGTCCACAGTTCACTATTCACAGTTCACAGTCCACAGTTCACTATTCACAGTTCACAGTTCTCAGTTACCAGATCACAGTTCACAGTCCTCATTTCACACTTCACAGTTCGCAGTTCACAGTTCACAGATCACAGTTCACAGATTACAGTTGACAGTTGACAGTTGACAGTTCACAGTACACACTTCACAGTTCACAGTCCACAGTTCACAGTCCACAGTTCACTGTTCACAAATCACAGTTCACAGTTCACAGTAAACTATTCACAGCTCACAGTTCTCAGTTCACAGATCACAGTTCACAGTCTTCATTTCACACTTCACAGTTTGCAGTTCACAGTTCACAGATCAGAGTTCACAGTTCACAGTTCACAGTTCACAGTTCACACTTCACAGTTCACACTTCACAGTTCACAGTTCACAGTTCACAGGTCGCAGGTCACAGTTCACAGTTCACAGACCACAGTTCACTGTTCACAGATCACAGTTCACAGATCACAGTCTTCATTTCACACTTCACACTTCACAGTGCACAGTTCACAGTCCACAGTTCACTGTTCACAAATCACAGTTCACACTTCACAGTTCACAGTTCACAGTGCACAGATCACAGTTCACAGACTTTATTTCACACTTCACAGTTCGCAGTTCACAGTTCACAGTTCACAGTTCACAGTTCACAGTTCACAGTTCACAGTTCACAGTTCACAGTTCACAGTTCACAGTTCACAGTTCACAGTTCACAGTTCACAGTTCACAGTTCACAGTTCACAGTTCACAGTTCACAGTTCACAGTTCACAGTTCACAGTTCACAGTTCACAGTTCACAGTTCACAGTTCACAGTTCACAGTTCACAGTTCACAGTTCACTGTTCACTGTTCACAGTTCACTGTTCACTGTTCACTGTTCACAGTTTACAGTTCTCAGTTTACAGTCCACAGTTCACTATTCACAGTTCACAGTTCTCAGTTCACAGATCACAGTTCACAGTTCACAGTTCACAGTTCACAGTTCACAGTTCACAGTTCACTGTTCACAGTTTACAGTTTACAGTTCACTGTTCACTGTTCACAGTTTACAGTTCACTGTTCACAGTTAACAGTTCTCAGTTCACAGTTGACAGTTCACAGTTCACAGTCTTCATTTCACACTTCAGTCTTCACAGTGCGCAGGTTACAGTTCACAGTTCACAGATCACAGTTCACAGTTCACAGTTTACAGTTCCCAGTTCGCAGGTTACAGTTCACATTTCACAGTTCACTGTCTTCATTTCATACTTCACAGTTCGCAGTTCACAGTTCACAGTTCACAGGTCACAGTTCACAGTTCACAGTTCACAGTTCACAGTTCACAGTTCACAGTTCACAGTTCACAGTTCACAGTTCACAGTTCACAGTTCACAGTTCACAGTTCACAGTTCACAGTTCACAGTTCACAGTTCACAGTTCACAGTTCACAGTTCACTGTTCACTGTTCACAGTTTACAGTTCTCAGTTTACAGTCCACAGTTCACTATTCACAGTTCACAGTTCTCAGTTCACAGATCACAGTTCACAGTTCACAGTTCACAGTTCACAGTTCACAGATCACAGTTCACAGTCTTCATTTCACACTTCAGTCTTCACAGGGCACAGTTCACAGTTCACAGTCTTCATTTCACAATTCACAGTTCGCAGTTCACAGTTCACAGATCACACTTCACAGTTCACAGTTCACAGATCACAGTTCACAGACTTTATTTCACAATTCAGTTTTCACAGTTTACAGTTCACAGTTCTCAGTTCACAGTTCACAGTTCACAGTTCACAGATCACAGTTCACAGTCTTCATTTCACACTTCAGTCTTCACAGGGCACAGTTCACAGTTCACAGTCTTCATTTCACAATTCACAGTTCGCAGTTCCCAGTTCACAGATCACACTTCACAGTTCACAGTTCACAGATCACAGTTCACAGACTTTATTTCACAATTCAGTTTTCACAGTTCACAGTTCACAGTTCACAGTCCGCAGTTCACTGTTCACAGATCATAGTTCACAGTTCACAGTTCACAGTTCACAGTTCACAGTTCACAGTTCACAGTTCACAGTTCACAGTTCCAGTTCACAGTTCACAGTTCACAGTTCACAGTTCACACTTCACAGTTCACACTTCACTATTCACAGATCACAGTTCACAGTTCACAGTTCACAGTTCACAGTTCACAGTTCCCAGTTCGCAGGTCACAGTTCACAGTCCACAGTTCACTGTTCACAAATCACAGTTCACAGTTCACAGTTCACAGTCCACAGATCACAGTTCACAGTCTTCATTTCACGCTTCACAGTTCGCAGTTCACAGTTCACAGATCACAGTTCACAGTTCGCAGTTCACAGTTCACACTTCACAGTTCGCAGTTCACAGTTCACAGATCACAGTTCACAGATTACAGTTGACAGTTGACAGTTGACAGTTCACAGTACACACTTCACAGTTCACAGTCCACAGTTCACAGTCCACAGTTCACTGTTCACAAATCACAGTTCACAGTTCACAGTAAACTATTCACAGCTCACAGTTCTCAGTTCACAGATCACAGTTCACAGTCTTCATTTCACACTTCACAGTTTGCAGTTCACAGTTCACAGATCAGAGTTCACAGTTCACAGTTCACAATTCACAGTTCACACTTCACAGTTCACACTTCACAGTTCACAGTTCACAGATCACAGTTCACAGTCCACAGTTCACAGTTCACAGTTCACAGTTCACAGTTCACAGTTCCCAGTTCGCAGGTCCCAGTTCACATTTCACAGTTCACTGTCTTCATTTCATACTTCACAGTTCGCAGTTCACAGTTCACAGTTCACAGTTCACTGTTCACAGTTTACAGTTCTCAGTTTACAGTTCTCAGTTCACAGTTCACAGTTCACAGTTCACAGTTCACAGTTCACAGTTCACAGTTCACAGTTCACAGTTCACAGTTCACTGTTCACTGTTCACAGTTTACAGTTCTCAGTTTACAGTCCACAGTTCACTATTCACAGTTCACAGTTCTCAGTTCACAGATCACAGTTCACAGTTCACAGTTCACAGTTCACAGTTCACAGATCACAGTTCACAGTCTTCATTTCACACTTCAGTCTTCACAGGGCACAGTTCACAGTTCACAGTCTTCATTTCACAATTCACAGTTCGCAGTTCACAGTTCACAGATCACACTTCACAGTTCACAGTTCACAGATCACAGTTCACAGACTTTATTTCACAATTCAGTTTTCACAGTTTACAGTTCACAGTTCTCAGTTCACAGTTCACAGTTCACAGTTCACAGATCACAGTTCACAGTCTTCATTTCACACTTCAGTCTTCACAGGGCACAGTTCACAGTTCACAGTCTTCATTTCACAATTCACAGTTCGCAGTTCCCAGTTCACAGATCACACTTCACAGTTCACAGTTCACAGATCACAGTTCACAGACTTTATTTCACAATTCAGTTTTCACAGTTCACAGTTCACAGTTCACAGTTCACAGTCCGCAGTTCACTGTTCACAGATCATAGTTCACAGTTCACAGTTCACAGTTCACAGTTCACAGTTCACAGTTCACAGTTCACAGTTCACAGTTCACAGTTCCAGTTCACAGTTCACAGTTCACAGTTCACAGTTCACACTTCACAGTTCACACTTCACTATTCACAGATCACAGTTCACAGTTCACAGTTCACAGTTCACAGTTCACAGTTCCCAGTTCGCAGGTCACAGTTCACAGTCCACAGTTCACTGTTCACAAATCACAGTTCACAGTTCACAGTTCACAGTCCACAGATCACAGTTCACAGTCTTCATTTCACGCTTCACAGTTCGCAGTTCACAGTTCACAGATCACAGTTCACAGTTCGCAGTTCACAGTTCACACTTCACAGTTCGCAGTTCACAGTTCACAGATCACAGTTCACAGATTACAGTTGACAGTTGACAGTTGACAGTTCACAGTACACACTTCACAGTTCACAGTCCACAGTTCACAGTCCACAGTTCACTGTTCACAAATCACAGTTCACAGTTCACAGTAAACTATTCACAGCTCACAGTTCTCAGTTCACAGATCACAGTTCACAGTCTTCATTTCACACTTCACAGTTTGCAGTTCACAGTTCACAGATCAGAGTTCACAGTTCACAGTTCACAATTCACAGTTCACACTTCACAGTTCACACTTCACAGTTCACAGTTCACAGATCACAGTTCACAGTCCACAGTTCACAGTTCACAGTTCACAGTTCACAGTTCACAGTTCCCAGTTCGCAGGTCCCAGTTCACATTTCACAGTTCACTGTCTTCATTTCATACTTCACACTTCACAGTTCGCAGTTCACAGTTCACAGATCACAGTTCACAGATTACAGTTGACAGTTGACAGTTGACAGTTCACAGTACACACTTCACAGTTCACAGTTCACAGTTCACAGTTCACAGTTCCAGTTCACAGTTCACAGTTCACAGTTCACAGTTCACACTTCACAGTTCACACTTCACTATTCACAGATCACAGTTCACAGTTCACAGTTCACAGTTCACAGTTCACAGTTCCCAGTTCGCAGGTCACAGTTCACAGTCCACAGTTCACTGTTCACAAATCACAGTTCACAGTTCACAGTTCACAGTCCACAGATCACAGTTCACAGTCTTCATTTCACGCTTCACAGTTCGCAGTTCACAGTTCACAGATCACAGTTCACAGTTCGCAGTTCACAGTTCACACTTCACAGTTCGCAGTTCACAGTTCACAGATCACAGTTCACAGATTACAGTTGACAGTTGACAGTTGACAGTTCACAGTACACACTTCACAGTTCACAGTCCACAGTTCACAGTCCACAGTTCACTGTTCACAAATCACAGTTCACAGTTCACAGTAAACTATTCACAGCTCACAGTTCTCAGTTCACAGATCACAGTTCACAGTCTTCATTTCACACTTCACAGTTTGCAGTTCACAGTTCACAGATCAGAGTTCACAGTTCACAGTTCACAATTCACAGTTCACACTTCACAGTTCACACTTCACAGTTCACAGTTCACAGATTACAGTTGACAGTTGACAGTTGACAGTTCACAGTACACACTTCACAGTTCACAGTCCACAGTTCACAGTCCACAGTTCACTGTTCACAAATCACAGTTCACAGTTCACAGTAAACTATTCACAGCTCACAGTTCTCAGTTCACAGATCACAGTTCACAGTCTTCATTTCACACTTCACAGTTTGCAGTTCACAGTTCACAGATCAGAGTTCACAGTTCACAGTTCACAATTCACAGTTCACACTTCACAGTTCACACTTCACAGTTCACAGTTCACAGATCACAGTTCACAGTCCACAGTTCACAGTTCACAGTTCACAGTTCACAGTTCACAGTTCCCAGTTCGCAGGTCCCAGTTCACATTTCACAGTTCACTGTCTTCATTTCATACTTCACAGTTCGCAGTTCACAGTTCACAGTTCACAGTTCACTGTTCACAGTTTACAGTTCTCAGTTTACAGTTCTCAGTTCACAGTTCACAGTTCACAGTTCACAGTTCACAGTTCACAGTTCACAGTTCACAGTTCACAGTTCACAGTTCACTGTTCACTGTTCACAGTTTACAGTTCTCAGTTTACAGTCCACAGTTCACTATTCACAGTTCACAGTTCTCAGTTCACAGATCACAGTTCACAGTTCACAGTTCACAGTTCACAGTTCACAGATCACAGTTCACAGTCTTCATTTCACACTTCAGTCTTCACAGGGCACAGTTCACAGTTCACAGTCTTCATTTCACAATTCACAGTTCGCAGTTCACAGTTCACAGATCACACTTCACAGTTCACAGTTCACAGATCACAGTTCACAGACTTTATTTCACAATTCAGTTTTCACAGTTTACAGTTCACAGTTCTCAGTTCACAGTTCACAGTTCACAGTTCACAGATCACAGTTCACAGTCTTCATTTCACACTTCAGTCTTCACAGGGCACAGTTCACAGTTCACAGTCTTCATTTCACAATTCACAGTTCGCAGTTCCCAGTTCACAGATCACACTTCACAGTTCACAGTTCACAGATCACAGTTCACAGACTTTATTTCACAATTCAGTTTTCACAGTTCACAGTTCACAGTTCACAGTTCACAGTCCGCAGTTCACTGTTCACAGATCATAGTTCACAGTTCACAGTTCACAGTTCACAGTTCACAGTTCACAGTTCACAGTTCACAGTTCACAGTTCCAGTTCACAGTTCACAGTTCACAGTTCACAGTTCACACTTCACAGTTCACACTTCACTATTCACAGATCACAGTTCACAGTTCACAGTTCACAGTTCACAGTTCACAGTTCCCAGTTCGCAGGTCACAGTTCACAGTCCACAGTTCACTGTTCACAAATCACAGTTCACAGTTCACAGTTCACAGTCCACAGATCACAGTTCACAGTCTTCATTTCACGCTTCACAGTTCGCAGTTCACAGTTCACAGATCACAGTTCACAGTTCGCAGTTCACAGTTCACACTTCACAGTTCGCAGTTCACAGTTCACAGATCACAGTTCACAGATTACAGTTGACAGTTGACAGTTGACAGTTCACAGTACACACTTCACAGTTCACAGTCCACAGTTCACAGTCCACAGTTCACTGTTCACAAATCACAGTTCACAGTTCACAGTAAACTATTCACAGCTCACAGTTCTCAGTTCACAGATCACAGTTCACAGTCTTCATTTCACACTTCACAGTTTGCAGTTCACAGTTCACAGATCAGAGTTCACAGTTCACAGTTCACAATTCACAGTTCACACTTCACAGTTCACACTTCACAGTTCACAGTTCACAGATCACAGTTCACAGTCCACAGTTCACAGTTCACAGTTCACAGTTCACAGTTCACAGTTCCCAGTTCGCAGGTCCCAGTTCACATTTCACAGTTCACTGTCTTCATTTCATACTTCACAGTTCGCAGTTCACAGTTCACAGTTCACAGTTCACTGTTCACAGTTTACAGTTCTCAGTTTACAGTTCTCAGTTCACAGTTGACAGTTCACAGTTGACAGTTCACACTTCACAGTTCACAGTTCACAGTTCACAGTCCACAGTTCACTGTTCACAATTCACAGTTCACAGTTCACAGTTCACAGTTCACAGTTCACTGTTCACTGTTCACAGTTCACAGTTCACAGTTCACAGTCTTCATTTCACAATTCATAGTTCGCAGTTCACAGTTCACAGGTCACAGTTCACAGTTCACAGGTCACAGTTCACAGTTCACAGTTCACAGTCCACAGTTCACTGTTCACAGATCACAGTTCACAGTTCACAGTCTTCATTTCACACTTCACACTTCACAGTGCACAGTTCACAGTCCACAGTTCACAGTCCACAGTTCACTGATCACACATCATAGTTCACAGATCACAGTTCACAGTTCACAGTTCACAGTTCACAGTTCACAGTTCCCAGTTCGCAGGTCACAGTTCACATTTCACAGTTCACTGTCTTCATTTCATACTTCACAGTTCACTGTCTTCATTTCATACTTCACAGTTCGCAGTTCACAGTTCACAGTCCACAGTTCACTGTTCACAGATCACAGTTCACAGATCACAGTCTTCATTTCACACTTCACACTTCACAGTGCACAGTTCACAGTCCACAGTTCACTGTTCACAAATCACAGTTCACACTTCACAGTTCACAGTTCACAGTCCACAGATCACAGTTCACAGACTTTATTTCACACTTCACAGTTCACAGTTCACAGTTCACAGTTCACAGTTCACAGTTCACAGTTCACAGTTCACAGTTCACAGTTCACTGTTCACAGTTTACAGTTCTCAGTTTACATTTCTCAGTTGACAGTTGACAGTTCACAGTTGACAGTTCACACTTCACAGTTCACAGTTCACAGTCCACAGTTCACTGTTCACAATTCACAGTTCACAGTTCACAGTTCACAGTTCACAGTTCACAGTTCACAGTTCACAGTTCACAGTTCACAGTTCACAGTTCACAGTTCAGTGTTCACAGTCCACAGTTCACAGTCCACAGTTCACTGTTCACAAATCACAGTTCACAGTTCACAGTTCACAGTCCACAGATCACAGTTCACAGTCTTCATTTCACACTTCACAGTTCGCAGTTCACAGTTCACAGATCACAGTTCACAGTTCACAGTTCACAGTTCACAGTTCACAGTTCACAGTTCACAGTTCACAGTTCACTGTTCACAGTTTACAGTTCTCAGTTCTCAGTTTACAGTTCTCAGTTCACAGTTGACAGTTCACAGTTCACACTTCACAGTTCACAGTTCACAGTCCACAGTTCACTGTTCACAGATCATAGTTCACAGTTCACAGTTCACAGTTCACAGTTCACAGTTCACAGTTCACAGTTCACAGTTCACAGTTCACAGTTCACAGTTCACAGTTCACAGTTCACAGTTCACAGTTCACAGTTCACAGTTCACAGTTCACAGTCTTCATTTCACAATTCACAGTTCGCAGTTCACAGTTCACAGATCACAGTTCACAGCTCACAGTTCACAGTTCACAGTTCACAGATCACACTTCAGAGTTCACAGTTCACAGTTCACAGATCACAGTTCACAGACTTTATTTCACAATTCAGTTTTCACAGTTCACAGTTCACAGTTCACAGTCCGCAGTTCACTGTTCACACATCATAGTTCACAGTTCACAGTTCACAGTTCACAGTTCACAGTTCCAGTTCACAGTTCACAGTTCACAGTTCACAGTTCACAGTTCACAGTTCACACTTCACTGTTCACAGTTCACAGTTCACAGTTCACAGTTCACAGTTCCCAGTTCGCAGGTCACAGTTCACATTTCACAGTTCCCAGTTCGCAGGTCACAGTTCACATTTCACTGTCTTCATTTCATACTTCACAGTTCGCAGTTCACAGTTCACAGTTCACAGTTCACAGGTCACAGTTCACAGTTCACAGGTCACAGTTCACAGTTCACAGTCCACAGTTCACTGTTCACAGATCACAGTTCACAGATCACAGTCTTCATTTCACACTTCACACTTCACAGTGCACAGTTCACAGTCCACAGTTCACTGTTCACAAATCACAGTTCACACTTCACAGTTCACAGTTCACAGTCCACAGATCACAGTTCACAGACTTTATTTCACACTTCACAGTTCGCAGTTCACAGTTCACAGTTCACAGTTCACAGTTCACAGTTCACAGTTCACAGTTCACAGTTCACAGTTCACAGTCCACAGTTCACAGTTCACAGTTCTCAGTTCTCAGTTCACAGTTCACAGTCTTCATTTCACAGTTCACAGTCTTCATTTCACAGTTCACAGTTCACAGTTCACAGTCTTCATTTCACAGTTCACAGTTCACAGTTCACAGTTCCCCGTTCACAGTATTCATTTCACATTTCACAGTTCGCAGTTCACAGTTGACAGTTCACAGTCCACAGTTCACTATTCACAGTTCACAGTCCACAGTTCACTATTCACAGTTCACAGTTCTCAGTTACCAGATCACAGTTCACAGTCCTCATTTCACACTTCACAGTTCGCAGTTCACAGTTCACAGATCACAGTTCACAGATTACAGTTCACAGTTGACAGTTGACAGTTCACAGTACACACTTCACAGTTCACAGTCCACAGTTCACTGTTCACAAATCACAGTTCACACTTCACAGTTCACAGTTCACAGTCCACAGATCACAGTTCACAGACTTTATTTCACACTTCACAGTTCGCAGTTCACAGTTCACAGTTCACAGTTCACAGTTCACAGTTCACAGTTCACAGTTCACAGTTCACAGTTCACAGTCCACAGTTCACAGTTCACAGTTCTCAGTTCTCAGTTCACAGTTCACAGTCTTCATTTCACAGTTCACAGTCTTCATTTCACAGTTCACAGTTCACAGTTCACAGTTCCCCGTTCACAGTATTCATTTCACATTTCACAGTTCGCAGTTCACAGTTGACAGTTCACAGTCCACAGTTCACTATTCACAGTTCACAGTCCACAGTTCACTATTCACAGTTCACAGTTCTCAGTTACCAGATCACAGTTCACAGTCCTCATTTCACACTTCACAGTTCGCAGTTCACAGTTCACAGATCACAGTTCACAGATTACAGTTCACAGTTGACAGTTGACAGTTCACAGTACACACTTCACAGTTCACAGTCCACAGTTCACTCTTCACAAATCACAGTTCACAGTTCACAGTCCACAGTTCACTATTCACAGCTCACAGTTCTCAGTTCACAGATCACAGTTCACAGTCTTCATTTCACACTTCACAGTTCGCAGGTCACAGTTCACATTTCACAGTTCACTGTCTTCATTTCATACTTCACAGTTCGCAGTTCACAGTTCACAGTTCACAGTTCACAGTTCACAGTTCACAGTTCACAGTTCACTGTTCACAGTTTACAGTTCTCAGTTTACAGTCCACAGTTCACTATTCACAGTTCACAGTTCTCAGTTCACAGATCACAGTTCACAGTCTTCATTTCACACTTCACAGTTCGCAGTTCACAGTTCACAGATCACAGTTCACAGTTCACAGTTCACAGTTCACAGTTCACAGTTCACAGTTCACAGTTCACAGTTCACTGTTCACAGTTTACAGTTCTCAGTTCACAGTTTACAGTTCTCAGTTTACAGTCCACAGTTCACTATTCACAGTTCACAGTTCTCAGTTCACAGATCACAGTTCACAGTTCACAGTTCACAGTTCACAGTTCACAGTTCACAGTTCACAGGTCACAGTTCACATTTCACAGTTCATTGTCTTCATTTCATACTTCACAGTTCGCAGTTCACAGTTCACAGTTCACAGTTCACAGTTCACAGTTCACAGTTCACAGATCACAGTTCACAGTTTACAGTTCTCAGTTTACAGTCCACAGTTCACTATTCACAGTTCACAGTTCTCAGTTCACAGATCACAGTTCACAGTCTTCATTTCACACTTCAGTCTTCACAGTGCGCAGGTTACAGTTCACAGTTCACAGATCACAGTTCACAGTTCACAGTTTACAGTTCCCAGTTCGCAGGTCACAGTTCACATTTCACAGTTCATTGTCTTCATTTCATACTTCACAGTTCGCAGTTCACAGTTCACAGGTCACAGTTCACAGCCCACTGTTCACAGTTCACAGATCACAGTTCACAGTTCACAGACTTTATTTCACAATTCAGTTTTCACAGTTCACAGTTCACAGTTCTCAGTTCACAGATCACAGTTCACAGTCTTATTTCACACTTCAGTCTTCACAGGGCACAGTTCACAGTTCACAGTTCACAGTTCACAGTCCGCAGTTCACTGTTCACAGATCATAGTTCACAGTTCACAGTTCACAGTTCACAGTTCACAGTTCACAGTTCACAGTTCACAGTTCCAGTTCACAGTTCACAGTTCACAGTTCACAGTTCACAGTTCACAGTTCACACTGCACTGTTCACAGATCACAGTTCGCAGTTCACAGTTCCCAGTCCACAGTTCACTGTTCACAGATCACAGTTCACAGATCACAGTCTTCATTTCACACTTCACACTTCACAGTGCACAGTTCACAGTCCACAGTTCACTGTTCACAAATCACAGTTCTCACTTCACAGTTCACAGTTCACAGTCCACAGATCACAGTTCACACTTCACAGTTCACAGTTCACAGTTCACAGTTCACAGTTCACAGTTCACTGTTCACTGTTTTCAGTTACCAGATCACAGTTCACAGTCCTCATTTCACACTTCACAGTTCGCAGTTCACAGTTCACAGATCACAGTTCACAGTTGACAGTTCACAGTACACACTTCACAGTTCACAGTCCACAGTTCACTGTTCACAAATCACAGTTCACAGTTCACAGTCCACAGTTCACTATTCACAGCTCACAGTTCTCAGTTCACAGATCACAGTTCACAGTCTTCATTTCACACTTCACAGTTAGCAGTTCGCAGTTCACAGATCACAGTTCACAGTTCACAGTTCACAGTTCACAGATCACAGTTCACAGTTCCCAGTTCACAGTTCTCAGTTCACAGTCACAGTTCACAGATCACAGTTCACAGTCTTCATTTCACACTTCAGTCTTCACAGGGCACAGTTCACAGTTCACAGTCTTCATTTCACAATTCACAGTTCGCAGTTCACAGTTCACAGATCACACTTCACAGTTCACAGTTCACAGATCACTGTTCACAGTTCACAGTTCACAGTTCACAGTCCACAGTTCACTATTCACAGTTCACAGTTCTCAGTCCACAGATCACAGTTCACAGACTTTATTTCACACTTCACAGTTCGCAGTTCACAGTTCACAGTTCACAGTTCACAGTTCACAGTTCACAGTTCACAGTTCACTGTTCACTGTTCACAGTTTACAGTTCTCAGTTTACAGTCCACAGTTCACTATTCACAGTTCACAGTTCTCAGTTCACAGATCACAGTTCACAGTCTTCATTTCACACTTCACAGTTCGCAGTTCGCAGTTCACAGTTCTCAGTTCACAGTCACAGTTCACAGATCACAGTTCACAGTCTTCATTTCACACTTCAGTCTTCACAGGGCACAGTTCACAGTTCACAGTCTTCATTTCACAATTCACAGTTCCCAGTTCCCAGTTCCCAGTTCCCAGTTCCCAGTTCCCAGTTCCCAGTTCCCAGTTCCCAGTTCCCAGTTCCCAGTTCCCAGTTCCCAGTTCCCAGTTCCCAGTTCCCAGTTCCCAGTTCCCAGTTCCCAGTTCCCAGTTCCCAGTTCCCAGTTCCCAGTTCCCAGTTCCCAGTTCCCAGTTCCCAGTTCCCAGTTCCCAGTTCCCAGTTCCCAGTTCCCAGTTCCCAGTTCCCAGTTCCCAGTTCCCAGTTCCCAGTTCCCAGTTCCCAGTTCCCAGTTCCCAGTTCCCAGTTCCCAGTTCCCAGTTCCCAGTTCCCAGTTCCCAGTTCCCAGTTCGCAGGTCACAGTTCACATTTCACAGTTCACTGTCTTCATTTCATACTTCACAGTTCGCAGTTCACAGTTCACAGTTCACAGTTCACTGTTCACAGTTTACAGTTCTCAGTTTACAGTTCTCAGTTCACACTTGACAGTTCACAGGTCACAGGTCACAGTTCACAGTTCACAGTCCACAGTTCACTGTTCACAGATCACAGTTCACAGTCCACAGTTCACTGTTCACAAATCACAGTTCACACTTCACAGTTCACAGTTCACAGTCCACAGATCACAGTTCACAGACTTTATTTCACACTTCACAGTTCGCAGTTCACAGTTCACAGTTCACAGTTCACAGTTCACAGTTCACAGTTCACAGTTCACAGTTCACAGTTCACAGTTCACAGTTCACAGTTCACAGTTCACAGTTCACTGTTCACAGTTTACAGTTCTCAGTTTACAGTCCACAGTTCACTATTCACAGTTCACAGTTCACAGTTCACAGTTCACAGTTCACTGTTCACAGTTCACAGACTTTATTTCACACTTCACAGTTCACAGTCCACAGTTCACTGTTCACAAATCACAGTTCACACTTCACAGTTCACAGTTCACAGTCCACAGATCACAGTTCACAGACTTTATTTCACACTTCACAGTTCGCAGTTCACAGTTCACAGTTCACAGTTCACAGTTCACAGTTCACAGTTCACAGTTCACAGTTCACAGTTCACAGTTCGCAGTTCACAGTTCACAGATCACACTTGACAGTTCACAGTTCACAGATCACTGTTCACAGACTTTATTTCACAATTCAGTTTTCACAGTTCACAGTTCACAGTTCACAGTCCGCAGTTCACTGTTCACTGATCATAGTTCACAGTTCACAGTTCACAGTTCACAGTTCACAGTTCACAGTTCACAGTTCACAGTTCACAGTTCACAGTTCACAGTTCGCAGTTCACAGTTCACAGTTCACAGTTCACAGTTCACAGTTCACAGTTCACAGTTCACAGTTCACAGTTCACAGTTCACAGTTCACAGTTCACAGTTCACAGTTCACAGTTCTCAGTTCACAGTCACAGTCACAGTTCACAGATCACAGTTCACAGTTCACAGTTCACAGTTCACAGTTCACAGTTCACAGTTCACTGTTCACAGTTTACAGTTCTCAGTTTACAGTCCACAGTTCACTATTCACAGTTCACAGTTCACAGTTCACAGTTCACAGTTCACTGTTCACAGTTTACAGTTCTCAGTTTACAGTCCACAGTTCACTATTCACAGGTCACAGTTCTCAGTTCACAGATCACAGTTCACAGTCTTCATTTCACACTTCACAGTTCGCAGTTCGCAGTTCACAGTTCACAGTTCACAGTTCACAGTTCTCAGTTCACAGTCACAGATCACAGTTCACAGTCTTCATTTCACACTTCAGTCTTCACAGGGCACAGTTCACAGTTCACAGTCTTCATTTCACAATTCACAGTTCGCAGTTCACAGTTCACAGATCACACTTGACAGTTCACAGTTCACAGATCACTGTTCACAGACTTTATTTCACAATTCAGTTTTCACAGTTCACAGTTCACAGTTCACAGTCCGCAGTTCACTGTTCACTGATCATAGTTCACAGTTCACAGTTCACAGTTCACAGTTCACAGTTCACAGTTCACAGTTCACAGTTCACAGTTCACAGTTCACAGTTCACAGTTCACAGTTCACAGTTCACAGTTCACAGTTCACAGTTCACAGTTCACAGTTCACAGTTCACAGTTCACAGTTCACAGTTCACAGTTCACAGTTCACAGTTCACAGTTCACAGTTCACAGTTCACAGTTCTCAGTTCACAGTCACAGTTCACAGATCACAGTTCACAGTCTTCATTTCACACTTCAGTCTTCACAGGGCACAGTTCTCAGTTTACAGTCCACAGTTCACTATTCACAGTTCACAGTTCTCAGTTCACAGATCACAGTTCACAGTCTTCATTTCACACTTCACAGTTCGCAGTTCGCAGTTCACAGTTCACAGTTCACAGTTCACAGTTCACAGTTCACAGTTCACAGTTCACAGTTCACAGTTCACAGTTCACAGTTCACAGTTCACAGTTCACAGTTCACAGTTCACAGTTCACAGTTCACAGTTCACAGTTCACAGTTCACAGTTCACAGTTCACAGTTCACAGTTCACAGTTCACAGTTCACAGTTCACAGTTCACAGTTCACAGTTCACAGTTCACAGTTCACAGTTCACAGTTCACAGTTCACAGTTCACAGTTCACAGTTCACAGTTCACAGTTCACAGTTCACAGTTCACAGTTCACAGTTCACAGTTCACAGTTCACAGTTCACAGTTCACAGTTCACAGTTCACAGTTCACAGTTCACAGTTCACAGTTCACAGTTCACAGTTCACAGTTCACAGTTCACAGTTCACAGTTCACAGTTCACAGATCACAGTTCACAGTTCACAGTTCACAGTTCACAGTTCACAGTTCACAGTTCACAGTTCACAGTCCACAGTCCACAGTTCACAGTTCACAGTTCACACTTCACTGTTCACAGTTCACAGTTCACAGTTCACAGTTCACAGTTCACAGTTCCCAGTTCGCAGGTCACAGTTCACATTTCACAGTTCCCAGTTCGCAGGTCACAGTTCACATTTCACTGTCTTCATTTCATACTTCACAGTTCGCAGTTCACAGTTCACAGTTCACAGTTCACAGGTCACAGTTCACAGTTCACAGGTCACAGTTCACAGTTCACAGTCCACAGTTCACTGTTCACAGATCACAGTTCACAGATCACAGTCTTCATTTCACACTTCACACTTCACAGTGCACAGTTCACAGTCCACAGTTCACTGTTCACAAATCACAGTTCACACTTCACAGTTCACAGTTCACAGTCCACAGATCACAGTTCACAGACTTTATTTCACACTTCACAGTTCGCAGTTCACAGTTCACAGTTCACAGTTCACAGTTCACAGTTCACAGTTCACAGTTCACAGTTCACAGTTCACAGTTCACAGTTCACAGTTCACAGTTCACAGTTCACAGTTCACAGTTCACAGTTCACAGTTCACAGTTCACAGTTCACAGTTCACAGTTCACAGTTCACAGTTCACAGTTCACAGTTCACAGTTCACAGTTCACAGTTCACAGTTCACAGATCACAGTTCACAGTTCACAGTTCACAGTTCACAGTTCACAGTTCACAGTTCACAGTTCACAGTCCACAGTTCACAGTTCACAGTTCTCAGTTCTCAGTTCACTGTTCACAGTTTACAGTTCTCAGTTTACAGTCCACAGTTCACTATTCACAGTTCACAGTTCACAGTTCACAGTTCACAGTTCACTGTTCACAGTTTACAGTTCTCAGTTTACAGTCCACAGTTCACTATTCACAGGTCACAGTTCTCAGTTCACAGATCACAGTTCACAGTCTTCATTTCACACTTCAGTCTTCACAGGGCACAGTTCACAGTTCACAGTCTTCATTTCACAATTCACAGTTCGCAGTTCACAGTTCACAGATCACACTTGACAGTTCACAGTTCACAGATCACTGTTCACAGACTTTATTTCACAATTCAGTTTTCACAGTTCACAGTTCACAGTTCACAGTCCGCAGTTCACTGTTCACTGATCATAGTTCACAGTTCACAGTTCACAGTTCACAGTTCACAGTTCACAGTTCACAGTTCACAGTTCACAGTTCACAGTTCACAGTTCACAGTTCACAGTTCACAGTTCACAGTTCACAGTTCACAGTTCACAGTTCACAGTTCACAGTTCACAGTTCACAGTTCACAGTTCACAGTTCACAGTTCACAGTTCACAGTTCACAGTTCACAGTTCACAGTTCACAGTTCACAGTTCACAGTTCACAGTTCACAGTTCACAGTTCTCAGTTCACAGTCACAGTCACAGTTCACAGATCACAGTTCACAGTTCACAGTTCACAGTTCACAGTTCACAGTTCACAGTTCACTGTTCACAGTTTACAGTTCTCAGTTTACAGTCCACAGTTCACTATTCACAGTTCACAGTTCACAGTTCACAGTTCACAGTTCACTGTTCAGTTTACAGTTCTCAGTTTACAGTCCACAGTTCACTATTCACAGGTCACAGTTCTCAGTTCACAGATCACAGTTCACAGTCTTCATTTCACACTTCACAGTTCGCAGTTCGCAGTTCACAGTTCACAGTTCACAGTTCACAGTTCTCAGTTCACAGTCACAGATCACAGTTCACAGTCTTCATTTCACACTTCAGTCTTCACAGGGCACAGTTCACAGTTCACAGTCTTCATTTCACAATTCACAGTTCGCAGTTCACAGTTCACAGATCACACTTGACAGTTCACAGTTCACAGATCACTGTTCACAGACTTTATTTCACAATTCAGTTTTCACAGTTCACAGTTCACAGTTCACAGTCCGCAGTTCACTGTTCACTGATCATAGTTCACAGTTCACAGTTCACAGTTCACAGTTCACAGTTCACAGTTCACAGTTCACAGTTCACAGTTCACAGTTCACAGTTCACAGTTCACAGTTCACAGTTCACAGTTCACAGTTCACAGTTCACAGTTCACAGTTCACAGTTCACAGTTCACAGTTCACAGTTCACAGTTCACAGTTCACAGTTCACAGTTCACAGTTCTCAGTTCACAGTCACAGTTCACAGATCACAGTTCACAGTCTTCATTTCACACTTCAGTCTTCACAGGGCACAGTTCTCAGTTTACAGTCCACAGTTCACTATTCACAGTTCACAGTTCTCAGTTCACAGATCACAGTTCACAGTCTTCATTTCACACTTCACAGTTCGCAGTTCGCAGTTCACAGTTCACAGTTCACAGTTCACAGTTCACAGTTCTCAGTTCACAGTCACAGTTCACAGATCACAGTTCACAGTCTTCATTGCACACTTCAGTCTTCACAGGGCACAGTTCACAGTTCACAGTCTTCATTTCACAATTCACAGTTCGCAGTTCACAGTTCACAGATCACACTTGACAGTTCACAGTTCACAGATCACTGTTCACAGACTTTATTTCACAATTCAGTTTTCACAGTTCACAGTTCACAGTTCACAGTCCGCAGTTCACTGTTCACTGATCATAGTTCACAGTTCACAGTTCACAGTTCACAGTTCACAGTTCACAGTTCACAGTTCACAGTTCACAGTTCACAGTTCACAGTCCACAGATCACAGTTCACAGTCTTCATTTCACACTTCACAGTTCGCAGTTCACAGTTCACAGATCACAGTTCACAGTTCACAGTTCACAGTTCACAGTTCACAGTTCACAGTTCACAGTTCACTGTTCACAGTTTACAGTTCTCAGTTCTCAGTTTACAGTTCTCAGTTCACAGTTGACAGTTCACAGTTCACACTTCACAGTTCACAGTTCACAGTCCACAGTTCACTGTTCACAGATCATAGTTCACAGTTCACAGTTCACAGTTCACAGTTCACAGTTCACAGTTCACAGTTCACAGTTCACAGTTCACAGTTCACAGTTCACAGTTCACAGTTCACAGTTCACAGTTCACAGTTCACAGTTCACAGTCTTCATTTCACAATTCACAGTTCGCAGTTCACAGTTCACAGATCACAGTTCACAGCTCACAGTTCACAGTTCACAGTTCACAGATCACACTTCAGAGTTCACAGTTCACAGTTCACAGATCACAGTTCACAGACTTTATTTCACAATTCAGTTTTCACAGTTCACAGTTCACAGTTCACAGTCCGCAGTTCACTGTTCACACATCATAGTTCACAGTTCACAGTTCACAGTTCACAGTTCACAGTTCCAGTTCACAGTTCACAGTTCACAGTTCACAGTTCACAGTTCACAGTTCACAGTTCACAGTTCACACTTCACTGTTCACACTTCACAGTTCGCAGTTCACAGTTCACAGATCACAGTTCACAGATTACAGTTGACAGTTGACAGTTGACAGTTCACAGTACACACTTCACAGTTCACAGTCCACAGTTCACAGTCCACAGTTCACTGTTCACAAATCACAGTTCACAGTTCACAGTAAACTATTCACAGCTCACAGTTCTCAGTTCACAGATCACAGTTCACAGTCTTCATTTCACACTTCACAGTTTGCAGTTCACAGTTCACAGATCAGAGTTCACAGTTCACAGTTCACAGTTCACAGTTCACACTTCACAGTTCACACTTCACAGTTCACAGTTCACAGATCACAGTTCACAGTCCACAGTTCACAGTTCACAGTTCACAGTTCACAGTTCACAGTTCCCAGTTCGCAGGTCCCAGTTCACATTTCACAGTTCACTGTCTTCATTTCATACTTCACAGTTCGCAGTTCACAGTTCACAGTTCACAGTTCACTGTTCACAGTTTACAGTTCTCAGTTTACAGTTCTCAGTTCACAGTTGACAGTTCACAGTTGACAGTTCACACTTCACAGTTCACAGTTCACAGTTCACAGTCCACAGTTCACTGTTCACAATTCACAGTTCACAGTTCACAGTTCACAGTTCACAGTTCACAGTTCACTGTTCACTGTTCACAGTTCACAGTTCACAGTTCACAGTCTTCATTTCACAATTCATAGTTCGCAGTTCACAGTTCACAGGTCACAGTTCACAGTTCACAGG